>OY723270.1:1139555-1473555 GCA_963210315.1 Rhynchopus euleeides
ACGCCTGCTCAGCTAGGTTGTTGTGACCCAGCTGCAACTGCCCCACCTGCTCCTCCAACTGCTGGCGACGCGCGTCCTGCTCCTGCAGTAGGCGGCGCAGACCCAGCATCTCGGATTGCCAGGCCACACCATCACCCGCGGCGGTGTCGGGGGCGGTCGGCGCGGGGTCGTGGCCGAGCTCCCTCAGGCTCCCGGCGATCTTCTCCAGGTCCTTCTGGAGCCTGGTCACCCGCTGTTGCGCCTGCTGGGCGTGCTGCTTTGCTGCTGCTGCCGCACCGCCGCCTCGCCTGGTCCGTCCTACGGCGCCACTGGCCTGCGACTTCGCGGCCCTTCCCGCTCTCGCTGCGTCGGCGCGCTCCGCCTGGAGCCTCTCGCTGACGCTATCGTAGCGCCGCTTCAGGCGGGCTACATCCTCGGCCTTTTTCTTCGCGGCCGCCTCCTGCTGCTTCTGCTCCTCGAGGAGCAGCGTGTCCGTCAGGACCACCTCCTTCCCGTTGACCGTGAGGGTCCATGTGGGGGGGGAGCCGTGGGTGGGGGGGCGCTCGGCGGCGAGGACGGCGACGCCACCCTCTAATCCGTCCAGCACCGCATCCCAGTGGAGGTGCTGGAGGATGGCGCGCACGTGGGTGGCGCCGTAGAGGGGGGGGAGGGGCTGGAGCTCGTATCTGCGAGGCTCTGTAAATTCGAGGGGGGGCAGGGGGGCGGCCTGTTGGCCACCGGCCTGGGGACCGGTGTTACCGGAGGAGACCCCGTGGAGGTCGGCCTGTGACATTCTGCCCGTGTATCCCTCTCTCCTCCTGTGTGTGCGTGTGTGTCTGTTCCGGCGTTCTTCATCTGGATCATTTGCTTATTCTTTCTTGTTCCTGTCTTGTACATTTACATTCTTTGACACTCTCTGTGGGCAGATCGTCACATCACCACAACCAGCAACCAAACGTGCCCCACACACCAACCCCACCCTTCAGACCAAAGGGTATGTGATTATCATTTCCTGGGCGATGTGTGGAGCGCCAATGCAACAAAAGATAGCGCGCGCATATGGCTGTTGCTGCTGAATGGTGGTGTGACTTCCACCTGCAGATTAACACCCCCGGTTCCGGCTGGTGGAAGTGACGAACGAAGTCACTTGCTCCGATTTTTTGCTCGGGCACCTCGGGGCTACGGTCCCTGACCTGCCCGACGTGGCGAGCGTGTCTGCGATCATCCATCCGCCTGTGCGCTGAGCCAGCGCTCGGGTGACGTCCCGTTGTACTAAAATCCCATTTACCTGCCATCTCACACCACCCTTCCGTTTGGTCCGTTTTGTGCATTCACCCAGGAGGCTTCCCACTACAGGTTGCTACGGAGAGCGAAACCGTGTGGTGTCATGTAGAGCAAGAGTAGGATAGCGGGCCCGGTTACTCACGGTATGGTCCCTCGCGGCCAGGCTGCGATGCCAGCACGCTAACCCAAATTGCAATACGAACAGGTTGCTGAAAAGGTGTGATTTTGGCTCGTGGTCTCCCACCTTTGCGAGAAAAGGAGACCAGACACAGCCGAACAGCGAAGATCTCCCCCTCAGATTCTGGTCGGTTTTTCTGTATTTGCTCCTTCTGTTTCTCGTGCAGATACCACTATCCACGAGGCCAGGTTGTATCGTCACTCGTTACGACGGACGAAGTAACGAATGAATCCCGTGACTCCTGAGGATTTGGATTGGCACATCATTGCCTTTCACAAGGCCTCAAACACAGCCTTGAGACACACGTTTTTTGCGCCCTGCACGCTTTGTTGGAGGGACTGCGTTAAGAACCGCGTAAATCGGCCTTTTCAGAGGGTGCCAGGCGGCGTTACCAATCATTGTGGGTGCCGCCCCCATCCCCATCCTCATGGGCGGCAACACTGGCACAGCCAGACACACAGCAAAAAGGCACCTCCCGGCGTGCCAAGAGAGTGCGACTTCGGCGAAAAACTGCCTACAACACACAAACACCCCCGCCCCCCCCTCTCAGCCCCGTTCACTTTTCCATTCACTCTCGACGATCAAACCCCCCTCTCAGCCCCACGACATTACACGACCAATCTAATGTTCTTCCCCACTTGGGGTGCCGTGTGTGTGTGTGCTTCCCTGCAGACTACCCTGCGTACACCCTGCGCGCCATCCCAGGGCATGCCCCTCGCATTCCTCCGGTTCTTCCACTTGCTGTGTGTTCGGGCCCTGTTAGGGCGATCTCTTTTCGGCACCCCCTCTCGCCCCCTGCTCTCCGCGTCCTTCGCATGCCTGTTCCAGAGTGCACGCCCCTCCCACTCGAGCCGCTCCCTGTGAGGGGGGGATGTGCTGCTCCCAACCAGACACGCCCAGGATATCCGATAAGATCCCTTTGCCCATTCCTTCATTTTGTGATGGTTTTGCCTCGCGGCCCACTGCGCCACCATGCTTTGGGGGCTGTGCCTGTTTCCGTTCCAAAGTGCTCTGTGCGTCTGGATGGAGGACTACACACGCGCCTGCTGCTGGGGTGGGGGGGTGTATGGGCTGTCTTGTCGAGACCGAAGGTCAAGCAAGTCTCCCAACACACCCCCTCCCCCCCCCCCCCTCTCTCTCCCGTTGTGCATTGATCTGCCTTGTACAACATATCTGGTGTAGTGACTACAAAAAGGACTAACATTGCGAGAAGGTGCTGGGAGATTTACTTTTCCATTCCCTCTCGACGATCAAACCCCCCCCCCTCTCTCTCGAGAATTGCGTGTCGTTTACACTAGGCATGCTGCACAGGGCAGCTTCATGCCATGGCCCGAGTGACAACAAGCTCCTGCTGCTGATGGAGGGACATCCCACAGGCGCCCCAACTTCCCAACTTCGGGTTCCGAGGTTGGGTTCCCAAGCCTGGAAAAGCCCTCCTTGATGTGTTGCTCCGACAAAACACAAATCTAGGCACCCTTTGGAAGGTGGGGTGGGGGGGGAAGGGGTGCCTCCTGATACGGAGCCGTTCGCATGCCTCCCTCCCTCATCCCACCGCCGTGCCACCGATACGTTCCTCGTGAAGCGATTCGCGTTTCTGTGTATATTGTCGCGTCAGATTCTTTCCCACATGAATCCCCTGTGCATTCGGCACAAGGGGGTGTGGCACTACACATAAGGCGTGCATCCAGAAATGCACGTCGTGGCGAGTGGCGGTTCTGTTTCCAGCAGAAGATGGATTATCCCCCTTCTTCCACAATGCGGACTCTCGCCGAGCCAGACCTATTCCTGCACCTGTTGGCGAACGCCTCACCCACCCCCACCCCACCCCCCTCTCTCCCTTGCCTGTGGAGCCTCGTCTTGCCTCTGCTGTCGGGGTGGGCATGTACTGTGGGCTCACAGATGTGAATATTCTTGACTGCAACAGAGAGCTCCTGCCAGTGTCAAAAGAGAGAGAGAGTCGGCAGCGCTTGGGCAACTAACCATGCACGTCATAATGACCAACACCACCACTGCAGAACTCCTGGGTATGGGGTATGGGCCGCTTGCACGGCGATGCCTGCTGCATGCTGCATGCGCTCTGTGGGTGCGGGCTGCGGCGGGTGCGTCAGTCGTGGACACCTTCTCCTTCGACACAGGCGGGGTCGACAGTGTGGACCCTGTCATGATTGCGGCAACAGGCTACGCGCCAGAGCTGATCGTCGGTGTTGTGGGCACCCCAAACACTCTCGGCTTCGGCTCCTTCACTGCAGACTTCACATCTGATGTGGGGCCCTTGCGGTATGACGCCTCGTCGAACCACGGCATTATGGGGTCGGCTGCCTGCCGTTTCGCCGGTCCCGGTCCCGCTTCACGGTTCATCTCGAAGAAGCCAGGCACCATCGCGTTCCACACCCCAGTTTACATGAAAACAGTTGCTGTCTCTGCGTCCTTCAGCTTCACTGGGATCCCGACCACCGGCAACAGCAACAGCTGCCCGTATGTGGATGCACAGTACCCCTACTATGTGGCTGGACTGACAGGGGAGGACACCATCAGCCTCGTGGTGTACCGCCAAATTGGAGACTACGACACGTACTCCCAGACAGGTGTGCCGTGTGCGCCTCTCTCTCTGTACGAAGCAGGCGACATCGTGACAGGTGGCTCGCAGCCTGTCATATACACGCAGGGGACAGCTGGGGCACCCGGGACGTTGAATGTGATACCGTATGCTGCAGGGGCCCACGCGGTAGGGTCTGGCATTGTGGCGTATGCAGTGTCGCTGGGCTGCGGCATCGGGTGTGGGTTCGTCGCGTCGGCAGATGGCGTCCAGTATCTTGAGCGAGGTGCGTCTGTCACGGTTTCGGAGATCCTGACGATGGGCACCCTTCCGCCCACTCCTAACATCCTCTTCCTCGATGCTGTCTACGACCTCAACGCAGTGCTGGTGGCCACCGGCACGACCCTGTATGTGTTCGTCGTGACGGAGGGTCCTGTGCAGCTGCACCTCACAGACAGCTATGCCACAGGGTACACCATCAAGGGTGCAAAGATCCTGAAGTGGGTGGCGGGTGTCGCCCACGTGGGGGTCATCGGGAGGACATATGAGGTGGACGTGGTGGAGATGGCGGCGGCAGAACCGACGCCAGCGCCGCCGACGGTGGCGCCGCCAGCGGTGCCAACTCCATCTCCGCCAACGCCGGCACCACCGACAGCTGTTCCGACTCCGTCCCCGCCGACACCGGCGCCCCCAACAGCTGTTCCAACACCAGCACCTGCCACACCGGCACCACCAACGGCAGTTCCAACACCGTCTCCACCAACGCCAGCACCACCAACAGCTGTTCCGACTCCATCCCCACCTACACCCGCACCACCGACAGCTGCCCCTACTCCATCTCCACCGACACCCGCACCACCAACGGCCGTTCCAACTCCGTCTCCGCCAACGCCGGCACCACCGACAGCTGTTCCGACACCAGCACCTGCCACCCCGGCACCACCGACAGCAGTCCCGACCCCATCTCCACCGACACCCGCACCACCAACTGCTGTCCCTACTCCGTCTCCACCAACGCCAGCGCCACCAACTGCTGTTCCAACACCGTCTCCACCCACACCGGCGCCCCCAACAGCTGTTCCCACTCCGTCCCCGCCGACGCCGGCACCACCGACTGCTGTTCCAACACTGTCTCCGCCTACACCGGCGCCTCCAACAGCAGTCCCAACTCCATCTCCGCCGACACCCGCACCACCAACTGCTGTCCCTACTCCGTCTCCACCAACGCCAGCGCCCCCAACGGCTGTTCCAACCCCTGCACCTGCGACACTGGCACCACCAACAGCTGTCCCAACTCCATCCCCGCCGACACCCGCACCGCCGACAGCTGTTCCGACACCGTCTCCGCCTACACCAGCACCACCAACCGCAGTCCCTACACCAGCACCACCGACACCAGCGCCACCAACAGCTGTCCCAACTCCATCTCCGCCGACACCATCACCGCCAACAGCTGTCCCGACACCGTCGCCACCGACGCTGGCACCACCGACAGCGGTTCCAACTCCCGCACCTGCAACACCGGCACCGCCGACTGCTGTTCCGACGCCGTCTCCGCCAACGCCAGCACCACCAACAGCTGTCCCAACACCCTCACCACCTACACCCGCACCACCAACTGCTGTCCCTACTCCGTCTCCACCTACACCAGCGCCGCCAACTGCTGTTCCAACTCCTGCACCTGCAACGCCATCTCCACCAACTGCTGTTCCGACTCTGGCACCTGCAACACTCGCACCGCCTACAGCTGTTCCAACACCAGCGCCTGCAACACCGGCACCGCCAACAGCTGTTCCAACTCCATCCCCGCCAACACCGGCACCCCCAACAGCTGTCCCGACACCGTCCCCACCTACACCGGCACCGCCGACAGCTGTTCCGACGCCGTCTCCACCGACACCCGCACCACCAACAGCTGTTCCGACCCCGGCACCTGCGACACCAGCACCACCGACGCCAGTCCCGCCGACGCTTGTGCCGACACCTGCACCGCCCACAGATGTTCCTATTTCTCCAGCACCGCCAACAGCAGTTCCGACCCCAGCCCCACCAACGCCGGCACCGCCAACAGCTGTGCCGACTCCGTCTCCACCGACGCCAGCACCGCCAACAGCTGTTCCAACGCCGTCTCCACCGACACCGGCACCACCGACGGCAGTGCCAACTCCGGCACCTTCTACACCCGCACCGCCAACAGCTGTGCCGACTCCATCTCCACCCACACCCGCACCAGCGACAGCTGTTCCAACACCAGCACCTGCAACACCAGCACCGCCAACAGCTGTTCCTACACCCTCTCCACCGACACCAGCACCGGCAACTGCTGTTCCAACACCAGCACCTGCAACACCGGCACCGGCCACAGCTGTTCCAACGCAGTCGCCGCCAACACCAGCACCACCAACACCAATCCCACCGACACTTGCCCCAACACCTGCGCCGCCCACAGGTGTCCCTATTTCGCCAGCGCCACCGACAGCTGTTCCAACTCCGTCTCCACCGACGCCGGCACCACCGACAGCTGTTCCAACACCAGCACCCGCAACACTGGCACCACCAACTTCTGTTCCAACGCCGATTCCGCCAACGCCAGCACCACCGACGTCAGCGCCACTGACACTTGTGCCGACACCTGCGCCGCCCACAGGTGCCCCCATTTCTCCAGCACCGTCAACTGATGTGCCGACTCCATCTCCGCCGACGCCAGCACCAGCGACAGCTGTTCCAACTGCGGCACCTGCCACATCAGTACCGATAACAGACGTTCCAACTCTGTCACCTGCAACAGCAGCACCACCGACGCCAGTCCCGCCGACACTTGCACCGACACCTGCGCCTCCCACAATTGTTCCGATTTCTCCAGCACCACCAACAGCTGTGCCGACTCCATCTCCGCCGACGCCAGCACCGGCGACAGCTGTTCCAACTCAGGCACCTGCAACGCCAGCACCACCGACGCCATTGCCACCCACACCTGCCCCGACATCTGCGCCGCCCACCGACGCCCCTATTTCTCCAGCACCACCAACACAGATCCCCACGATGTCACCGGACACCCCGGCACCACCGACGTCAATCCCGCTTGAGCCCACCCCTGCGCCACCCACAGACCACCCTGCTTCTCCAGCACCACCCACACCTGCCCCTGACACGCCGCTCCCTGACACCCCGGTTGCGACAGCTGAACCGCTCCCAACACCCACACCGACATCCCCGCCCCTGCCGGACACTGCAGCACCGTCAACCTTCACGCCGCAGATGCTGACCCTGTCACCGCCTGTGGTGCTGACGTTTCAGCCGGTGGTGTTGACCTTTTCCCCTCCTGCTACTTGGATGGCCGGCACTGCCGTGCCACCCGAAACCGCCGCACCTTCGGACACGACCATCTCCTCCGGCGCCTCCCCCGAGATGGCAGCACCGGAACTCGAATCGGAACGCGACCTCCAAGGCTACCTCTCGGGGCTCGCCATCGTCGGCGCCATCTCCGGCGGAGCCGCCTCCCTTCAGACGTCACAGCTCGCCCTCCTCGCCATCCGGTGCGAGGGGAGGACACGCGACCAGAGCGAGACGGCAGACAGGCGGCTCCCCCGCTCGCTGCACCCCACCCAACTCCTCCTCGACGGCAATGAGGCCGCCGGCGCCATGCTGGGGAACTGCGGCCTCCTCCTGGCGATCGCCCTCCTCACCTTCATGGTGCTCCACCTGCTGCGCGTGGCAGGGCCCCTTGTCCTCCCGAAGCTCTTCCACGACACCGACGTGCAGGGCCTCCTCCGCCTCCCCTCCGTGGTGCTGCTCTGCTTCTGCGTGCTCTACCAGGGCACCACGCTGGGCGCGATGTGGCTGCTCCTTAGCGCAGGCAACGCGATTTCAGCAGCCTTCGGCCTGTTTGGAGTCCTCCTCTGCGCGGTGGTGCCTCTTGCCGTGGTGAAGCGTGTGTCCCAGCTTGTCCCCGCTGGCGCGGTATACCGCAAGGTGCCCCCCCCACACCACCGCACCGTCGCCGCGGTGCTCGGGGAGGGCGAGTGGGTCAGCCGGCACCGCAGCGCCATGTGGGTGCAGCGCTACTCCTGCGCGCTGATGCCCTTCCGCCAGGAGGTTGCATGGTTTCTCTTCGTCGACCTGGCTGCGACGTTTGCCACCAGCGCGCTGCACAGCACCATGCCCAACAACCACATCGGGTGCGGGCATATGCGGGTCTCACAGAGCGCTATATTCGCAACGCTCGTCGCGCTGCACATCGTGCTCCGCCCCCAGGCGCGCTTCCGCGACGTATTGATGTTCAGCCTCAGCAACTCCCTCCAGTGTGTCGCACTCATCCTGATTGCCGCAGCGCACTACATGGAGAAGCCGGGGCATTGGCTGTACAGCTCAGGCGTGTCTCTGCTGTTCGGATCTGCCGTTATCATCGGCACGAAGATGGTGTGCGACCTGCTGACGGAGCTCTACATCCTGGTGGTAGGCAGGCGGGACAAGGCGCAGGAGTCCCTCTGGGAGGAGCAGGATGTGGCGAGGGGGGAGAAGCACTTCCAGGCGCAGGACGGCGAGGAGTCTGCGGAGATGAGCACGGTGTATCAAGCGTTGGAGGATGAGGAAGCGGAGGGGGACGCGATGTGTGTGACGCAGCCGCTGGGTGCGAGCCACAGCTATATGATGACCCCGCAGGAGGTGCCGCAGCCGCCGTGCATCCCGACGTTCGACAGGGATGACGGGGTGGCGTCTGTCTATAACTCGCCTTCGATAGGCGCGTCGTCATCCAGCCAGGCGCGGGGGTCGCTGACGTCGTTCCCCCCGCTCGATCTGTCGCCGGCAGCGTCTTCAATGGTGTCGCCCGCTGCGTCGGCAATGCTGTCCCCGTATTCCGTCTCCCCAGGGAGGTCGTGGCACCGGGTCAGGACGCTGACACGGTCCGGCTTCACAGAGGGTCCCCTGTTCCCCCTCAACAGCCAGTACACTCAGGCGGGAGAGCAGCCGAATGTACGTGTGTAAAGTGGTGGGGTGCGAAGGGGGTTTACCGAGGGGGGGCAGCGTGGATGTGTGGCGGAGGCAGTGATGCTTAGTGGAGCCTGTTGCGGCCTCCTCGTCTCCTCCCACTAAAGCCGTCCGGCAGGACGCCGGGGAGGCGTCGGGATCCCCTCTTCAATAAGAACACAGGGTGTTGATGCATGTGGCGTAGGGTACGCCCAACGAAGAGTGGTTCAGAGCTGCATAGTTAATTGTAGTTTCCTGGAGGGAGGAGTGTGTTTTCCTTTCTTGCAATTGCATGTCTCATCATCCGCCTGGTTTTGCACCCACAAAACGGGGTCGTTTTTATGTTGTTCCCGCCTTTTCTCGTGCAGTGGCTGCGGGAGATCGCACAACCAGGAATCACCCAAGGCCCACAGATAGAATAGGGCGTACTGCGCGCAACCTACCGCGCACAACTTCACAGCAGTATCAGAGGATCGTGTTCATCGCTAAGGCGTCTAGCAGCCTTAGCCCCCCTGCATGCCTTAGCATCTAGCTGCTGTTTTTGTTTCCCGTGCCGTTGCTGCACATGTCGGGGTGGCGACAGCCTTCTGGATATGATTCTCTGGTCTTCCGTTACGTTGCTGCAGCCTGCCACACGCACACACACCGATGCCGTCGCACTTCACCCCGTCTCACTTTCATTCGCGACTAAACTTGTACTTTCTTTTCTTATCATCTTTTCCCCCCCACTCAACCCCTTGTGAAGGAAAGCGTCAACGCAAAAAAGAAACCTACGCAAAAAAAAAGTGCCGAACAAATCGCAGAGACACTTTTCTGATCCTCTTTTCCTCCCCACTCAACACCTCATGCCCCGCCATGTTTAGTTCCCACGCGTGACGAAAGCATAACGAAGTCGCGGAGTGATGAAAATGAAAACGTACGACCTGCAGGTTTAGTATTAACCCAATTGTGGGAGGTCTTCACTGCTGTGGTGCCGAAAAATACGGCGCGTGTTTGGTGCATTTCCTCCCGGTGAAAAGTGAAAATACCGCCGAAGCTTTTTGTTTGCTGACACCCCAAGAATGTCAAAAAATTCTTGAGTCTCTGATTTGTGTCGGAGGATAGGAAAGGGAAAAGGGGTGAGGTAAACATTCTGAGATCTCAGAGAGAGTGGTTGTACTTGTTGATCGCTTCCACTATCTCGATCACACCCCTTCATGCCAGTTCGTTCACCAAAACACGGGATTTTTTTTTTGAACACACACACCCAACCTTGGGCTTTTGCAAGAAAAGACGGCGAAGGACGTCTGACTTGGTGTGAAGCCTCAACGAAAAAACTCTTGGTGACGAAATACACAAGTCTCCTGGCTGATGAAGGTGTGGTGGTGTGATGAGTGTAGAGCACGGAACGCCTCCTCAAAACCGATCCTGAAAAATTTCCTATAACATCTTGCAATGTCTTCGAAAAAAATAATGACAGCACCTCGGGACCAGTGAGGTCAATGGAATCTCCAGAAAAAAATAATCTGCCCAAACCAAGGTAGTGCCAGCCAAAATTTTTCGAAAAAATGAAGAACCCCCCGAGTGCTGGAGGGGGCCGTTTGCGCCACCCATGGGGGTGGACCATGAACTTGCCGACTAGCGTCCACAGCTACCGGTAGACCTGGAGCCCCCCAGCCGCCGGAGTTGTCCCTTGCGGTGTAACTGTTCTGTGTGAGCTGCCGTCTTGCTGAGCCTACGAGGGTGGTATGAATTCCATTCGCTGTGAACCCCAAAGGACTACCTACGAGGCAGGCATACGGCACAGGGGGGTCTGGGGGGCGGAGCCCCCCAGCCGCCGGAGGCCACGGTAGCGAACATCTGGCTCTGAGCGGGGACAATATCCGCGTTTTGGCTGGAAAACCCCAGGTTTGGGCTGAAAAAAACAGGAAGAAGGGGGTGGTTCCAGAGGACCCATCCTCATCCCCCACTTGAAAAATAATCCAGGTAGTGCCGGCAGGTCGTGCCGGCACTACCTTCCCATTTTTTCGAAATTAATTCAGCCCAAACCATGCACTACCTGTTTGGGCAGGCCTGACTACACTGCTCGGGACAAAGGAGGCGCCACTCGCGCCCGACGCTGAAAATCGGACCAACGATCTCGCCTCAACCCCGACTCACATGCCAACCTTTGCCTCACCCGCGGCGCCAGCTGCATTATGATTTGTTCCAGAAACACTTCAATGTGGAGTGGAATGAAGTGTGTTGTATACCGCGCCCTTTTTCTGATCTGCATCTTCGGCCCATCAACCTTCAAGCATTGACGCGAGGTGTGTGTGATCGCCGGAAAAAGTACACAGGGGATGTGGGGTGTGGGTGGCTCTTCGCCGAGAAAGAAGGTGTAGAAAAGTGACTTCTACCCTAACAGAAAAAGTAGAACCTGCTACGCTAGCCCCACCATGCAGCCTCAGTACGACAAGACGCACGCAGGCACCGGGCCCCCTCTCTTTAAAAAACCCCTCACAGGGGGTCTTCGCTACAGGGTGGTCATCAGTGCATTCTGGTGCATTTCCTGTTGAATTGGCTGAAAACTGACGAAATTTGTCGAAGTTTGTCGACCAGCGAAGACCCCCACAGAAAAATATAGGCGGCAAACCTGGGAAAAGTTTCTGAAGCTGGGCGTGGGCCCCACTCTTGGGCCTCCACCACCCCCCCCCCCCCCCAAACGGCAGAAAGAGATCCAGACACCAGGGTCTCCAACAGAGCCAAACTCACCCCCTTTTGTGCAAGCCACCACATCCCCTACGACGAACATATCTTCAACTCTTGCCCCCACGAACACCACTTCTGGCGGGGCAGATGATCTATACGATACATTCCAAAATGCCACGCCCAAACAAACGTCGCGTGCCAGTTCCGAGCATGCCACCGTGGTTCAACACACAGACACGACTAGTCATGCCAACCACATCAACCACAACGACACCAACCCCCCACCTCCCACTAATGGAACTGCTGAAAAAGCCACCCCCTATGCTTGCTCCAAATGTGGAACCACTGTCACACAAAAGGGTAAGCCCTTTACTTCGGAGCACGGCGTGCTCGTCCACCAAGCAACGTGTCGTAGAAGAAAATCACGTCTTGGCATCTCAATGCAAACCCCGGGCTTGGCTGAATCCCTCGACAATACGGCACCCCTACACCTTTCACAGATACCAGTCCCTGTGTTGTCTACAAGCGCCGACAAACACCGTTTCGTATGCCATATTTGCGGGGCTACTACAAACAGTTTATGCGTGCCCTTCAAAAACCTCTGGTCTCTGAAAATGCATGTACGGACTCATGGACCAGCCCTGCCCGATACGGAGATGCCGGATGATACATCTACAGAAGAAGATGATAACCCCGCACCACACAAAAGATCCAGACAGACGGACAACATGTCGACGGATCAATCGGAACCCGAGTCCGATTACAACTAGCCACCAGACGGTAGTTATACCTTTCATAAACTCACGTTGTATCATGCCCCCAACCCCTTTTTTCCTTCCGGTATGCGGGATTAACACGATCCTCAGGGAACCAGCGACCCTGCCATGCATAGCTGACGGCGTAATGGCGTGCTTCTGTGCCCCCAAAGATTATACTTTGGCCATGCACTTAGTCACCATACGCCCAAACCCCCCCCCCCTGGACACCGTCTCCCCTGCCGCACTCCTAGACGCAATGTCCGATCCGGGAGGCATTTCATATGCTTCCCGTGGCCCGTGGAGTCGTGCTCCGATCCACACCTTTTTCTTTTTTTATTCTTTTCTTTACTGCTTTCTCTCCTCCTTTTAATCATCACTTTTCTTTTTTCTTTTTCTCTAAAATCCACCCCCCTACCCCACCGCCCCTTTCATCTTTTGCCCTCTATCTGTCCCCACCCCTGACGCTGTGCATCTTGCCGATACCCACCTGATGAAAGGTACACCTCGTACCGGGCTGCCCCGGCATGTGTTCCGCGTCCTTATGGTACGGTCGTGGGTTGGCAGCCGAAACTGCTACCATAAGCAATTTTTTTGCGCCCCCCCCCCCCCCTGAACGTTCCTATGAACGTTCCTCTTTTAACGAACAAGCTGACATGCAAATGGAATGACTGAAGACATCACTGCGGTCACATAGGCTACATGAACCTGACTACAATGATGACACCAGTTACGCACATTTCCACAGATGAGTGCCTTGACGTTTGATCATGAGAACCAAAGAACGTTTTTGCATACCATCACAGCCTAATTGCCCACACAGTACAACAACACAACACAGGCCGGAAAAAACACTGGATTTCAGACACAACCTGCATAACGAGTGAAGGGTGATCATTCTTGTGCTCCCTTCAAATTCGATTTCACTACCCCCCCCCAAACGGAAGGAACGGCTCAGAAAAAAATATTTGGGGATGGCTTTTTTTTGTGCTGCCAGCACCGTTGAGCTCGGCGGGGCTGTGCAACAGCCCATTCCCTTCTCCCCAACCCAACACGGCTTTCTGAGGCTTTCTTCCAACAAAGCTGCCCCCCCAGGGCCTCCCCCAACAGGTCTTTCCTTGTTGGGTGGAAATGCGCCGTGAGGGGAAGCGCAGGGGTGGCTGCCGCCACGCCCTTTCTCATACCCCATCTTGTATGGGTTGCTTTGGCGGTTGGGTGTCGGACCAACTGAGGGGGGATGGAAGCGGGCAACACAACAAACAACAAGGTTTCTTGCCTCCGCAGGTTTTCCTGTAGTGAGGTGAGTGAAATCAAACGGAAAAGAATGGGAGTTTTTTTTCTCTGGTATGCACAAATAGTGGGAGAGGGGGGGGGGGGGTAGGGGGGGTCAAATGGGGGTGACAAACACGATTTTTCAAAAAACCGGCGCAGAGGCCCCAAAGCCCCCGTAAACCCTCCAAACCCCCCCAGATCGGTCCGGAAACCCATCGAACCCCACTTTTCCACCATTCCGGGCACCTCAGGTGCCCGAATTGGGGTACCTAAATTTTGTGCCACCGTTTGGTACCGGACAGTGCCACTGTGTGGGAGGTTGGAAAAGAAAATGCCCCAACTGGGGTAATCAGGCTGGGGGAAAAAACAACAAATCACAACGAATCACACCAGATCACAACAAATCACAACGCCAAATGTTGTGATTTGTTGTGATTTGTTGCGATTTGTTGCGATTTGTTGTGGCCAGTTGTGATTTGTTGCGACCAGTTGTGACGACTTGTGACCCTTTTGTGATGAGTTGTGATGAGTTGTGATGAGGTGTGATCTGTTGTGATCTGTTGTGATCTGTTGTGATCTGTTGTGATCTGTTGTGATCTGTTGTGATCGCGATCCAAAATTTCAAAAATTTAAAATTTTGGATCGCGATCACAACAGATCACAACAGATCACACCTCATCACAACTCATCACAAAAGGGTCACAAGTCGTCACAACTGGTCACAACAAATCACACCACGTCACACCTAGTCACAACAAATCACAACTGGCCGCAACAAATCGCAAAAAATCACAACAAATCACAACAAATCGTCAGCTGATTGAGGGTGTGATATGAGGGTTCTATCCAACAAGGATGTCAAGGCGGCACTTTCAAAGTCCTGCCAAGGACAGCGCCACGTGGGTGTGTGCTTCTGATATATGTTATGTCATCATGTGAACCCTCCCCAGCGTGTGCCAACATCCCTGACACGCTCACGAAAAGCATGACACGGAGAAAACAGGTGCCGAAACAACCTGCCGAGCACACGGGTGGTGCCACGTTGATCCACGCAGCGATCTCCCATGACAGGAAGCCTTGTCGCCACGGCAGAGTCGCCGCAGACTGTGGGAGAGGTGTCGCCAGTCACCTTGAGGTTGCAGTGTGTCATCAGGCTAAGACCCGTGCCCTCTTCACCTCCCCTGTTAGGTTGCTCCCATATCGTTGCCTGCTTTGGGGCCTGAAGGACATAGGGGTCCAGCAGGCACTTGAGCATCGCAAGGCATGAGTGGCTGTTTCAAACTCCTGGTGCAAGCACCCGTCATGGTCTGGGGAAGCCCTCCCAGGTAGTTTAACGTCTTGCCCAGGACACACAACAAATCACAACATTTGCCTTGTGATTTGTTGTGATTTGTTGTGATCTGTTGTGATCGGGTGTCCATTTTTTGTCGGTCCTGGGCAAGACGTTAAACTACCTGGGAGGGCTTCCCCAGACCATGACGGGTGCTTGCACCAGGAGTTTGAAACAGCCACTCATGCCTTGCGATGCTCAAGTGCCTGCTGGACCCCTATGTCCTTCAGGCCCCAAAGCAGGCAACGATATGGGAGCAACCTAACAGGGGAGGTGAAGAGGGCACGGGTCTTAGCCTGATGACACACTGCAACCTCAAGGTGACTGGCGACACCTCTCCCACAGTCTGCGGCGACTCTGCCGTGGCGACAAGGCTTCCTGTCATGGGAGATCGCTGCGTGGATCAACGTGGCACCACCCGTGTGCTCGGCAGGTTGTTTCGGCACCTGTTTTCTCCGTGTCATGCTTTTCGTGAGCGTGTCAGGGATGTTGGCACACGCTGGGGAGGGTTCACATGATGACATAACATACCGTAAACGGAAAAAGGGTGGACCGTAAAAATGTTCCAAGTTCCCAAAAAAAGGCCAAACGTTCCATCTTTTTTACGGTCCACCATTTATTGGGACTGAATATGGAAAAGACAATGTGTTTTTCGCCCGCGGGCTGGTGGGTTGCGGGGCGCGGACTGCGGCCTCCACGCCGCAGACTCCCGCACGTAGGCCTCCCGACCTCCCAGCTTTGGACCCTCCCTCCACCACCGCAACCAACACCAGCAAGAGAAGCAAGTCCTCCCTGCGTGTGGAAAGGGCACGATCACCACCACTCACCTCGAGACTCACCCACCACCACACCTCGAGAAGTGTAGTACCATGCAAGGAGCGTTCCGGTAGAAGTAAAAGTAGAACCTGCTGCACGAGCCCACAAAAGCAGCCACAGTACGGCAGGGCGCGCAGACAGAAGCTGAGACCACCGGGCTCCCTCCAGATGTAAATTCGTGAATCAGTGCCCGGAAAATTCAGGGAAATCGTACTCCTTTAGTGTAGTACACCCTGCAGTAACTGTGGGAGAACAGTTCCCGGACGATGGTGAGCGCACACTCTGTGTTGAGGCCCTGTGGTGTTAATCCTGCAGCTTCAGTCGTGCGATTTCCTTGGTTCCTTCGCGACTTCGTCGAAGGAATTCGTAAAAAAACCGCCAAGTCCACTATCCCAACCGTAAAATAGGTGGACCGTAAAAATGTTCCAAGTTCCGGAAAAATCCCATTTGTTCCATCTTTTTTACGGTCCACCTATAGTACGGTTCACCTTTATTACGGTCCACAATATTTCCGTTTACGGTATATCAGAAGCACACACCCACGTGGCGCTGTCCTTGGCAGGACTTTGAAAGTGCCGCCTTGATATCCTTGTTGGATAGAACCCTCATATCACACCCTCAATCAGCTGACGATCGGGTGTGATTTGTTGTGATTTGTTGTTTTTTTCCCCAGCCTGATTACCCCAATAACCCAGAGTGTATAGGGGGACCCTTTTCAAATTTTTTTTTCGGGGGGGTCCTATTTTGGACGTTTGAGCCCGATTTCGAAGGAATTTTTGAGTTTTGAGCCTATTTTGGGCCCTAAAACGCGTTAAAACGGGTCCCGGAATTTCCGGAAAATGGCTGTTTTTTGGCCTTGGCGAAATTTCGCCCAAACTATTGACCCAAACTTGTCTGGGCCCATAATCGGGTCCTGGTGGTCTGGAACTGTCCATTTTCGAAGGCAGTCGTGAGAAAATCGCGACGTTTCGCCCCGAATTCTCACTCATGTGACCCCAAAAATCAAGCAAATGAGGTTTGCTCCGGCTTACAAAACTCCAAATCCGAGTTGTGGAAGCCGGACCTTGTTGTGGGAGAGAATCGGCCAAGTGAGGAGGTTTCTTGTGCGAAATTCGAGCAATAAAGCTCAAGTAATCAAATGCCATGACCCCAACCACAACCCCACCCCCTGCCCTCTGCCCCCCACCCCTGTGCAGGTCATGTGCCCCATCCCATCCCGTGTTGCCTTGTTGCAGATTTTCAAATTGGGAAATTTCAGGTGACCCGATGATAGGGATGTACCCCGAGGGTCTACCTGCAGGGATCCACTTTTTGCTATGCCTGCATTGCTGCTGTTTGCGCTTCTCGCCTCCACACACCACCCTGGGGGGAGGGACAGAGGGCGGAGGGGGCTACACACTTACACAACCGATCCGGTCAAACAATGCCACGTCATCCCCATTGGGGTCCTGGACCGCGGCCTCTCTCCCAGCGAATTGGTGTCGTCATCAGGCAGGCTAAGTAGTTGTCTACACAGGACATTGGTTTTAAGGGGGGTCTGAGTTCTGCGGAACTGGCTTCAAGGGACGCCCCCTCGTAATGACTGGGTGGATGGAGCCAAGTAATACCAGGTGGTCGGACACCGGAACTCTCGGCATTTATTAGTCGCGGGAACTGTGTCCGTGTGGTAGGTGACCCCTTCCGATTCCACTGATTCCACTCTTGAACATGTAGTGTTGAAAGATACTTGGTGTTCTGATGTTTTACAGGGTACTTGACAAAGGAAAGAGGGTGGTCAGTCTTGTGATCCACCCTGAATCCTTCCTGTGAGCAGCAGATCCACAACACCTCGACTTCTTTCAGCGGCTGTATTGATATTGCCTGACACAGCAAACATGATTCAATTGGAGGAACAAGCCTCGTACACCAGCGGCCCAAAAGGTGGATTTCATGTATGGTTTTAGGATTTCCCTTACTACTGATGGTGTAGAGACTACAAAGCCTGACCTGATGACGCCGCCATGAACCTGGGAGACACGCCGCGTGAGAAGGGACCTCGGTGCGGGGTGGCGTGAAGATCCTGCCTGAGTGCCCTCGTCGGGACCCGCGGTAAACCGTGGCGTTCCCCCCGAGGCAAGTCCAGGACGAAGGTTGCAGATAACCGCTGCACCTCTTCGTCCGAAAGGAGCTCACAGGATAGGGGAACTGCCCACACCCCACTCACGACAGCGTATCCGAAAGGTGCACTGCGCGTGTGGTGGCGGTGTCGGGTCCAGACCCACCTCGTTCCCCCATGCCCGTCAGTTGTTGCCCCTGCAGGGGTGGCTGCTGTCTGGCATGGGGGGCGCCCTCCCTGCCTTGCAAGGAAAAATGTAGAACGGCATGCTGCCCGTTTCTTCATTTTTTCACCTTGCCTGGCAGGGGGGGGCCCACCCTCACGGGGGGAAAAAGAGGAACGGCATGCTGCCCGTTCACTCTTTTTTCCTCCCGTCGTGGGTGGGCGGCTACCCGGGTACCCGGGGTATCCGGCCCGGGTACCCGGGTATCCGCCGGGTACCCCCCGGGTACCCGGCCGGGTACCCGGAAAGGTGGAGACCGCGTCGTGCATGCACCACTGCGTCCCTATATCTCTTTACCAACTGGGGTAATCAGGCTGGGGAAAAAAACAACAAATCACAACAAATCACACCCGATCGTCAGCTGATTGAGGGTGTGATATGAGGGTTCTATCCAACAAGGATATCAAGGCGGCACTTTCAAAGTCCTGCCAAGGACAGCGCCACGTGGGTGTGTGCTTCTGATATATGTTATGTCATCATGTGAACCCTCCCCAGCGTGTGCCAACATCCCTGACACGCTCACGAAAAGCATGACACGGAGAAAACAGGTGCCGAAACAACCTGCCGAGCACACGGGTGGTGCCACGTTGATCCACGCAGCGATCTCCCATGACAGGAATCCTTGTCGCCACGGCAGAGTCGCCGCAGACTGTGGGAGAGGTGTCGCCAGTCACCTTGAGGTTGCAGTGTGTCATCAGGCTAAGACCCGTGCCCTCTTCACCTCCCCTATTAGGTTGCTCCCATATCGTTGCCACACCCGATCGTCAGCAGCGATCTCCCATGACAGGAAGCCTTGTCGCCACGGCAGAGTCGCCGCAGACTGTGGGAGAGGTGTCGCCAGTCACCTTGAGGTTGCAGTGTGTCATCAGGCTAAGACCCGTGCCCTCTTCACCTCCCCTATTAGGTTGCTCCCATATCGTTGCCACACCCGATCACAACAGATCACAACAAATCACAAGGCAAATGTTGTGATTTGGGATCTGATTTTTGAAATTTTGGATCGCGATCACAACAGATCACAACAGATCACACCTCATCACAACTCATCACAAAAGGGTCACAAGTCGTCACAACTGGTCGCAACAAATCACAACTGGCCACAACAAATCGCAACAAATCACAACAAATCACAACATTTGGCGTTGTGATTTGTTGTGATCGGGTGTGATTCGTTGTGATTTGTTGTTTTTTCCCCCAGCCTGATTACCCCACCAACACACCACATCTGAGGGTTGCAATGCATGTTGCTTGCCAACCACGTCATCCGGTGGGTGTCAGGCGCTATGTAGGTGGCATGAGCCAGGTCTTCGATGTGTTCTGGCTTGTATATGTACCTCCCTGCCTGCGGCACAGGCACTGCCTTTGTCCCCCACACCAGCCACAGAGAGCGTATTGTACTCGGTCCACGGTTGCTGATTCATTGTGATGCGTTGTATCCTCGAGTGAACGTCACACACTAGTGGCACCACCACCCGCCATCCGAGAGCTGTATTGACTTTGCGCCCTTCCGTTGCATTCACCTCGCCACGCATATTGCACCGTTCAGTACCAGTGCTCTTGGGCCAGGCAAAGTAGACCGCAGCAACTACCAATTCTGGCACAATGGGTACCACGACAGCGCACTTCGTGTGTTCCCGGAATGTACAGCTCGTGTTGCAACAGTCGTTGTCAACACATCCCGGTTGTGGAGCACTGCTGCACAGGAATCACACGACCATCTGGACTTGTTCCGTACCTACAGGCAGCCTCCCGGTGCATGGTGGCAGGGAGGTACATATACAAGCCAGAACTCATCGAAGACCTGGCTAATGCCACCTACATAGCGCCTGACACCCACCGGATGACGTGGTTGGCAAGCAACATGCATTGCAACCCTCAGATGTGGTGTGTTGGGGCATTTTCTTTTCCAACCTCCCACACAGTGGCACTGTACGGTACCAAACGGTGGCACAAAATTTAGGTACCCCAATTCGGGCACCTGAGGTGCCCGGAATGGTGGAAAAGTGGGGTTCGATGGGTTTCCGGACCGATCTGGGGGGGTTTGGAGGGTTTACGGGGGCTTTGGGGCCTCTGCGCCGGTTTTTTGAAAAATCGTGTTTGTCCACGTAAAAGGGTGGCATTTGACCCCCCCTAGGGGGGGGGGGCCTGCGTTCCAAAACACAAAACCCCCGATTTCCGTTCTCAACCCTTATTTCCCCCCTCCGGTGGCCCCTTGGGTTTCTCATATGAACTGCACTGCACGAACAACCCTGTTGTATATGGACATACCACCCCGCCACGCCTTTGCCGCCTGGTGTTGTCACCCAAAACCCTGTTTGCAGACCATCACAAGCGCTCTGTGGCGCCCCCCTGAGAATCGTCGAGGGGCTACGTAAAAAAAATGGGCCTCCCAAGGGAAACACCGCCAAAGGAAGAGCCGCGTTATATGAACTGCGTAGATCGGCCTTTCCAGGGCCAGGGTTTGATGGCGTGTTGTGTGTTGCTGTTTGCAGGCCGCTGCTCTCTCAAGCTGTATTACTTCTTTGTTATTGCCAGAAAAAATGTTCGGGGCGGTTTGTGCGGCTCAATCTTGTCTGCACTTGGAAGTCCTCAGAGACGAAGATCTCCCCCTCTCGTTTTTGTTTGTTTTGGCGGAAGCGCCAACGTATCAACGTTTTATAATGATGTTGTCTTTATTGAGGGTGCCTCAAGTGCCCCGTCGTCCCCTGCTGGAGATTTTAGCAGCGGATCACCGTTATTTCACGGTATGACAAAGGTCTTACAGGGGGGGGGGCGAATAGTATTACTACGTAATACTATTCGGCGAACCAACCTGTATATTTGACCCCCCCCAAAAAAGGTATATTTTTGGGGGTGGCCAAATAGTATTACGTAGCAGTGGGGGCCCTCGCTACGAGTCACTGTGAGTCACGAGTCGTCAGTTTTCAGCCAAACATGGCTGACTTCTCACTTTTTCTCACTCAGTCACACTTGGTAGCGAGGGCCCCCAGTACTACTCAAAATTTCGTGAAAAGGGGCGTTTCGAGGGGGCTCCCGTTCTATTGCACTGTTCGGAATCCGTGCGGATCGTACACGGTGGCACGGTGCTGGTGGGAGACCGTCGTGGGAGACCGTTTTTCGGGAGACCAAACGGTATCCCCCTTGGGAGAGCATATGCTCTCCCAAGGGAGACCGTCTGGTCTCCCGTGGGAGAGCATTTGGTCTCCCGGGGAGACCGTCTGGTCTCCCATGTCCGTTGATTTGTGTGGGAAGTGGGGTGGGGGGGGGGTCAATTTTTGGGGATGTGTCTGCTACAAAATACATTTTTAATCGAGGGGGAATGCGGGGCGGGTTGGGGTGTGGGAAAACACTCTATTTTTTGATCATGATCAGCAAACTGACCCCACACACGTACAAAACTAGCTACTCCTCAGGTGCATAGCACTTCCCCCGTTCAGGGATGTCCCATCGTTTTGCACGGCACACACACATGGTGAAGCAGTCCTTCGGTACTCCCTCACCCACATGAAAGAGAAGCTCGTTGTCGCTGGATATCTTTGTCACATGTGGAAGCAATCCCAGCTTTGATATCCTTTTCAGAAGTGCCGACAAAGGGCCCTTCCATTGATCCCGATAAAAACACTTGCACAGCTTCAGTGCATCGCACGCCAGTATCTTGGGCGGATCCGTCGTGATCCCAGGCAAGGGTTTGCACACCGATACCCGTGCCACTTCATAACGCATTTGGTCGTGTTCGAAGTTAGTTCCAACTCTGGCTGAATGCATCTTACGGGTGCTGTTCCCCTGTTCTTGCAGTTCATCAGTGCACTGGATTGGCAAGGCATCAACCTCGTCAAACCAGTGGCCCATGCTGTGCAGATACGCGTGTCCCTTCCGCGTTGTCATTCCAGGGATGCGCCATTCGAGGAGGTACATCAGAGCGTGATACATCACTAGTGAATATAGCATTTCCTTCCGGTACTCCAGCCGGTCACTGAGGTAGAAGCGGCAGGCGATGCTCTGATACCGGAAGAAGACAAGCTCCTGCATCAGTAGGCCCATCGTGAGCGGTACACCGTTCGAGAGATGGCACAACGTGTTCAAAGCCTCGCGTGCCTGCGCCCCCTTTAAGTTTTTTATAGGAGCGTTCTCTTGCGTGAGCTGCTGCACGTCCGCTGGCAGTGACCTGAACCCATCTGGCAGGATATGCAGCAGTATCACGATGCAGTTCTTCGTGTCATGCAGAGGTGGCGTGATACAGTACACTTCGTTTTTGAAAGCGCTTGCTATTGGACACGAGAACCCCTTCGCATCAAGGGCCCGCATGCTCAACCTTTTGCACTGATGAAGCCGAGCAACAGACTCATCGCGCGGTGTTGAGCAAAAGGCTGACCGGTGGCCTTGACCTCCCATCTTGCTGAACTGGGACCAAAGATCAGCGTGGTCACCACCAACGTACTTCACGTCAACGGTAACGGAGACACCGTTCACGCAAACCGCCGTCTGCCGCAATGCGTCCAACTGCCTGGGGTAATCTGCAAGATGCCAGTGGAAAAAATCTTGGCTTGGCAGATCAACGAGCGTGATGGGGGCCGCAACCATCATCCTTCTGTTCTTCTGAATGAAGACAGAAACGGCCATGCGGGTCCGCTTCGCTTCTCTGCGGTGGCTGTTCCGGGGATTATAATCATCCCTGAGGATGACGGCTTCGCAGCGGCAGTCGGGCGATGTGGGGTTCAAAAAATCATCGTCGACACCAGAAAGGAGAAACTCGCACAAGTTGGGAAGGTTGCCCGTCATCGCCCCGGCATCGCTCTGCAGCTCCCTCTTGAGCGTGCTCTTGTGACGCGACATCCCAAGGGAAATCCTGGCGAATCCCCGTTCCTCAAGCACGTCGTTCACGGTCTTTTGGAGCGTGGCGGCCTGTCGCTCCGAAATCCCGGCCGCCAGCCTGCCATGCTCGAACCCCTCTCGCAAGGCTTCTAATAGCCCTGGGTCCATGTTGCAAACATGTGACTGTGCTGATGGTGGTATATTGTGTAAATGACCGTATATGCGAGCAATATTTTCGAAGACTTGAAGGACGGGGTGGGTACTCGGATGGGTGGGGGCGGGTTTGCACTCTGCGAGATGTTGAACTTTGCGGTAACTCTCTCTTGATCATGCCATTCTTACACTTTTTGGCCACGTGGATACGTGGGTCCTGGTGGTGTACTACTGCTCACCCAAATCCGACTGTGTCACGTGCTTGCTGCTGGTTTCATCCATGCCGTCAAGAGACAGCTCCGTCACAGGAAGATTTCCCAGGACATCCGCTTCTTCCGATTCCTCGTCGTCCTTCTTCTGGTCGAGGAAGCCTGTGGCCGGGGCGAGCGTCCCGCTCACATGCAGCTTTGCCACATGCTTTACAATGGGCAGGCTCACAAACGTGACTCCATCATTGCGGTAGATCTGTGATTATAAGCAAGTGTATTTAATTATGGGGGGTGGTTGTGTAGTGCCAATAGCTGTACCTACCTCAAGGTCTAAACCGTAATCGTAGCCATCCGGGAGGGTCAGCTGCCTCTTGTAGAGGCCGGAAGGTGGGTAGGCCCACTGCGTTGCGACCCTCTTGAAGTGGACGGTCAACGTCCGGTTCGCGAACTGGGGGGCCATGTCGCCTTTCATCATGATGGTGGCGAGTGATGCCTCCAGGGCGACAGTGCACGCCTTTTCGTCCATCTTTATCATGTAGGGTGGGTACGCCCCCCCCCCCCCCCCCCCCCCGTGATGCGCACCGCCTCCTCATCATCCGTCTTCTTCTTCTGCGACACCCCCTTCTTCCCCTTCTCCTCCTTCTCCCCCTTCAGGATGCGATCATACTGTCGAGCCATGTCGTTTCCGATGCGGACCTCACTCCCATGAGCCAGCAGGAGTTTGTATGCGTCTGAACCCTTGTTTTTCGTTGTCGGGAATGCGCGCACGTAGACTCCGTAGAACACGAGCTCCTCGCAGTTGCGGGTGCGGTTGCTCCACACAGAACCATCATTCTCCTTCAGCTTCTGGTCGTGGGCGCCCTTGTTCACACTGGGCGCAAACTTCTTGCCGAACAACTCTTTGAACGCTGTGGTGATGAACGGGCTGTTGTCCAGCTTGCCGTGGAGCTTGGGGCAGGCAGTCTCGAGGAGGCCACGGAAGGCTGACATGGGGATGGTGTTCGTGATGCTCTTGGTGACCGGATCGATCGTGCTGGCTGCTGACGACACAAAGCATTTCGCGAAGGCGTGGATGAGGGGCTTCTCCGTTCCATCTTCTCTCGGTTTCTGGGGCCAATTTTTCACTTTTGAGCCCGTTTTCGAAGGAATTCTTGGGTTTTGAGCTTGTTTTGGGCAATTAAACGCGTCACTCAGTTTTCTGCCTGGGCAGCCCTTCCTGATAGGCGTCCCTGTACTGAGAATGACCGCCTGTGAGAGAGTCCTCTTGTACTGAGAAAGTCTTCCTGGACTGAGAGGAGTGCTGTGCTGCGAGGAGTCCTGTACTGCGCAGAAAAACCGGTTTTTTGGACATTTTTGGTCTTTTCGCTGGTTGGAGGAGGAAATCTTGCAAATGCTATGTGACTTCTAGGGGGGCAGATTCTCGGTTTTTCAGGAGTCCTGTACTGAGAAGGTCCTCCTGGACTGTAAGGAGTCCTGTCCTGAGAGGAGTCCCGTACTGAGAAAGTCCTCCTGTACTGAGAGGAGTCCTGCACTGAGTAAGTCCTCCTGTACTAAGAGGAGTGCTGTCCTGAGAGGAGTCCTGTACTGAGAAAGTCCTCCTGTACTGAGAGGAGTCCTGTCCTGAGAGGAGTCCTGTACTGAGAAAGTCCTCCTGTACTAAGAGGAGTCCTGTACTGAGAGGAGTCCTGTCCTGAGAAAGTCCTCCGGTACTGAGAGGAGTCCTGTACTGAGAAGGTCCTCCTGTACTAAGAGGAGTCCTGTCCTGAGAGGAGTCCTGTACTGAGAAAGTCCTCCTGTACTGAGAGGAGTGCTGTACTGAGAGGAGTCCTGTCCTGAGAAAGTCCTCCGGTACTGAGAGGAGTCCTGTACTGAGAAGGTCCTCCTGTACTAAGAGGAGTCCTGTCCTGAGAAAGTCCTCCTGTACTAAGAGGAGTGCTGTCCTGAGAGGAGTCCTGTCCTGAGAAAGTCCTCCTGTACTGAGAGGAGTCCTGTACTACGCAGAAAAACCGGTTTTTTGGCCATTTTTGGTCTTTTCGCTGGTTGGAGGAGGAAATCTTGCAAATGCTATGTGACTTCTGGGGGGGGCAGATTCTCGGTTTTTCAGGAGTCCTGTACTGAGAAGGTCCTCCTGGACTGTAAGGAGTCCTGTCCTGAGAAAGTCCTCCTGTACTGAGAGGAGTCCTGCACTGAGAAAGTCCTCCTGTACTAAGAGGAGTGCTGTCCTGAGAGGAGTCCTGTACTTAGAGGAGTCCTGTCCTGAGAAAGTCCTCCTGGACTGACACTGTCCTCTTGTACTGAGAATGACCTCCTGGAGTGGTAGAATAGTTAGCAACGTGGAGCGAGGGGGCGGGGAAATCTTTAATGACCTTCCCCCAAATTCACTAGTGATGTATCACGCTCTGATGTACCTCCTCGAATGGCGCATCCCTGGAATGACAACGCGGAAGGGACACGCGTATCTGCACAGCATGGGCCACTGGTTTGACGAGGTTGATGCCTTGCCAATCCAGTGCACTGATGAACTGCAAGAACAGGGGAACAGCACCCGTAAGATGCATTCAGCCAGAGTTGGAACTAACTTCGAACACGACCAAATGCGTTATGAAGTGGCACGGGTATCGGTGTGCAAACCCTTGCCTGGGATCACGACGGATCCGCCCAAGATACTGGCGTGCGATGCACTGAAGCTGTGCAAGTGTTTTTATCGGGATCAATGGAAGGGCCCTTTATCGGCACTTCTGAAAAGGATATCAAAGCTGGGATTGCTTCCACATGTGACAAAGATATCCAGCGACAACGAGCTTCTCTTTCATGTGGGTGAGGGAGTACCGAAGGACTGCTTCACCATGTGTGTGTGCCGTGCAAAACGATGGGACATCCCTGAACGGGGGAAGTGCTATGCACCTGAGGAGTAGCTAGTTTTGTACGTGTGTGGGGTCAGTTTGCTGATCATGATCAAAAAATAGAGTGTTTTCCCACACCCCAACCCGCCCCGCATTCCCCCTCGATTAAAAATGTATTTTGTAGCAGACACATCCCCAAAAATTGACCCCCCCCCACCCCACTTCCCACACAAATCAACGGACATGGGAGACCAGACGGTCTCCCCGGGAGACCAAATGCTCTCCCACGGGAGACCAGACGGTCTCCCTTGGGAGAGCATATGCTCTCCCAAGGGAGAGCATATGCTCTCCCAAGGGGGATACCGTTTGGTCTCCCGAAAAACGGTCTCCCACGACGGTCTCCCACCAGCACCGTGCCACCGTGTAGTGGGGTCATTTTGGTGGCTCAAGTGCCAAGCTTCACCCATGAAATGCGGGTCGGGTTCAGGCACTTGTGAAGGGAAAAGGTGACTGGGAGGCAGCTTGCCCACCCATGCCACCCACCCAGCCTGACCCCCCTCACAGATTTGCCAAAACACCGTTCGTTTGAACGTTTGGAATCTGTGCGGATCGTGGTGGGGTCATTTTGGACATGGGGTGCCTATCTGCACCCCGTACTTAGAGTCACCAAAAACGTGCCCCAGAGCCCCAGAAAAAAAAGTAATACTATTTGGCACCGTAATACTATTCAACTAGGTAATACTATTCGCCCCCCCCCTGTAATAAGAAAAGGATCTTTTCACTTCTTTCTTAAGACGTCTTAATGCAGGTGCTGCATTAAATTTCTTAAATTACTGGGGGGGGTCAAATTGTACTACCCCTTTAAATACAACTACCCCCTCAAATACAACTACCCCCCGGGTTTTTCAAAATACAGTTGTCCAACAAACATTGGTGGGGTAAAAATGTTGGTGGGGTAAAAACATTGGTGGGGTAAAAACTAAGGTGGATTTCAGGATTTCTCAGAGCTAAGGTGGGTTATTACCCCACCAATGTTTTTAACCCACCGATGTTTTTACCCCACGGCAGCAGAACACAATGGAAATTTTTTCAGAACTGTGGTGGGTGGGGTGAGTGCCTCATACATCGCACGGTGCCTACGCGATCACATGTGTGGTTGGGGGCGTGGGCTGGTTGGGAGGCGGGGCGTGTGGGAGGGGGCGGGGGGTTGGGGACGGCTATCTTGCAAAGCGCAGCTCTCCTCAGCATCAGCAGAACAGCAGGTACCGACACCAGTAACCAGAAGTGTATACGCCATTGCATTCCGTACCCTGTGTCGGTACCTGCTGTTCTGCTGATGCTGAGGAGAGCTGCGCTTTGCAAGATAGCCGTCCCCAACCCCCCGCCCCCTCCCACACGCCCCGCCTCCCAACCAGCCCACGCCCCCAACCACACATGTGATCGCGTAGGCACCGTGCGATGTATGAGGCACTCACCCCACCCACCACATTTCTGAAAAAATCTCCATTGTGTTCTGCTGCCGTGGGGTAAAAACATCGGTGGGGTAGCAACATTGGTGGGTTAAAAACATTGGTGGGGTAAAAACTAAGGTGGATTTTAGGATTTTTTGGAGCTAAGGTGGGTTTTTATCCCACCAATGTTTGTTGGATGACTGTAGATTGTTTTTCCAGTATATTAGTACTACCCCCCTTTTTGCCCATTTTTTCCCCTTTCTAAGACTGTTGCCCCTGTAGTAGGGGCATGCCGCTGAGAAAAATCGTTGCACCGAGCCTCCTGGCTGAGCTGGTAATCAACGCCACGCTCTGAAGAGCAGCACTGCCAACCACCGCGGATCATCGGATACATAAGAACCCGTCCAACCCGTTTCTCCCACACAACTCTCCCGAAATGTGACCCGTCATGACCTGGCGAACCTTGAAGCGATCGCAAGGAAGATCTGCAGTACGCAGTAACCTGCATGGGGGCACTGGCTGTGGGGGAGGTTGTCTAGCGACAAACTGGCGTTAGCTAGTGAGTCCTCGTTTGGAGACACCAGTCAGGTGGGGAGTTTGGTTGGGGCGGCACACTCTGTTACACATTAACGCAGGTGTCCTAAGGCAAGCTCAGTGAGAACAGAAATCTCACGTAGAGCATAAGGGTAAAAGCTTGCTCGATACATGATCTTCAGTACCGATCCTCGGTGTGAAAGCATGGCCTAACGATCCTTTGGTCTCGCTCGAGCCTCTGCAAGCAGGTCATCGACCTCAAGAGACGCCCCTTCCACCCCGCCGAGCGAGGTGGGGCCCTCTCGAGCACGGCGCGCGACACGTGAATCGCCGCCGTGTTGAACACCAGTGACGCGGGTGTTTACTGGGTGTCGGTAGTGTACCGGCGAAGGGATCTGCATGTGTATGATCCCCTTGGATCCCATTGAACCTCTGGAGGGTCTTTGGCCCGGAAGCCAACCCATAAACAAGGTTGAAATTAGGCAACTCACAACTGAAATGACCCCATCATAATCCGTACGGATTCCAAACATGCCGATAAACAGCGTTTTGGCGACCTGGGGGTCATAAAAGTGACTCATTCGCACCAATTACCATTTATCTACATTTTCACGATTTAGGCAAGCGGTCCCGCCTATTAGTACTACCCGGTAGTACTATTTGACCCCCCCCAGTAATGACCCCCATTATTTTTAAGAAATGCAGGATTTCTTACAGGGGGGGGCGAATAGTATTACTACGTAATACTATTCGGCGAACCAACCTGTATATTTGACCCCCCCCAAAAAAGGTATATTTTCGGGGGTGGCCAAATAGTATTACGTAGTAGTACTACTCCAAAATTCGTGAAAAGGGGCGTTTCGAGGGGTCTCCCGTTCTATTGCACTTTTCGGAATCCGTGCGGATCGTAGTGGGGTCATTTTGGTGGCTCAAGTGCCAAGCTTCACCCATGAAATGCGGGTCGGGTTCAGGCACTTGTGAAGGGAAAAGGTGACTGGGAGGCAGCTTGCCCACCCATACCACCCACCCAGCCTGACCCCCCTCACAGATTTGCCAAAGCACCGTTCGTTTGAACGTTTGGAATCTGTGCGGATCGTGGTGGGGTCATTTTGGACATGGGGTGCCTATCTGCACCCCGTACTTAGGGTCCACAAAAACGTGCCCCAGAGCTCCCGAAAAAAAAGTAAACCCCCCCCCTGTATAATGTTAAATAACGCGTAATATTAAATAGCGCATAATATTAAATATGACGCATAATATTAAATATAACGCATAATATTAAATAACTCGTAATATTAAATAGGGCGTTTTTGGGCGTTTTTGGGCGTTTTTTTCGGCTAGTAGGCCAAAAGAGGTCATCTCCGGGGACGCACAGTGTCTGTACATGACGTAGGTGACTGAAAAAATCCTATTTTCAGCACCCGTTGTTCGCCAGCGGTTTTTTGCAAGTGAGTCCTGATAGCAAAACGCCCAGAACTCATAATATTAAATATAGGCCCCCAAGGGGGCCCTCGCTACCAGTCACTGCTCGTCACTGCTCGTCAGCCAGTGAGGGGAAGTGAGCCGTGGCTCACTTTTTCTCACTCAGTCACACTTGGTAGCGAAGGCCCCCCAAAACTCATAATATTAAATATAACTCATAGGGGGCCCTCGCTACCAGTCACTGCTCGTCACAGCTCGTCAGCCAGTGAGGGGAAGTGGGCCGTGGCTCACTTTTTCTCACTCAGTCACACTCGGTAGCGAAGGCCCCCATAATATTAAATATACGCATAATACATGGTTGCATAGCGGCCGTTTTAAAAAATCCCTTGTATTTTGTGGACTTGCAAAAACGGCCGCTGATTTTCAGCATTTTAAAAAACGGCCGTTTTTTTTTACGCACACGACCTTCGCGCGGAAAGTGTCATTCAGCTCTGCCAAACGTGCTCTACACACCACCCCCTTCATCAGGCAAGTGGGTTTGTAAGTGTGTGTGGAAGCGTCAACGCATATCACGCGAATCCTACAAACCACACACACACAAAACAATCAGAGGAAGCGATCAAAGAAGCGGGATTAAGCGGCGGGCAGCATGAGCAACGACGACTGGACAGCAGACGAGTACGGAACAAGCGACACGTCTGGTTAGAAAACAGCAAAGGGTCCCAATATACACGCTACAGGCGTATAACAACCACCGGGACCCACTGCAACGCGCCACGAGCGCACAAGAGGAAACAAACACGCTACACGCGTTTTTCTAAGAGAACAGCAAGGTCCCCCATGAGCAACACGCCGCTGGCGTCAACAGTCACACGGGACCGACTGTCATAAATCATCGCACCGCCGGTGAGAAACAAGTACGGAACACGCCAAGGCGTTTTAGAAGAGCGGAAGCAGGAACATACCGTCAGGAATAGGTTGAGGGTCTCTCGGGAACGGCAGGCCACCGGAGCCATAGTCATCGAGACCCCAACCACACGCCCCGGCGTATAAAACGAGAAACCACGCCTGGTGCTTCAAGCGAACACTTCCGAGTGTCGATAGTCAATACCCACGCCGCTGGCGTTTCAAACGAACACTTCCGAGTGTCAAGAGGAACTACCCACGTCTCTGGCGTTTCAAACGAACACTTCCGAGTGTCGAGAGGAAATACCCACGCCTCTGGCGTTTCAAGCGAACACTTCCGAGTGTCAAGAGGAAATACCCACGTCTCTGGCGTTTCAAGCGAACACTTCCGAGTGTCGATAGTCAAAACCCACGCCGCTGGCGTTTCAAGCGAACACTTCCGAGTGTCAAGAGGAACTACCCACGTCTCTGGCGTTTCAAGCGAACACTTCCGAGTGTCGATAGTAAATACCCACGCCGCTGGCGTTTCAAACGAACACTTCCGAGTGTCAAGAGGATATACCCACGTCTCTGGCGTTTCAAGCGAACACTTCCGAGTGTCGATAGTCAATACCCACGCCGCTGGCGTTTCAAACGAACACTTCCGAGTGTCGAGAGGAAATACCCACGTCTCTGGCGTGTCCAAGCAAACACTTCCGAGTGTTAAGGGGGTCTTCGCTACGGGGTGGTCGTCAGTGCATTTTGGTGCATTCCCGTTTGAATTGGCTGAAAGCTGTCGAAGTTTGTCGAAGTTTGTCGACCAACGAAGACCCCCTAAGAGTACATACCCACGCCGCTGGCGTTTTTCAAGCAAGCACTTCCGAGTGTCAAGAGTAACTACCCGCCGGCGGTTTCCAAGCGAGCACTTCCGAGTGTCAAGAGGAACCACCCACGCCTCTGGCGTTTTCAAGCAAACACTTCCGAGTGTTAAGAGTACATACCCACACTGCTGGCGTTTTTCAAGCAAGCGCCTCCGAGTGTCAAGAGGGGCTACCCGCGTCTCAGGCGTTTTCAAGCAAACACTTCCGAGGATCGAGAGTAAATACCCACGCCGCTGGCGTCTTCAAGCAAGCACTTCCGAGTGTCAAGGCCGAGGACCTCCGGGGGCAAGGAGGTGAGGCAGACGGGATCCACTGCACATACACGTGAGCCATGGCCACACAAGCGGCGAACGACGCCGCCAACGCCGCCACCGACGACAACGAGGACGGAGGGCCGACGGAGATGTCACCCCGCAGACGTAAGGACCTGCATGAGGAAAATGCAGAAGAGGCAGCAGAGGCCCAGATCCAGGAAGGGATACACCATTTCGCAACTCTTCTGACCACCTCACGGAGAACTTAGGGTACATACATATAGCAGGAGCCAACCCGGAGGCGGGGTGAAAAAGGAGGGTTCAACCACAGCAGGACAAACGGCGGGCAGCGGTGGTGACGACGCAGAGGACCCTGGCGGAAGCACTAGCCAGATCACACCGGACAACACTTCACCGGACATACAACGCTTCTCCGAGCCCCGGAGCCTGTGGGAGACCGACACGCAGACCAACCCCCCTCAAAAACGGCGTCGCCATGTGGATCACACCTGCGATACGCCAGGATATCGACACCGCGCGAAAGCAGAGGAACCACGACCGCAGGTGAGGTTGGCATTTGAGATGAGGCCTCAGCCTCCCGCCCGACTTAGCCGACCTTTTGAAAGACCGCATCTGGTATCTGGTATCACAGCGCGGCAGGAGATCCAGCAAGGTTTCGCGTCAGTGACGTATCGATATCGCGAAGGCGCCCTCGGAGACTGTCAGAAGAGCGTTTGAGGGTCCCCCGAGAACAGGCCACCGGTGCCAATAAACATCGGGACCCCCAGCTACACGCCCCCGGCGTACAACCACGCCGCTGGCGTTACATGAAGAAGCCACGCCGCTGGCGTTTTTAGAATAGTGAACACTCGAGGTGTTACGCAGTCTGTGTGTAGTTTCATGTGTACCGTCATTTGCAACCAAAACGTACGCGTAGTTTGTGCGTATACTGTACGAGGTATGTTCCACAACCATCCAGTCAAACAGAGCGGTCAGGCCCCCGATGCGGACTAACACCGGGACCGACCACCACACGCCCCCGGCGTCCGATACAATAACCGCGCCACTGGCGCCTTCGAAGAAAACGGAAAACGAGGAACTCGCACCACATACGACGGGACCAATATACCAAGAGGGGAATACGACGTTTCCAACAGGTGTCCCCTGCATCAGTGACGCACCGATACATGGCAAAGGCGCGGAGAGCGAACGAGACAACTACCCCACACCACGTTCGACGGGGGGCAGTCTCACCTGGCGGAGCGAAACGTGCCGTGCGGAGGACATCAGGAAGCCTTCACGACATGCAACGACAGATGGCCTGGTGCGATATATCGAGGCCACCTGCAACCTCCGGGCGCGGGAGACAACAGACCTCTCAGCGCAGCTCAAGTGGCAAAGGCGCACCATCGGGGAGCGTCGTGACGACTGCACTGCCACTTCACTCCTCCCATCCTCCTTCGAAGCCAAGATGCCTGCTGACACCAGGACGAGAATACGACCCGCTGGAGGACAAGGAGGGACACCACGGCACGGAAAGCAACACCTCAGAAGGTACGGCAGACACCGACTCAGAACACGGGACCAGAGAGATACGTCGATCTTTACGGAGACCCATCGTGAAGACCGCCGTGCCCCTATCTACGACACGCGTCCAAACCTGGCGCAGCACCGTAAACTGGGCTCAAACTGAACGAGGAACTGAGAGACGTCCCGGGACCCCATCACCGACCCCGAAGCCCCCAAGAATGCGCTGCTCCCCGGGAACACACAACCACTTCAGGGACATGCGGAGGATGATACCACACCATACACTACAACCCGTCGACGACCTGAACACCTACGACGTCACCGCGCTAGACGCGATACATGCAAAACTTACGCTACCATCCCAAGTGAGGGGGAACGCATCATTGTCGACGTACAGACTCTATACTCGTACATGGCGCGACCGCCAGACATGAAATTGGACGACGTCTCAGAGGGACACACCGCACCGCTGAGGCAAAATTGGGTCATGCTCGCCGATGCCCGGAGCGAGTTCTATCAGTCCCCAGTGGAGGAGGAGATCAACGCTACCTCGGGGTCCGTTTCGGAGACAAGTGGGATGACTTTGGGCCAGCGCACCCGTCGGTGATGTACATGGGGCGGTCGCACTCACCGACAATTGCGAACCGGAGTGCGAGGGTGCTTCCCCCCCAAAGGATTGGCATCGTCTGAACGGCCCCCTTCGTGGGTACAGCCGAAACACTCGACGAAGCGCAGGCGAAGTACAGGACCTTCCGCGAAAGATGCGACTACATCAACGCGACCCGGAACCTCGACGACGCCGATCATGGGATACCGACACAACGGTTCTGCACATGGACCGCACGGGTGGCGAAGGCGGCGCAGAGAGAGCGAGGAGCTGACGAAAACGCTCGGGGGAGCGCCAACACCACGGAGAGCCTCCCGCATCCTCGGCTCAACAGGCTGGCAGGCATACGTCACGCGCGCGCTACTGTGTTACACCCCCGAAACTCTCTTCTATCCGGCGCATGGGGCGCAGAGCGCACGACAACAACGCGGTGTGGGACGCCAACACACGAGTGCCCAACCCGGTGACCCGGGAGACATCAGCACGGATGGAGATCATACGCGAGGACAACCGACACCACCAGACAGAACCAACAGCACATGAAACGCTGTGGTCCGACGCATCGCCGACGGCGTGGAAACGAATCTGGAAAAGGGAGAGGATACCGGCACACAAGGGGTGTGCACCGGGGCGGACCGGACGCGCACATCTATTTTGAAGAAGGCCTTCGCCACGGAGCAAGGACTGCGCATCATCAACTCACAGGGCATCGCTGGGACGTGCACATCGACAATCTCCCTCGGGTCTCCTACATGCGGCGAGTACACTACGCGAACTACAGAGGCAGTCTACTCCTGCAGCGCATATTCCTCGTAGCACGCACGAAGCGGCTGCACTCAACCCCCAACGGGTACCAACCGACGAGCGAGCTGACACCCGCGGAACACGAGCAGAACGGGCAATACGCCTAGCTCCAGCACAGATGCCAACACGCAGCACCACATAACCCGCACTCGGCACCGTATGTATGCCGACCAACCGGTGCACGAGCACGTCCCTCCGGAAGAGGGTCCTGGGTGTGGAAGCGTCAACGCATCAAACGAAGTACCAAGTAGTAGAGGAAGAGCGGCAGAGTTGAAGTGACACTTTTTACGCACACGACCTTCGCGCGGAAAGTGTCATTCAGCTCTGCCAAACGTGCTCTACACACCACCCCCTTCATCAGGCAAGTGGGTTTGTAAGTGTGTGTGGAAGCGTCAACGCATCAAACGAAGTACCAAGTAGTAGAGGAAGAGCGGCAGAGTTGAAGTGACACTTTTACCTGGGAATTTTGTATGGGGCGTGGGTCAGCAGGCGAGATCCCACCGCCAGGAGTGCCTCCCCACTGCAAGGGATACCCCGCAGCAAGCATTGTGAGCGCGCCTTCAAGTATGATGCGAAGAGTTCAGACTTCGTGGACCACTTTGACGGACCGCGCCATATCAAGAAGAAGAAGAACGCAGCGTTGAAAGTGCAGAGCCAGGGAAACAGCTGGCGCTGTCGGAGTGCGATACCCTCAGTGGCAGGCTTGCAACTTCGGATCGCCCGGGGTGCGTTGTTCACCGGATCACCGGCTGGCATGGTGCATGATGCTGTCAAGAAGTGTGCCCCGAGGAGGGGCTGAACATGGTTGCGGCCAATCTAGGCACGTGTGTCGTGGATGACCGTGCAGGCAGAGGTGGGTGTCGCTCACTGGCATCAGGGCTCTTCCGACAGAGCTTTCCCTTGATCTCGGCGACAGCACCCCGGATGAGAAGGACACCGCCTTCGCTGATTTATTCCCGAAGGCACGGGCGATCATCCCGGGCAATATGCAGCACCAGCTGGAGGGGTTCACGACCGCACTGGCGCTGAAGGATGTGCTGTGCCACATCTCTGACGCAGCTGAGAGGGAGAAGCAGGCGAGCAAGACGGCACCACCGGCCGTGCGATCCCGCTTCTCTCCGACACACACTACCTGCACCGCTTGAGTGGATCTGCACCTTGCACCACGTCCCCGGGCATTTATACAATCTTCCGGGCCCGCTGCAGGACAGCGGCCCTGCTACGTGTGCGTCGCTTCTGCGGTTGGCAGAGATGCCCACGAAATCGCTGGGCTGGAGTCCCACCTGCAGGCCGCCGTCCGCCTGACGGCACCCCTCGCATCGCTGCTCCAGAAGTACTGCGATGCGCAGCTGGGTGTGCCAACGGCGTGCCCCTGTCGACGCAGTGTACACCGACATTGAGAATGTCATCGAGAAAGTGTCTGACGTGGGGAAGTACGACCCCCCCGTGCCCCTGGCAGGGGAGCTGGCCTGGGCTGGCGACCGCATGCGCAGAAGGTGGGACGGCACGGAATCAGGGAAGTCCTTCTGGTTTGTGGTCCGCCGTCTGTGCCCGAGCGCGTACGGCCGCATGAGTCGTAGGGGTGTCAGAACTCCGGTGCCACCTCCCCTCTGTTTCGGGGAGGTCACGAGCAGGGCCTGGGTGATCTACGACTAGGCCACCACGTTCCGAGGGTGTGCTGGATTTCTGGGACAACCCGGGGGCGAACCGGGCTGCTACACTCCTCTCTGCTCTCGGGTGTCTGCTGCTTGTCGAGCGACAGGCAGGGCGGAAGCCATTTTTCTTTGTACAGTCGACAGAGAATCGCAGTGCCCAATGTCATGTGCAGGCAACAGGGAGTTGTCAAGTGTGTTTCCTCAGCTCGGTACGGTAAGCAGGAGGCGAATCTCCAAAGGAAAATAGGAGGGGGAAAAAACGGCCGTTTTTTCGCCAACAAAACATGAAAACGGCCGTTTTTATATTTCGGTAGCGGGAACTGAGGTAGTGAATTCTCAGAAAATCCACTCCCTCCATGACGGCCGTTATGACACTATGATATATGCTTGTATTAGCCTGGTCAACAAAAATTGGGTTTTTAGTATGCTTGTATTCGCAGTATAACCATTTATAATTTTTCCAGAAAGCCCCGCATTATGCGAGCTGGCACGCTTAATACAAGCATATATGCTTGTATTTGCCCCCCCCCCAGTAAGAAATTTCGAGATTTCTTAACATTTCTTGCAAGATCTTTGTCATACCATGTTATTTGTATAAAATAGAACACCCCGCCTATATTGCGCCATTTTTACTTTGTAACATTGGTATGGCTAAAACCCACTTTTTCGGTGACCCAAAAAGTACCTAAGAAGTACCCAAATTTGGCTTTTTTTAAGGGGGGGTGTCAAAACTTATTTTCTGCCGGTTTCAGCCTGGATTTGTGGTCAGAGGCACCCCATGGCCAAAATGACCCCACCACGATCCGCACAGATCCCAAACGTTCAAAAGAACGGGGTTATGGAAAATTCGTGAGGGGGGTCCCGCTGGCTGGGGTGGGGCGAGCTGCCTGCCGGGTGGCGACCTCACACACCCTGCACCTGCACCGCCATCCTATACTGTCCTGCCATCCCTGCACTGTCCCGCCAGCCTATGCTGTACCGCCAATCCTGTTGTTCGAGCATGCCGTAGTACACGGCTCTCTCGCCTCTGCCACATGTGGCCAACAGCACAGTGTGTCGGCTTGCGACCTGCACTGCCACCTGCACCTGCGACCTCATGGATTCCAGTGCAGTGAAGACGAAGTCCGTGTGTGCGCCAACTATGCGGCACATGACCCCGCCTTCGCCGCATTCATCGCAAGATAATGTCCGCATGTAATCAAGGTGTCTGGGCTACTGTGGCAAAAAGCTTCGAACGGCCGCTTCTGCACCACTGCGGCCGCCTGTTGTTCCCTCTCGCAGCTCGTTGACGGCGACGATACCGTCCTCGATTTCCTCCTGCGCTTCTTTCGTGAAGTTGCAAATAGGGATACGAAGACGTACGAGGCTGTGATGGAGTTGGAAGGGGACCGCGAGACTGTGCGGAGGATGGGAATCTGCTTCGCGCACCTCGTGTACCCCTGCATTCTGTTTGTGTCACGGTTCTCGAAGAGCGAGGCCCAGGCAAGTGACACTTGCCAGCTCGGGTTCTCCTCGGAGTTGTTCCGCTTCCTCGCCTGGCGCTTGTGGCAAGCGGAGGCGAATGCAGAGGACGGGTACCTCCGCTGGCTCCAGAGCTGGAGAGATCACCAGGAAGACTGCTTCGGCCAGTCCCTGTGCCTCTCGTTCGAGTCTGCAACGTGCACACTGAAGGGCAGTGTTCCCGAGGAACTGGCGATGACTATGGAAAATGCATGTACAATTGCTTGCACTGTAAATTTTGACTATCCTCCTCGCCGCACAGGTGTCAGAGGACAGTGATCTGAGTAGGTACCGCACCAGGTACTACCCCCCGGTACCCCCCGGGACTTCGAAAATCCAGACTTGGGTCCCAGCCCAAAAATTCTCAGAAATTAGGAATTTCCGGATCAATTCCGGCCAGTAGTGTGGTCATTTTGCTCTGGGAGATGAGTTTGGTTGGTCGCAAATTTTTTTGACCTCACGTCCGAAGTACCCCCCCGCCATTTTTCATTTTGGGCAGGTCCACATTTCCTAGGAGGATTCTTCATATTCCTGGATTTCCCGAATTTCCTGGATTTCCCCCGGCCCCTTAGGCGATTTCAGGGCGGACAGGGCGGACATGCCCGGACCGGGAAATCCGGGTATCCGGATGTCCGGGTCCAATTTTGACCCCCCCCCCCCCCCCCCCCCCGGACATTTCCCGAATTTCCCGCCCGGACATGTCCGCCCGGACATCCGGACATGTCCGCCCCGGACAGGGCGGACATTTTCTGGTGTCCGGATGTCCGGGCGGACATGTCCGGACCCGGAAATTCGGGAAATCCAATTTTGACCCCCCCCCCCCCCCCCCCCCCCCCCGGACATGTCCGGCCAGGACCTCAATAGTTTGATTTTTGGTCCAGAAAATAGTTTGAAATTTTTTGAAATCTGGGTGCCCAAAATTTTTGCTCCTAAGGGGGTCTTCGCTACGGGGTGACCGTCAGTGCGTTTTGGTGCATTTGCTGTTGAATTAGCTGAAAACTGACGGAGATTGACGGAGGATAACGGCCAGCGAAGACCCCCTAAGACCGGCGATTTGTAGGGGGACCCTTTCGAATTTTTTTTTGGGGAAGGGTAAATTGAACGTTTTTGGCCAAATGAAGCCACTGCGACCATTCCCGGGCCTCGGAAATCAGATTTTTGCCCCTCAAATGCGGTCCCGGTCCGGACAAAAAACCGAAAAAATCGTGAAAAATGGCCCATTTTCCCCAGCCAAAAATGGGCCAAAAATGCCCCCCGGACACCCCCAGAGACATGTCCTAATCCGGGGTGCCAGTAGGGGGGACCTTTCGATTTTTTTTTCGAGGAGAGGTCAATTGAACGTTTTTGGACATCTGAGGCCACTGCGACCATTCCCAGGCCTCGGAAATGAGATTTTTGGCCCTCAAATGGGGTACCGGTCCCCACGAAATTCCGAATGTCATATGCAGCAATGGGGCAAACCACTCCCCAAATTTTGCTCAATGATTCCACCGTCGGGACCATGGCAAGCCAGATTTTCTGATCAATTGGTTTGTTTGAGCATGTTCCTGGCCCTTGTTTGGAAAGTAGATGACCCCTGGCTGGAGAGGACGGTTGTGCTCGACCGGACGGAGAGAGAAACTTCTCCATAACCACCTCCACTCCACAATGCCACAAGTGGCAGGAAGGCCGGGTGTTACAGGCCTCAACCAGGGTTCCAAGGCTCTCCACTTCCTGGCTGCGTCAGGGATCACCGGGTACAGCGAGCAGGATTACCTGTCCTGACACCCCAGCATGTGCCACCGGAAGAACCCGAAACAGCAGCCCCCCCCTCATGGGGGTTGCAAGAGGCACGGAAATCGTTCAAATCGGACCAAGTCCGAAAATTCGGCACTTTCTTGGGTACAAATTGCGGTCCGAAATTTTCCGATTTTTTGAAAAAAGGCTAATTCTGTAAGGGGGACCTTTTCGAATTTTTTTTTCGGGCACTTTTTCCACAAGGAAATGTCCGCCCTGTCCGCTACTGTCCACTACCGATTTCAAGGATCCTCCCTAAGGAAAATTGGAAAAAAATTGATTGGCCAAAAACTCATCTCCCAGAGCAAAGTGACCCCACCACAGCTCTGAAAAACGCCGGAAATGCAAATTCCGCGAAACTGAAAACGACCATTTTGGGGGTACCAGGGGGTACTACCCCCCGGTACCTGGTACGGTACCTACTCAGATCACTGCAGAGGAACAGTTGAACGAGGTTGTCCCCACTCTTCTCGCTGAATCTGGTGTCGCCAAATACTATGGTGCCCAGGGCATCTCGAGGGGTTCGACCCTCTGCCCCAAGGTATACAAGGCCGACGCTGAGAAGTTTCTCCGCACATCCATCCACCGTTTTGCTTCCGGTTGCTACTCCGAGTACAAGAGATACTCCCAGTCCACGGAAGGGATGGCTGCAGAGAGAACAGGCGCACTGGGACCTGCGGTCCTGGAAGGGGTCTGCGGCAGGATGCGGAGGGTGTTGATGATGAATGGGGTCGCTATCCGGGATGGTGTCCTCCGCGCCAAGCTCTGTTGCATGCAGCATTGGGTTGATGGCACCTCTCCAGGTGTCACAGAGGCCCAGATCTCTTCTCTGGGGGAAAGCTGGAGGCGGTGCAGGAGAGGAAGCTCCGTATTGGCAAGCTGCGACTTGCGGAACTCGAAGTCGCGAGGATCGCAGACAATAACGCATCTGAACGCAAGCGCAAGCGGACTGCCTTGATTGACAGTATTTGCATTGTATTCCACTGTGAATCTGAGACTGTGATGTGTCGTGGTTAAAGGGGGTGTTGGTGCAGCAAGCCCTGGCACGCGGGATCCTCAACTGCCAGAGTAAAAACAAACCCGCTATTCTTGAACTCATTGAGAGTATGGACCGGTGTTTTACTCTGTCGGAACTGAGGGAATATGCGGAGGCGAGGGAACTCGTAGTCCGCCCAGAGTGGCAGGAAGAGTTACTCGCGAAGCTTCAGGACCACGACACGGAACACATCGAGATTCCAGCGGTTGAAGAAGGAGAGTAGAGCGTAGACGGTCCAGAGGCTGGAGTAAGTCAGTAGAGCCGTAGAGAGTGCGGGTGCCACAGCCCCAAAACCCTCCCCTCACTTCCTGCCTCCCTGCGTCCCTTTTTGTTGTAACCCTCAACCAGCAAAGTGCCCCTGAACTGATCTCCCACTCCTCTCCTCCCAGCATTCACAGGCACAACTGCCTGAACCAGACCCGCATTTCACGGGTGAAGTTTGTCACCTAGACCACAAAAATGACCCCACTACGATCCGCGCGGAGTCCAAAAAGTACAATGGGGGAAGAATATCACGATTCTGGGAGGTCGAATTTTTCCACCCAAGAAAATAAGTTTTGACACCCCTCCCCCTTTTTCGGTGACCCAAAAAGTACCCAAGAAGTACCCAAATTTGACTTTTTTTTGGGCGTCAGCCAGACCAAACATCATATTGCAAGGAAGGAGGAAATGGAACACTAAGTCAGCAACGCCCGATTTGAGTAGGCGGCACGCGCAGTGCCGCAAATTGCAGAGCCACATCTCACCTCAGCACAGGCCGAGGGTGTGTGTGCGTTTTTCACCACAGCCTGTTTCATCACAAACCCCCGGTGGCTGTTTTGGCGCAGCCAGAATCTGAAAAAAAAATCTTTTACCGCGCCTTACCTTTGTGCACACATCACACGCCTCCCAAGGCTGTGCAAGTGCTCTGCGTTCGATTTATTTTGTTGCAAACAAAGCGGTGTCGCGATTGACGACCCACCCACACAGCGCCCCACAGTGCCCCACACCCGGTCCGTCGCTTCTTTCTGATTTGTGGACACATTTATATTTTGCTGCGTTTTTTTTTATTCTTGCGGCAGCCTCCGTTCTCCTCGTCCCTTCGAAAGAAGCCTGTGTTGGGTCACCGCGCATGCGTTCCCCATCCTGTGCGCCCCGAACAGGCCACGAACCAGCACACCCACACCCACCCCACCCACCCACACACAGATCGGTTGCCCAGCGCACCCACTTCCCAACCCACAGTGAAAGCCACAACGCGTGACTCACGGAAGAATGGAAATCCCCGGATGAGATTCCGCGCCACACTCACTCCCCTTTCCCCCCTCTCCCCTCTCGAGCATGTATCTCTGTTCGAAGCAGTGTCAGAGCGTTGGGCCGTTGCACAAACACCACGTTGCTTCTCTCCTTCGTGCACCTAAAGTGTAATCACGGCGTGTTGAAACGTTATTCAATAACGTCGCAACGCCCTGTGTCTCTGGGGAGAGAGCACGAGGGTGGGGTGAATCATCATCGGCCCTTTTTGCACCTTTGCTGCTATCGATACATGAGCCTGCAACTTGTCACCTCCGCCCCCAACCCCCTGCCTGCCTGGCGGACTCTTGTCCCCAGGTATTGTATTTAGGCCAGTGATGGCGGTGCTAGCCTGGTGTGGAGCTGTTTCGTTTGGCAAGAGGGCTGAAGAGCCATCAGATATGGCCCGGCTCTCGGGCACACTCGGTGTGCAGTGCAGTGCAGTGCCGTTGGGGTGAGGGAGGCAGTGTCGGACTTAGCTTGGTGTGACCTACGGAAGGAAAGCGATGGCCGTGTGTCGTGTATATGTGTTTGTTGCAGAAGGGAATAATCCCCGCCCAACCACTCTCGGACACCGCCCTGCTTCCCCCCTGTTGTGTATAATGAGCGGGCGGGTTGGGGGAGGGGGACGGGGAGAGGGCCTGACATCTCCCCCCATGTGGGTTGGTCCCTCTCCATTCTGCTTCAACTGTTGTTCGCCGCGTGTGTAGTTTGCGAATAACCTTTCAAAGGGGCCCAGGATTTTTCTTGATGTCGTGATCAAGACTGCCTGTCCCCCCACCCCACCCCCTTCCCCCTTCACGAGTGAAGGGATATCATTCCTGTGCTTCCTTCTACTTCTATTTCACTCACCCCTTCTCCCTTTCTCCTCCACGAGAGTCAACTCGAGAAGCTCACGAAAACCAGCCCCCGATCCTGAGGGACGCTCCTCCCTTAAACCCACCCGACTTCTTCGTGCTCCTCCAGGGCTTAGCCAACACAGTGGGTTAGCACCCCTACCCATCATGGTCGCAGGGCACATCCCTCGGCTGTGAACGCATTGGCCACCCCGCAGTTTGCGATCGCGCCGCCTTGCGGTTGCACCTTGTAAAGCCACTTGACATGGCCTCATTGAGGCACAACGTGTGCGCCTGTGAACTGAGAGGGGACGTATGTGTGTGTGTGTTGATCACTTTTTAGGTGGGTTAACCCTGCACGGGTCCTAGCCCACCCCCATCCCCCCCTCGTTACAGCCGTGTGTGTGTGTGTGTGTCAGCACTGTGGTGTGTATGTTCCTCTGTCTCATTTGCTTCTCTGCCGTGTCGGGTGCAGTGTTTCAAAACCGGCGGGTGGTGGTGAGGCGTATTCTGGAAAGTAGCGCTGAAGCAATATCGGCATATCGCAAAAGTAGAACCTGCTGCGCTAGCCCCACCAAGCAGCCTCAGTACGACAGGACCAGAGCATATTATAGGGGGTCTAAACTGAGGCGATCCCTCACATTACAGGGGATAAGATAGGTCTGGTTTTCCGGTTTTCAAAACCAGGGTTTCCCGGTTCCCGGTTTTCTGGGGAAAAAAAAAAAGGTCGATCTCATTTTTGGCGGTTTTTTGTGACTTTGGGACAGTAAAACAGTCAGAAAAAACGCCATAAAAAAATAGAAAGTGACCCCATCGTGATCCGCACAGAGCTCAAATAGTCCAAAGAAGGCAGAGAAGCGGAGAAGAAAAAATGGACCTAGCGGGTGGCCCGGTGGGTGGTGATGCCCTCGTCATGCAGGTCTCTTCTGTTTTGAAGGTGCACACATGGTGGACTCCAGCCACCATGTCTAAGAGGGAGTCTAAGACTGCAGTCTGGAGGGCTGAGACGAGAACACGAACGACTTTCAAGCAGTCTTGAAGGTCGCCAAGCCTATTGGGGGCAACTAACAGATGAGATTTGTTTGTTGCCTGTCGTCACAGCTAGGTGCCCATCTCCTCGATAACGGAATGTGTGCAGAGATCTCGTGGACCCTTTGGCCATTCTGTCGTGCACCCACTCCACCCACAACGCACACCTGTCACGAGTGGTCACTCCCCCGTCCTCCTCCACCCTGAAGGTTGAATCCTCAAGGACCAGTGATCTCCTGCTGGCCGGGCTGCGATACAGCGAAGCCTTCCTACTTACAAGCGAATCCAGACTGTAGGGAACAGATGTTCACTACCGTGGCCTCCGGCGGCTGGGGGGCTCCGCCCCCCAGACCCCCCTGCGTAAAAACATTGCACCCAGACCGGTTTTTTGGTCGAGAGTCCAAACTTTCAAAGCAGCTGCTGCGCCTGCCCCACCAAGCAGCCTCAGTACGGCAGGACGCGCGCAGGCACCGGGCCCTCTCAGATTCTGGGAGGGTTTGCGCGGGTCGCGCGCGCCGAAGGCGCGCGCGAAAAATTTTCAAAACCAGAAAAACCGGAAAACAGCGCCAGAAAAAAAGTCTATCTTATACCCTGCTCACATTTAAGGGAAAAAAAAAGATTTCCGGGAAAAATCCGGGGGGTGGAAAACTGGTGGCGGCTGGGCAGCCTCGCAGCTGAGAGTGGACTCATGCCCACAGACTGCGAGCAACTTACCCGACCGTTTTTCTGTCCAGTTTCTTTGTCAAACCCCGAGAAAACGCAGGCCGCGAAGGGACGGACGTTCACTACCGTGGCCTCCGGCGGCTGGGGGGCTCCGCCCCCCAGACCCCCCTGTGCTGTATACCTGTCTTGTACCCAAACCTTTGAGGTTACATCAGAGAATGGAATGCAGACCATCAGACCCTCAGTAGCCTCAGGAGGACTCAGCCAGCTCATGCAGAATCTGTACACCTGCAAGGAACAGATGTTCACTACCGTGGCCTCCGGCGGCTGGGGGGGCTCTGCCCCCCAGACCCCCCTGTGCTGTATAACTGTCTTGGACCAAACCCTTTGGGGTCACATCAGGGAATGGATGCAGCCCACCCTGTGTAGCCCCAGGAGGATGCAGCCGGCTCATGCAGAATCTGTACCCACGCAAGGAACAGTCCGGAATCTGTCCGCCCGGAAGGAACAGATGTTCACTACCGTGGCCTCCGGCGGCTGGGGGGCTCCGCCCCCCAGACCCCCCGTGGCATGTGCCTGTATGCATACAAGTCCTTGCGCGTCCGATCGGTCCCGAAATCCATTTTTTGGACTAACCTCCGGCACCCGAGGCTGGACCCGAGCACGGATCCCTGAGAGAGGAACCGGGAGGTGACCCATTCAGTACAAGACTCGCTTGCCGGGGGGTCCGTCAAAAAATCGGGGAACGCCTCACATTTAAGCCCAAATGAGCGTAGATTTCGCCCCTATAAAATGCCCTGGACAGGACGCGCGCAAAAAAAAAAAGCAATATCGGCATACCTTGTGAGTTTGAACGATTTGTGCGATGATTTTTGTGGCCGCAGCATTGTCTTTGCTTGTTGCCATCTAGGGAGCCTTCGCTATGCCGTCAAAAACGGCGTGTTTATCTTGGTGCGTTGCCTCCTATTTATAGGTGAACTTTGCCGGAAATTTGCCGGCAGCGAAGACACTCTCTAGCTCTCTTATCCCGGGTCCACCAAAGAGGCAAGCTCTGCTCATGCATGTGGACTGCAAAGCCAACCTGCTGACAGCGAGATCGTCTTTTCTCTTGTGGTGTCGGTCTGAGCTGCGCCTCCCTTGCTCCTCCGCAATGTGGCAGAACGTGATGCCCCAGCAGAGACGAACACCGAACATCACAATGCCTTAGAACGATTTGAACGATTTTTTTTGGCCGTGTTCGCCTTTCCACACCCCACCTCCCTGAAGCAACTGCGGGCCGCGGATATCACTCAAGACAGCAGAGCTGCTTTTCACGAGCTAGTTTTAGCGCACTGCGTGTCCATGCGTGCGCTTCTAACAGTATTTTTGTACTTCCCTTCCGGATTTGGCAACAGCCTTATATTTTTACTAGTTACGAGCGACGAAGCGTAGCGAAGTCGCGAAGTAACGAAGGAAATCGTACGACTGAAGCTTTGGATTAGCACCTTCATGCCACTTCACAGGGCCTCAACACAGCCTTGAGACAGCAAGTGTGCGCTCAACAAAAAGTAGCCCGGAACTGTTCTCCCACAGTTGCTGGACAGGGTGTCTATAAGAAAGCGAAAGGAGTACATTTTTTTACCGCGACCTGGGACAGGTTATAGCAACAAAAGGGCGAGTGATACTCCATCTCTCCTCCTTCCTCTTGAGGCGATTATGTTGCTATGCATCACCCCCCTTGTGTCACACTCTCCATCATTGTCATTTGCCCTTCTCTTTGTTTCTTCTTCTTCTTCTTCTTGTCCACTCCTATTTACCGCCCCCCCCCCCCTTAGGCATAGACCCCGATAAGAGGGGGTCGGGGGTCGGGGGGGTCAGGGGTCGGGGGTCGGGACGGGGTCCGAGGGGGTCGCCTTGAGGAATTTGCCTGAATGGGGACCACCAATAAGGGGTGTTCATAGGCACCCCATGGCCAAAATGACCCCACTGCGATCCGCACAAACTCCAAACATTCAAAAGAACGGGTTTTTGAAAAACCCGAGGAGGGGGTCGGGGAGGGTGCCGCTGGGTGGGTGAGTAGGGTGACATGGTGTGTGCCTCCCAGGCATCTCCTCCCATGACTATCCCTGGACCAGACCCACATTTCATGAGTGAAGCTTGGTACTTCGATCCACGAAATGACCCCACTACGATCCGCAGAAGTTCCAAATATTCAAAAGGACGGGGTTTTGCAAACCCTGTGTGGGGGGGTCGGAGGGGGTCGGGAGGGGGGCCGACCCCTCATACTCCGACCCCCGAGTTTGCAACCCCCCATTTTCCGACCCCTGAGAAATAGTGCAAAAGTTCCGACCCCCAAGTTTCAGACCCCCATTTTCTGACCCCCTTCCGACCCCTCCGACCCCCCGTATTCCGACCCCCGAGAACAATGGGGGGTTGGGAGGGGGGCCGACCCCCTCTGACCCCCATATCCGACCCCTCGATTCCGACCCCCGGGTTTCCGACCCCCATTCTCGATGGACCACCTCTGCATTTCAGGGGCGTTGTGTGGCACCTACACCAACAAAGTGACCCCACTACGATCCGCACGGAGCCCGAACAATGCAACAGAGGGAGAACCCCGCGTTTCCTCGGGAAAAACCCAGGGTTTTTCCTGGATATTTGGGGGGGGGGGGTCTTTTATAAGAGGGGGTCGGGGGTCGGGGGTCGGGTGGGGTCAGGGGGTCGGATTCTTATCGGGGTCTCTGCCCTTAGGGGGGGTCGAAAGCCCCCTTTTTTTGTCCCAAAATGGGGTTTTTCGACATAGCAGCCGCGGCCCTCTATTTGACCTTCTGACCCCCCAGAACCCACCATACCCCGGTTTTTGGGCCCTAGGAGTCCGATTTTCGGGCTCCCGAGCCCCGGAAAGTCGAATTTTGATGATGTCAATTTTTCCGTTCCCTATACTGCACCTCCGGGTCATGGCACGGACGCCTGCCACGGGCAGATAGTAAAACACTCTCATCCTGGGACGTCCGAGCCCACACCACCCTGCGGCTGTGATTTTCTGATGCAACCGCTCATCCGCGCCACAAACAACGTCGTATCCCAACGATTCGGACAGTGAGAAGATGGCATCGAATACTGCCATCTGACACAGTCGTTGGGTGGCCTGCTGAACTCGGAGCTGCCAGGAACAGGGAGGATGTCATCATAGCCGACAGTGATGCATTAGTGTTGATGCCCTCATAAGAATGCTCTCTTAGAATGCAAGGCAGGTGAACTGTCCCGACTAAACACTTGCCACTGCTGCCGTTATCTGCGAAGCATTTCTTCTGTGGCAGACAGTCAAGGGAGGTGAAGAGCGCAGCGAGTACCCAGCTGCAACGCAGAGCCCGAGCTTATCATCAAGGTTCTTCTGGGCGCTCAAGACCAGGGTCCTGTGGGACCTGGTCTCAGAACAGTGTCCGGGTATTTATGCTGCACGCGCCTTATGGAATGACGAGTGCGCAGAACTGGCTAAAGACGCTGCGAAGGATATGCTCGGGACATGCAAGCGTCCTCCGTACGATGAGGCGAGGAAGGGGATCAAGGAATCACACAGTGCAACTCTCGCAACAACCATTTCACAGAAGAAGTGCGCGGGCTTCGAATGCACGTCCTGAATAATCAGAAAGTCATTGCACGCCCTGCTCAGCAAGCCATGAGCAAGTCGTGAGGGTTGGTTCGCAAACCCCCCTCCCGACAGAGGAGACCTTTCAACTTCCAAAGAGTTCGTTGGCCAGACCAGCATCTCAGTGTCGGAGCAGTGGCCAGTTGTGCCGCCTGTCCCTTGCAGCCAAGCACCACACTGTGCAAGTTGATGACGGTTCCCACTCTGCATCAGATGCATCTTTGCACGATCTGGCAGTGTATACAGAGAAGGAGATGGTGGCTGCCCGCATTCAACAGTTTGGTGCGACGCTGGAGTGGGAAGAGGGTCGAAAGATGCAGGATTGGCACCTATGGAGGGTCTTGAGGACGCAGGGGAGGAAGGGGTGGAGGAGGTCGAGAAAGTGGGCCTGCACATGGGCTGATAGTGGACTGGCGAACCTGTGCGTGACCCTGAGGTGCAGTATAGGGAACAAAATTTTGACATCATCAAAAATCGACTTTCCGGGGCTCGGGAGCCCGAAAATCGGACTCCTAGGGCCCAAAAACCGGGGTATGGTGGGTTCTGGGGGGTCAGAAGGTCAAATAGAGGGCCGCGGCTGCTATGTCGAAAAACCCCATTTTGGGACAGGCTTTCGACCCGCCCTACCCCCCCCCTAGGGGGGGTCAAATGCCACCCTTTTACGTGGACAAACACGATTTTTCAAAAAACCGGTGCAGAGGCCCCAAAGCCCCCGTAAACCCTCCAAACCCCCCCAGATCGGTCCGGAAACCCATCGAACCCCACTTTTCCACCATTCCGGGCACCTCAGGTGCCCGAATTGGGGTACCTAAATTTTGTGCCACCGTTTGGTACCGTACAGTGCCACTGTGTGGGAGGTTGGAAAAGAAAATGCCCCAACACACCACATCTGAGGGTTGCAATGCATGTTGCTTGCCAACCACGTCATCCGGTGGGTGTCAGGCGCTATGTAGGTGGCATTAGCCAGGTCTTCGATGTGTTCTGGCTTGTATATATACCTCCCTGCCACCATGCACCGGGAGGCTGCCTGTAGGTACGGAACAGTCCAGATGGTCGTGTGATTCCTGTGCAGCAGTGCTCCACAACCGGGATGTGTTGACAACGACTGTTGCAACACGAGCTGTACATTCCGGGAACACATGAAGTGCGCTGTCGTGGTACCCATTGTGCCAGAATTGGTAGTTGCTGCGGTCTACTTTGCCTGGCCCAAGAGCACTGGTACTGAACGGTGCAATATGCGTGGCGAGGTGAATACAACGGAAGCGCGCAAAGTCAATACAGCTCTCGGATGGCGGGCGGTGGTGCCACTAGTGTGTGACGTTCACTCGAGGATACAACGCATCACAATGAATCAGCAACCGTGGACCGAGTACAATACGCTCTCTGTGGCTGGTGTGGGGGACAAAGGCAGTGCCTGTGCCGCAGGCAGGGAGGTATATATACAAGCCAGAACACATCGAAGACCTGGCTAATGCCACCTACATAGCGCCTGACACCCACCGGATGACGTGGTTGGCAAGCAACATGCATTGCAACCCTCAGATGTGGTGTGTTGGGGCATTTTCTTTTCCAACCTCCCACACAGTGGCACTGTACGGTACCAAACGGTGGCACAAAATTTAGGTACCCCAATTCGGGCACCTGAGGTGCCCGGAATGGTGGAAAAGTGGGGTTCGATGGGTTTCCGGACCGATCTGGGGGGGTTTGGAGGGTTTACGGGGGCTTTGGGGCCTCTGCGCCGGTTTTTTGAAAAATCGTGTTTGTCACCCCCATTTGATCCCCCCTATACCCCCCCCCCCCCCCTTTGTCACCGTCTCTCTCTCTCTCCCTTCCCTCAGTAGAATTCAAAAACAGAAATACCCAACGGGTTGCAGGGATACGAGGATCCCAGGAGGGGGGGTCAGACACCCGTGTATTATAGGTTGCCCCCGCTTGGATGCTCAAAGAAACGAGTTGCCGAAAGAAGCAGCGCTGAGTCACCAGCAGCTCAACCCCGGCCAGTGCGCGGTTTGTTTGTTCTAGAGAGCAGCGGAAAGAAGAGGGCAGCCTTCTTGCTTGAGGCAGGGGCGGGTGGGAGGCGGGGGGTGTCCAATGCGACAGGCCCGTCATCTCCGTTGCTTGTTTTTAGCGGGGTGGTGGCAGCCCTTTTTTCCGCGGGGTAGTAAAGACTGGCAACCACGGTTCACAAAAAGTACAATGCCGGTGGTATGTGTGGGGGATTTTCCCTTAGTTATCGACTCAACAATCAACGGCGCAACTCATACCACTCCCCTACCCATTGCAACTCTCTCCCAAAGCCCCCCCTCTTGCCTTGAATCGTGCCGGCTGCTGGTTCTGTTTTTCTGCGTTCTGATATTATATCCCCCCAGAAAGATACCCCCTTCTTGCCAAGAGGGTTGGCTTGAACCAGAGAGGTTCTGGGGGCACCGTCTGCTAGCCCTCTCCATGCAGCGAGGTGGGGTTCACCCCAGCTCTTGTTCCACATGTTTTCAGCACACCTGCTTGCAAGATCACCGTTTGTACGCCCCTTTGTATATATATGGCGGATTGCGAGTGGCGGAGAGGGGAGCGGAGGGCGGCCCCCCCGCAAGGGAATGAAATATCGTACGGCCGGAGCTTAACGATGGATTTTCCCCCCCCCGTCAATAACAAACAAGCCGCTTCAGCGAATCACACAGGGTTCCAACACAGCCCCGCTAGCCGAAGTGTGCGCTCACACAGGGCCAACGCAAATCAGGTCCCCGATCCGTTTCATACAGTTGATTGGATGGGATGTCTACCGGAAAGCGAAAGGCGTACGATTCTTGGATCTCGCGTTGCCCCCAGGGAGGGGGGACGCAACACCGTGGCACCCGGGCGACGCCCTGCCTGGCCAGGCTTTCGCTCCGGTGTCAGCATGACTTTTATTAACCGGCAGATAAAGTGCTCGGGTAGGTTTCTGCAGGCGGGCAGGGACAATAAAGTAAAATATTTCCAGGGGATAAGATAGGTCTGGTTTTCCGGTTTTCAAAACCAGGGTTTCCCGGTTCCCGGTTTTCTGGAAAAAAAAAAAGGTCGGTCTCATTTTTGGCGGTTTTTTTGTGACTTTGGGACAGTAAAACAGTCAGAAAAAACGGCATAAAAAAATAGAAAGTGACCCCATCGTGATCCGCACAGAGCTCAAATAGTCCAAAGAAGGCAGAGAAGCGGAGAAGAAAAAATGGACCTAGCGGGTGGCCCGGTGGGTGGTGATGCCCTCGTCATGCAGGTCTCTTCTGTTTTGAAGGTGCACACATGGTGGACTCCAGCCACCCTAGCGAGTGTCTAAGAGGGAGTCTAAGACTGCAGTCTGCACTGGAGACGGGAGTCTATTTTCCAGCTAATTTACGCTAAGACTCCCGCTAGTTGAGACTCATGGGAGACACACGGTGTACTCCAGCGGAGGTAGGGTAACCTCCGCTGGAGTTCACCGTGTCGTCTGCCTCTGTGCAGCGTCACTCGGTGCCATCGAATACATGGCGACAGCCCACCAACTCGAGACAGATCTGCTTGTCCGGAGGGCTGAGACGAGAACACGAACGACCTTCAAGCAGTCTTGAAGGTCGCCAAGCCTATTGGGGGCAACTAACAGATGAGATTTGTTTGTTGCCTGTCGTCACAGCTAGGTGCCCATCTCCTCGATAACGGAATGTGTGCAGAGATCTCGTGGACCCTTTGGCCATTCTGTCGTGCACCCACACCACCCACAACGCACACCTGTCACGAGTGGTCGCTCCCCCGTCCTCCTCCACCCTGAAGGTTGAACCCTCAAGGACCAGTGATCTCCTGCTGGCCGGGCTGCGATACAGCGAAGCCTTCCTACTTACAAGCGAATCCAGACTGTAGGGAACAGATGATCACTACCGCGGCCTCCGGCGGCTGGGGGGCTCCGCCCCCCAGACCCCCCTGCGTAAAAAAATTGCACCAGACCGGTTTTTTGGCCGAGAGTCCAAACTTTCAAAGCAGCTGCTGCGCCTGCCCCACCAAGCAGCCTCAGTACGACAGGACGCGCGCAGGCACCGGGCCCTCTCAGATTCTGGGAGGGTTTGCGCGGGTCGCGCGCGCCGAAGGCGCGCGCGAAAAATTTTCAAAACCAGAAAAACCGGAAAACGGCGCCAGAAAAAAAGTCTATCTTATACCCTGAATATTTCACGCAGTGAAAAAAAAAGTCCCCGTTTATTTGTGAGGAAAATAGCAGAAACGGGTAGATAAAGACTTTATTGCGGGAAGAAATGTGGAAAATACGAGGAGAATCACCGTATTGCAGCCAACCTGTCCCACAAAAACGGGGAGGGAGATAAAATCTTTATTTCCAGTCCCCCCGAAATCCCACCTAAAAAGTACAGGGACATAAAGTAGCGAGTATTTCCCTGCACAGAAAATGCCCGAATTTCAGGGGCTGAGAGTATTTTCGGCCATTTTTTGGAGGGTTTCAGCCACACCCCAAAGTCACATCCCACCGGCCGACACTCATACCTTCCGATTCCCAACCCAGGGGTATCTAAACTTCGGTAAAACTTGGTGCAGCTGTGTAGTCGAGTGGGCTGGTGTGCGGCCTCGACAGGACAGAGGTTCTCTATCCAGACTCAACGGGGTCGCAGCACCAAGTCAACTTCAACATCGACATCGCAGTACCCCAGACTAAATGCACTGTGGCAAAGCAGAAGTACGGCCATGATGTACAACGCGACTGCACCATGTCATCCGGGCCAACACGGCCTCCCGGTCACGAACTGCCCTGCATCCTCCTGTGAGATCGTCACACCACCTGGTACTCGTCCTTTGGCATCGTACCTTGACACGAAACAGGGTGATCCTGCAAGAAACCTACCCTCGCACTTCATCTGCTGGTTAATAAAATTACGTATTACAGGGCTCTAAAGTAACGTTTTCCCCTGGGGGGCCCCAGCATAGTCCCTCGACGGTGTATTTTCCCTCGCTTCGCTCGGGATAATACGTTTCCGTCTCGGGACATGCTGGGACCCCCTGCAGGGAAATACGAGTTACTTTATTTCCCTGTAATAAATAGTTATTCTTTCCACTTTCACTGCCACCTTTCGTCCTCTTTCTGTTTTGCCTCACTAACAAAATCAATTCATCCGATGTGCGAACCACAAGAAGGGGGTCTGCGGGGTATGGGTGGTTGTGGTGTCCGGGAAGGGATCGCCAGTGTGATCACCGATCACCTCCCTCCCTATCGCCACCACCCCCTTCCCCTGCCCCTGGAGGGCAGCTGGGCTGTGTGTGTGTTTGTTGTTCTTATTGTTGTGGCATGCTGCTCCGCTGCAGCCCTGCCTGGCTTTAGTCACAACCCCTGGTTTCCAACACCCGCAACACCGCGAAACTCGGTCAAAAAAACCAGGTCAAATCAGATGAGACAACACGCACCCCTCTATTTTTCCATTTTATATCAACAACGTTGTCTGCGGGTCTGCTTCGAGGTTCATTGTTTCCAGTTACGAGCGGCGGAGCGTAGCGAAGTCGCGAAGTAATGAAGGAAATTGGGGGGGGGGGGGGCGGGTTCGCTGTATCGAGATAGAACTCCCCCACCCGCCTCTGAACGGCTTTCGAGCCATGTTCCAGTGCGATGAAGGGGGGAGTGGGGGTGTGTTGGGGGGGCATGTGGTGTGGAAAAATGTTCGCCACCATCATGTTCGACAGCGGGAGTCGCAGAGATGTTGCGCGGCCCTTTGCCATACACGCGGGGAGAGATCCCGGCTGGTGTCGTTTTCAGACGCACAAAAGTCTGAAAAACGAAGAGGAACGAAACGCAATGAACATCTCGAATCATTTTTCGGTTCAGTTCTGCATGCGGCGCTTGTTGTTTGGTCAGTGAGGTCAGGAAATTGAAACAGAGGTTGATCGTGGTGATGGCCTTTATCGAGGCAGTGTGTGTGTGTAGTGATAGTGGTTTTAAGTGGGTAACCCTGCGCGGATCTGTGCCCACTCCCCGCCCACCCCTACGTCACAGCGGATGCCCCACTCGGGTTAGAGTGTGGGGCCAACTCAGTGCCACTCCGAGGAGGGCGTGAGGCATAGCCAGCGTGGTGCGTGCCGCAACAGTGTGTGAGTGATTTCGCACTGCTGTGGCAGTCCCCGCACCGGCTCATGCGATGCGTCTTGCAAAATTCCATGGTGACTTGCAAGCCGTCGTTCTTCCCGTGGTGGTCCCGGCAGCAGTCCTCTTCCGAGAGGCGCCGGCGCCGGCAGTCCACGCAGCGGGGTTTCCAGTGCAGAGCGCAGGTAAGCATCTTCGCGTTCCGTCTGGCTCCAGGGGGGGCAGTCCGGGGAGCAGCGCCCCGTCGTTCCCATGACCGTCCTGTCCGGGCGTTGGCTTGCCGGCTGCTGGCAGTCCATTGCTGGGCCGCTTGCTGCCACCCCTCTGGGTAGTGGGGCTGCGGTGCGAAGGTTGCGGCCCACGCCATGCCGCGGGAGTGGAAGGCTGTGTCCCGCTGGTTCAAGCCCGGGCCTGCCGTGTGCGCTTGGAGGCTGCGCATCACCGACTCGGTGGCTGGGCTGAGCTGGGCTCTCCTGGACAGGCCCCCTGCCACGGTTCCCCCGATCGCGGTGAGGACAGTGGAGCTCGCAGTGTGGCCACAGTGCCATGGTTGCTTGGAAGTCTTGCGCACCACCTCGCAGAGCTGCCTCAACGAGTGAGCCTTGCCCAGGATGCTCTTCTGGAAGGCTGCGAAGTCCTGCCGCAGCTGCTCCTGCGAGGTCTCCCCCTGCCTCTCAGCCTCGTCCATGGCGGCGTTGCTCAGGGCGTCCGCATCGACGTTGAGTTCCCTTTTCACGTGCTCATACGTAAGGGTGATCCGGGGCCCGAGGTCGGCAGCCAGCCGTGCCGTGCTGAGGAAGAGGGGGCGGAGGGATTTATCGCGGCAAACCGCTTCCCCTTTTAGGTGTCGCAGCACCACCTGCGAGTCACCCCGCACCGTAACGTTCCCCTCAGGGGGCGGGTCGCCCCTTCTGAGCAGCCGTAGGCCCGCCCGAACCCCTTCGTACTCAGCGATGTTGTTGCTGCGTACGTTCAGCAGAGGGAGGATCTCTTCCGACACCTTGAGGCCGTCTCGGTAGAGCACCGCACCTGCACCCGCCAGGGCGAAGGGGGTGCCGTTGTCCCTTGCTCCGCCGTCGAAGTAGAGGGTGAGCCCCGGGGATGCGCCCTCGGGGATGCGTGGGCGGGCCTCCCGCGGCCCCCTCTCAGGGGGGTCAGGTGTGTGGGGGCGGATGCGGCGCGTTTCGACTTCTGGGAGGGTGAGGCCGGTCGACAGCTCGAAGTCGACAGCCAACTCCATGAGGGTCACGGTGTGCTCCCCTCCCTGCGGCCCCCATTTCAGGCCCCGCAGCCAGTCGCAGAGGGCCACCCACAGCTCCGGGGGGCGCTTGCCCCACGTCTGTTTGACAGTGGACGGCGCCCGCACAGGGATGCAGGCCTGTTCGGGGTTGGGTGTGCACCACCCCCATGGATAGTGAAGGGTGCGGTGGTGGCGCGCGGAGCGGTCGAGCAGTCCATCTTTCTCCTGCCGCGCCGAGAGGATTGCAATGAAGTAGCGGTGCAGCTGCGCCACTATATCCACCCTGCGTGCGAAGGATAGTGGCAGGGGCTGCCTGTCCTCCGGGATGCCGTGTCTAAAGGCGGGCGCCACCCCGCATAACGCCAAGCAAGGTGGCCAGGTTGACCGGTCCACAGCCGTAATGGGGTGGTTTTGTCGGATTGGGTCCCACGCGGAGCACTCCCACCATAGGTGCATCACCGTCTCGGGGGTGCCTGCGTTGCAGTATCGGCAGATCCCGCCCTGCCCCGTGCGCCCTCGGACAGGCACCGCCCCTGCAATGACGGAACGAAGGAGGCCCCGTTGGTATCCCGTGACCGCGGCGCCCTCTCCCTCCAGGACGCAGCGTGTGGCTTGCCCGTCGATGCCGTGCTGAGCGCCCGCAAAGTCGTCACGACGACCAGCCAGCGCCTTGGCCACCTGTGTACGTAGGGCCTGGCGGAGGTCATGAGCGAAGATCCCCCATCCGCTCGTTGTTGCTGCGGTGGGGTCGAAGACTATGCTCCGTCCCGCTTCATCAGTGTAAGATAGGGTGGTCGCCGTGCTCCAGCTCCATCCTATCCACCGAAGGGCCGCTCGGAAAAGCGCGAAGGGGCCTGTCCCTGTAAGCCTCACTCTGCTATCCCAAGCCGTCTCAGACAGAACCCTGCAGCGGCCCCACTTCTTGACCTGCATGGCCCAGGTGGTGATCTGCCGGTAGCGGGGGGCGACGGCGGGGTCCACCCGATGTGCATGGTGGAGGACATCCAGCACAGCCTCCCGCGCCCTGCGGGGGGGTCCGGACCACAGCGCGGCGACGAAGAGCCCCCTCCATCGCCTGATGTCGGCGTCCTCCCAGCGGGTGACCAGGGCGTCGTAGTAGAGCCTGGACCCCGCTGTCATCGCTGCTGCCTGCCCCTTCCACTGCACCGGTAGGGGCAGTGCCGAGGTCCTGCGCAGGTTCTGCTCTGCGCCCTCTTTTCGGCGGGCGACGCGCTCCGATTTGGGCACCTCGGGTCCCTCGAGCGGGCGCGCATGCAGCATGGCCCCGAGGCAGTCGAAGCTATCGCGCTGTCGAAGGGGGGTAGCCGTGCCGTCCCGTGTCCGGTAGACTATCGGGGTCAACGGCTCGGGGGACGTCGAGAAGACATGTGACTTGACCTCTGCGCATATTACCATCCCGGTATCGTGGGAGAAATCTGCAGAGTCATCCACCACTGCTTGCAAGGTCCCCGGGCTGGGGGTCACCGCGTACACATCGTCCACAAACGACAACGCCCTCGTGCCCTGCCGGTGCTCCGCCATGCGCATCCATACACCCACCAGCACGTTGATCAGCACGACGCTAATGGGGCAGCCCTGCATGATGCCGTTGGTTGGCAGGAAGAATTTACCTCCCTCCCGGGGAGGCCCCAAATGACCCTCGAGGGAGGCGAAAAATGCCCCGAGGGCGCGAAGCGCCCGAGGGCATTTTTCGCTCCCGAGAGGGTCATGCGGGGCCCGGGAGGGAGGTAGTTATCTTTCTCTCCCAAGGGGACACGTTTTCCAGCCCTCCCGACCCTCTGGAAGCTGTCTGCGGTTGGACCCTCTGACCGGGCTTTTTGGCCACTTTCCGCACTTTTTGGCCCCGGGATAACCGGTTCCCACCCAGAAAAACGCCAAAAAATCGATTTTCCAGTTGGTGACACTTGGTTTTTTGGGTTATTCTGCCGAAAAAATAGAATGCGGATTTTCATGAAAATTTTCGCGGGTTTCGGGCAGAAAATATGGCGGGAAACCCCCAAAAACCACCCAGAAATGGCCAAAAACCGGTTTTTGGGCCCATTTTTCACCCAGAAACACGTTTTTGGGCTTCTGTGAAAAATCCGGATTTTTGACATTTTTCGCGATTTTGACCAACTACTCGCCCAGCCAAAAATCGATTTTTAGCTGAAAAAAGCAGGGAATTGCAACAAATCAACGAATTGAGCCGTTTTAACCCCTTTCGTGCACTTTTTGGTTTCAGAAGGGTATATGGTGGGTGTATAGGGGTCCTTAGGCCTTTGCCAAAATTGGCCATTTTCGGCCCATTTTCAGCGTGTCAGCTGGAGGGTGGGAAAGTGACCCTGGAGGGTGGGAAAGTAGAGCTGGAGGGTGGGAAAGTGGAGCTGGAGGGCGGGAAAGTAGAGCTGGAGGGTGGGAAAGTGAGCTGGAGGGTGGGAAAGTCCAGAGTTCCTGTTCAAGACGCGGGGTGGGAAAGTGAGCTGGAGGGAGGGTGGAAAAGTGTCCCCGCGGTAGGGAAATTACCATCCCGGTATCGTGGGAGAAATCTGCAGAGTCATCCACCACTGCTTGCAAGGTCCCCGGGCTGGGGGTCACCGCGTACACATCGTCCACAAACGACAACGCCCTCGTGCCCTGCCGGTGCTCCGCCATGCGCATCCATACACCCACCAGCACGTTGATCAGCACGACGCTAATGGGGCAGCCCTGCATGATGCCGTTGGTTGGCAGGAAGCCCTCCCCGATAGTGCCGCTTACCCGGAAGTGCCGCTGCATTGACCCGTACGCTGCCCGCAGGGTGCGCAGGACTCGGCCGTCGAAGCCGAGCTCCGCAGCTAGACAGAAGGTCAGGTCAATCGGCACCGTGTCGAAGCATTTCTTAAAGTCTAGGGCGACACCGTACAGTGGCTGTCCTGTGAGGTGGGCCTCTTCGATCCGTGCTGCCAGGTGCCAGATGAGGTCCTCCGCGCCGTGGCCAGGTCTGCATCCGTGCAAGTCCTCAGGCGCAATGCTCTCCAGCCACTTCAGCGCAGGCTTCACTCGGATTGCTGCCCACACCCTGTACAGCACGGGAGTGATGCTGATGGGGCGCTGCGACAGCGGCTCACCTGAGCTGCCGGGCTTGGGAATGAGGCAAATCATGGCGTGCATCAGCTGCTCCGGCCATTCGCCCGATCTCTCGACCTCATTGAACACCTCCGCGAACAACTTGAGGAGGTCCCCTGGGAGTTGCCGCAGCTCGTGCACCCTCCAGCCGTGTAGGCCCGGCGAGGTGGATGTAGACATTTTAGCCAGCGCTGTCCCAACGTCTTCTGCCGTAATGGTCTTACACTCCATCTCGGCCGGGTCAGGGAGGAAGTCGCTGTACCTCTGTCGGAAGGTGTCCCAGCGAGGCTCAGGCGTCGTCGCATACTTCCGGAAGTAGCCCCCCCACGCAGTATCGCTCCTCAGCAGTTCATCCGCCTCCTTGGGGCAGGCCGTGAAGGAGCCATCCTCGCGGCGCATGAAGGTGGTAGGGGCGCAGAAGCGGTCTGCGAGGTACGAGAACACTATCCCCGCCTCCTGCGTCCAGGCCTTCTGCATCCTCGCCTTCCACGTGCGGAGTCTTTCGTCGCGGAGCGCGTCGAACATGCCTCGCTGAGATCCCTCCAGGGCGACAAGGGCCATCTCCATCGTCTCGAGGTCCGGCAGTTGTGAGGTGGTGCCCGCCAGCGCCGCCTCCAGCCCCGGGGGAAGGCCCCCTCCCTTCAGCCGCTTCTTCGCAGCGCCCCAGGCGTGCTCTTCGTTGGGTGTGGGGGGGTATGGCGCAGACTCCAGCAGTCGGTGGCGGCCCTCCAGGATGAGGGTCCGGAGGTTCCCCAACAGCTTGTCCTTCGCCCGGGTGTTCTTGTCGCCCGCTCCTCGGGCGGAGGCGGGGCGGTGTTTGGTGGCCACCCTCGACCGCTGCATGTGGTAACCCTCCGCCCTGCCCGTGTACGCCGTTTCCTGCCTTCCGAGTTGGCCCACGTGGACACGCTTCAGGAAGTTCTCGCTGCAGGCTGAGGCCCGGCGGAGGAGTTGCGCTCCTGTTGCACCCTCTTTCGTTTCCTCTGCGGTTAGCACATCCAGCAGCACCTCTCTGGCGGCAGCGCCCCCGAGCGTGGGCCTGCACTTAGGAAAGGGGGCGGGGAGGATGCAGATTTGCTTCGGTCGGCGGAAGGCGGCGAGATCGAGGTCGACGAAGAGCGGGCAGTGCGTGGGGATGCCGTATTCGCCCTTTTCTGCCACCTCGACGGAGCGCAAGGCCGGCGCAGCGCAGGGGTTCAGCAGGCAGATGTCCAGTCTGGTGCCTTCCTTCGATGCCCAGCAGGTGTTCCGAACTTCCTGCTGTTTCAGCTCTGCGTATGAGACCGCCGCATCGGTCCAACCACCCACCCGGCAGGCCTGGGATAGGACGGCACTGGTCTCCGGGTTGGTGTTGAGGTCCCCCAGCAGCAACACGGGCACCTGCCCCAGGCCGGCTGCGAGGTCCAGCGCCTCCTGCAGGAGGGTCTCCCGCTGCACTCGCACCTCCATCCCAGAGTGACCATAAACGCACAGGATGTGGAGCGCTGTCTTGCCGTTACTGGTTGCGAGCACCACGTGTACCAGGCGGGTACTGTCATGCAGCTTCTTTTCCAGCTTGGTCTTCGGTTGCACCACTTGCGCTACCAGGCCCTCTTTTGCCATGACTGCCACTCCTCCGGGTCGGGTCTGCTCGTAGCCATTGGCCCCCTTGACCTTGGGCATGCCCTTACCCCAGTGCATGGACCAGCCGTGGGCCGCGAAGTAGCTGCTGAGCGTGCCCTTGCTGGGGTCCGGGACACGTGTTTCTTGCAGGGCCACAACGTCTGCCTTCAGGTCCGCCACATCACACAAGTGGGTTGACAGCGACGTGACGTTGGCTGACGCCACCCTGAGTACCCCAGGAGACGCTGGCCGCGGCGCGGGGCGTCGCGGCGGCGGCCTGGGAGCAGGGCCGCGTAACGGGGAGATTGTGGTAGCAGCGGTTGCGGTTGGAGCTACTGGAGGAGGGGTGGGAGTCGCGGTGGGGAGTTTCCATCTGTTTGTGGTGGAGGCTGCTAACTCCCTGGCTAGCGTGAGGGGGATGCGCAGCACGTCGTAGTGGAAGGGCCTCCACGTGAGGCATATCACTTTGTCGCCTGACCCGACGCGCCCCAGGTACAGCCTATCCGTAGTGCCGAGTACCCACACCTGGGCCCCCAACACCTCAGCCGCTACCCTGAGTGTAGCCCCGTCCCCGTAGACCCCGCTCTGTGCCTGCGCCGCGATGTAGTCGTCGTAGGACGGGGGTGCCCGGGGGTCATCTATATCGGGCGCGTAGGTTGCTCGCCTCTCGGCGTCCTGTCCCAGGGCTTCGACTACAGCTGCTCTGAGAGAGGCCGCCGTCCATCCCGCACATTGCACCGCGAGGCCGGTGTATTGGCAGTTGCCATCTTTCGCCACCGCCTCTCGCACTGCCAGCAGTCGTTGCGCCATCTCTGCCAGCCATCGGTCGTCCTGCTCTACTGAGGAGGGGGAGTACTCCTGTCCCCCTCCTCCCCGAAGCCCCCGGGGTTCTCCTGCCCCAGGGGCGTGGCTTCTATGCTCTCTCGCTCTATCTAAGGGTCCCGCAGAGGTTACTCCTGTCCCTGCGGGTTTTGGTTTTCTATGGTGGGGTTGTGGGGAGGGTTCGCCGGCGGCGAGAGGGTGCTGCGCCACGGGCGCTCCCCCTATCCCCTGGTCGGCGCCCCCGCCGGGGGAACCGGAAGCCTTAGGGTGTAGGCCGGGTCCCCCCTTGAGGGGGCGCCTCACCCCCTAGTAGGGGGTGTAGCGCTTAGCCCCCCTCCACAGTCGGGGTGCCTTGCCGTTCTTGCCCGCGCCCTTCCCCGCCACCCGGGGTGTGTCGTTGACGTCCTGATCAGCTGCCGCGTCCCCTTGTCCGGCCTCGGCCCCTTTGTTCCCGAGCGCGGGTTGCTGAGGGGGGGGTAGCTGCTCGGACGCCGGGGGCTGCCCTTCGCCTCCGCATCCGGGGTCAGGCTGCTGCTGCTGCTGCGGTGCGGGCACGGGTGTATCCCCGGGCGCAGGGGCGGCTGCGGGCGCTGCGGAGGTGGCGGTGGTGGTGTTGTTGTTGCTATCAGACGCGGGGGGTTCGAGGTCAGCGTTGGCTGTAGGGGCAGGTTGGTCAGCCCCCGCCGGTGGTGGCGCGACTGCCGTTTCAGTCTTGGCCGGCTCCGCTGTTGCCGCCACTGGGGGGGGTGGCGCCGTTGTTGCTGTTGTTGTTGCTGCCGTTGCCGTTGCATTTGCATGGAGCAGCGCCTCCCTCACCTGCGCATCCTCGCGGATGACCTCTTGCAGGGTCGCCGAGGCCCTCTCCCGTTCCCTGGAGGTGTCCCTGCCCTCGCGTTTGCGGGCCCGCCGCGGGGAGCGGCACCGGCTCCTGCGCTGCTCACCTGGCCTCCCCCGGGCGGGCTGGGCATGGTAGTGGTGGTGGAGCTCGGCGAGGTGCGCCCTCGTCTCCTCCGCGACTGCCCGCTGTGATTCAGCGAGCTCGGCGCGCATCCCCTCCAGCTGCCGCCGCCCGTCCGCCACCATGGCCTGCTGGGCATCGTTGCCCACGCGCTGCCTGCCCAGCTCCTCCCGGAGCTCGCCCAGCTGCTGCTCGCTCGCGGCCCGCAGGCCTTCCGCAGTCGCTTGCGCTGTCGCCTGCACGTCGGCGAGGGCGGCTGTCAGGCGCGCGTCCGCCTGGGCTTGGCTGAGGCGCCCCTCATCGGCGACGGCGGCCATACGCGACAGCAGCTCCACCCCCTTCTGCTGCTGCTCGCTCAGCGCGGCCGTGATGCGGGCGACCTCTGCCTGCCCCGCGCTGCTCACCCTCCTCTGCTCGTCCTTGAAGGACTTGAGCTCCTTGCGGAGGCCGCTCATCCCCGTCTGCAGGGATTTCGCCTGGAGCTGGGGCAGTGCCTGCTGCGCCTCCCCCACGCTCCCCTGCAGCCCCAGCATCGCCTCCCGGGCCCCCTGCACCTCCGCGAGCAGGGCGTTGCGGTGCTCCTCGCCCTGGTCGTGGCGGGTGGCGTGCTGCTGCAGCTGCTCCCGCACTGCCCGGAGGCTCGCCTCCAGCTTCGCCGCCCTCCCGCCGAGGGCCTCACCCCTGCGGCGCTCTTCCCCGAGGCCGCTCTCCGCGTCCTTGCGCAGGCCAACAAGCAGGCCGCGCAGCTCCCCGTGCACTCGGGCGTGCTCCACGCCCTGCCCCTCCAGCTGCGTCTTCAGCTCGCGCACAGCCTTCGGCGTGCCAGGCTGAGGGGGGGTCGCGGCGGGACGCTCCTGGAGGTCGTCCAGCTGGCGCTGCTGGGCTGCCAGGCGCTGCAGGAGCTCATCCTGCCGGGCTTGCTGCTCCCCGAGCTGTTGATGGAGTCGCCGTACCTCGGCGTGCTCCTCCTGCGCGGCTGCCCTCTGCTCCCCAAGCTCCTGTTGAAGTCGCCGCACTTCGGCGCGCTCCCCTTGCGTGGTCGCTTGCTGGTGGCCTTGTTGTGCAGCGAGTTGTTGCTCAAGGCGCTGCCGTTGCAGGTCCTGCTGTCTCTGCTGCTCCTTGAGCAGATCATGCAGGCGCTGCACCTCCTGCTGCAGCGCGGGTACGCCGTCCTGCGTGGGGGCACTGGCGCCGGGGTCAGCTGCGGTGGCGGCGGCGGTGGCTGCGGCGGGGTCATGGCCGAGGGCCACCAGGCGGCGGCCCAGACGCTCCAGGTCCTTCTGGAGCCGCTCCACGCGCTGGCGGGCCTGCTGCGCGTGTTGCTGCGCAGCCGCTGCGGCGCCACCCCCGCGTCCGGTCTTCCCCAGGTGCGTCCTGGACTTGGCGGCCCGGCCCGCCTTCGCCGCCGCCTCGCGCTCCTCCCGCACTCTGGCCTGGAGGCCGTCGTACCGCCTCTTGAGGCGGTCCAGCTCCTCTCCCTTCTTCCGCTCCTCCGCCAGCCGCCGCTTCTCCTCCTCCAGCATCGCCGTGTCCGTGAGGGCCACGGCCTTGCCGTTCACCTGCACCGACCATGTGGGGGGGGTGCCAGAGGGGGGGGGGGCTGTCCGCGATGACGACGGCTACGCCGTCCTTCGGCTCCTCGACATGCGCCTCCCACTGGAGAAGTGTGTGTGTGTGTGTGTGTGTGTGTGTGTGTCACCGTGACCTGCGTCGTTCATATTGGTATCCTGCTTCACGAACCTCTGCACCAACCAAACGAACAAGGCTGCCGCATGCTGGCTGGGACGATGCTCTCTGGACTGTTCAATAACCAAAGCCCACCACCCCACCCACCCCTTTCGCCTGACCCCCGCCCTCAGCAGAAGCTTCTTGTCGCAGCAACAGCGCGCCCGCCCTTCACCAGGGCCAGGTGCGCAGCGCGGTTCGGTTAGACACACACGCGCAAACATCCACAACAATTGGGCCCTCGACTCACGAAAAAATCATGGCCACCACACACACCGCACAACATGTTTCAACAACACAGAGCAAACCACCACCACACTCTGGGACAGGACCTCCCCCCTCCCACACCCCACACCTTACACCACCACCACCACCCCCCGCCCATCCAAGGTTCTGGCCGCCCCATGCCGCCCCCAGCGCGCCCCCTGGTTGTGCTTGCTGCTGCTGCGGCGTGGGCCTGCGTGTGGGCGGTGCCTGCCGTGTCGGTGGAGATCCGTTTGACGACAAGCTCGTCCGACCCCAGCAACTCCGACTCTGATGAGTATTTTGAGATCCACGCATACGAGTGGGGTGGGACGAAGTGCACTATCGCGGAGCACAAGCCGAATAAATACGACGAGGTCTGGCCGCGCGAGGGGTGCTCCTCAGCTGCCGACACACGCAAGATCAGGCTGGAGGCAAACCACGACGACTCCTGGCTCTGCGTGAAGGTCGAGCTCCGTGAGATCACCGGAGAGTGGGTCCGCCTCTACTCCCCCAAGTTCGGCTTCATGTCGTGGGTCGACAAGAACGACGACTTCCCCGACATGGAGAAGGTCGACTTCTACCGGCCTGTCTCCTACAAATTCCGCCTCCACACCTCCGCCGCACCGGGCGCCGCAACCTTCGGGCAGAACACGATTGCAGCAGAGGCTGTCGACGGAGACCTGTGCACCCTCCTGTCTGTTGGGTCCGTCCGCTCCGGAGAGCTCGTCGAGGCTGCCGGCATCTGCCACTTCTCTGTCAGCGAGCTTCGCGGCCTGCGCGTGACAGCAGCGGGGGGCGACAGCTGGGTCGTCGACAGGGCGGAGCACTTCTCCGTACCGGAAGGTGCCTGGTCCTCCCTCTTCGTCGACGGCGACACCGCACGCCCGGGAATCTCTGTCGAGGCCGGCGGCTTGCCCCCCAGCAGCAGCACCAGCCCCCTGTGGCGCTTCCCCTTGTCAGGGCCCAGGGTGCTGTCGCCTGTGCCTGCGGCACCGTCTGTTGGGGCGGTGAGGTTCACCACCGCTGCAGACACAGTACCCCCGATGGCGGATGCGCCGGAAAGCGCCGACACCTTCCTTGTGTCGCTCGTGGCACGCAGTGGGGAGAGCTGCATGCTGGCATCGGTGACGCCGAGCGCCGGGGGGGTGTTTACTGTTGAGAATGTGTGCCCTTTCCCGATGGAGAGCGCAGGGCGTGTGGTTGTGGAGACAAGTGGGGCGGACGTATGGTTTATCGGGCGTGTCGAGGTGTATGAGAGTGTGACGATCCGCGGTGTGACAGGCCCCGCGTGGGTGCAGTGGGTGGCGCCTGCCCTCGGGGATGCTCTCGTCGCGGAGATGTCCGTCACGAGGAGTGTGGTGACGGAGTGGCACCGGCAGGAGTCCGTGCGGCTGGTGTTCGACTACGGCATGAAGAAGGACCACTCCACTGCGGAGGAGATCCGGTTCACCATCCGGTCCTCGTCGGGTGGGAAGTGTGTGGTGCTGCGGCAGGGGGCTCCCCCTGCCGCTGTGCTGACGGTCGATGCGATGTGCCCCTTCGGCACGGTGGACGTGTCGTCGGTGTCGGTGGACCTGGAGTCCGGCAGCGACAGCTGGGAGGTGGAGAAGGTGCATCTGATGCAGCCTCAGCCGCTGAAGGGCAGCTGCGACGGGTCTGATGATGCTGAGGTGAAGAGCTCGACGAAGACGTGGGTGTTTGAGAGTCGGACGCTCGCACCGGTGACGATTGCGCCGCCGACGCCTGCGCCGCCGACTGGTGTGCCGGTCACGCCGTCGCCGCCGACGCCCGCGCCGCTCACTGCGGCCCCCGCAACCCCAGTGCCTGTGACGCCTGCACCATCCACGCCTGTTCCCGTGACGTCAGCACCAGCAACCCCCTCACCGCTGACGCCTACCCCACTCACACCAGCGCCAGTGACATCTGCTCCGCCGACGCCTGCGCCGGCGACCGCTGTTCCGGAAACACCGTTGCCGCCGACTCCTGCACCCCTCACTGCAGCCCCTGCAACGCCCGTTCCAGCAACGCCAGCGACGCCTGCCCCGTCCACACCCGGACCGGTGACATCTGCTCCGCCGACACCTGCGCCGGTGACTGCAGTTCCGGAAACGCCGTTGCCGCCGACTCCCGCACCCCTCACTGCGGTCCCTATGCCACCGACGCCTGTTCCAGCAACCTCAGTGCCGACGACGCCTGCGACACCCACATCCGTGCCAGTGACATCTGTGCCGGCGACAGCCTTTCCTGCAACACCTGCGCCGCCGACACCAGTTCCCGTCACTGCCGCCCCGCCGACACCCGCCCCCCAGACGGCACCACCCGCAACCCCGGCACCGCTGGCGCCGTCCCCTGCTTCCACAACAGCGCCTGCAACACCTGCACCGCTGACACCCGCCCCCATGACGCCCGCCCCACCCACACCTGTGTCAGTGACAGCTGCGCCGCCGACACCTGCTGCTGGCACACCCGTTCCTGCAACACCTGTGCCGCCGACACCTGTATCTGACGCGCCACCCACCCCCGCGCCCCAAACCGCAGCACCTGCCACCGTATCGGCTCCGGCACCAACATCATCGCTTCCGACATCTGCGCCGCTGACTGCTGCACCAGCGACGGCACCTCCCACACCGATGCCGCCGACACCGTTGCCACCGACACCCGCGCCCCTCACTGCAGCCCCTGCGATACCTATGCCCCCGACGCCTGTCCCAGCAACATCTGTGCCGCTCACCGCGGCCCCTGCCACCCCAGCGCCTGCGACACCTGCACCGCCCACACCTATTCCCACAACCCCGACACCAGCGAAGCCTGCCCCACCCACGCCTGCGCCACCGACATCTGCTCCGCCGACCCCTGCACCGGCAGCCGCTGCACCCCCCACACCCGCCCCTGCAACGTCCACACCTGCAACACCCGCCCCACCCACACCAACACCCACGCCCGCCACCGCTGTGCCCGAAACAGCAGCACCTCCGCCGATGCCTCTAAACGCCACCACCACCACCACCCCCGCCCCCACTCCCCACCCCACCACACCTGCCCAGGCCGAGGCAGAGAGCGTCGCAGCGAAGGTTGGGGGGCTTTCCGTGGGGGCGGCTGCCGCAAGCGCATCGGTTGCCAGTGGGGCTGCCGCTGGGGCTGCGATGCGGCTTGCCCTTGCGAGCGGGTGGTGCAGCCACGGGGATGAGAGGGCGGCGCGGGAGAAGGCCATCCCGCCCGCCCTCAACCCCACAGGCCTCCGCGTCGGGGGCAGCGCTGCCGCAGGCACCGTAGTGGCAAACCTTGCCATCAGCGCCGGCTTCGGCATCCTCTGCTGCATCGCCCTCCGCTTCGCCACCTCCGCAGGCTCGAAGTGCCTCCCCAACCTCTTCGTCGCAGGCCTCGACACCCAAGGCCTCCTCCGCCTCCCCTCTGCACCCCTCGCCATATTCCAATTCTTCTACCAGGGCATCACCTTCGCTGGGATGAATCTCCTCTTCCACCCCGACGACACACTCTCCGCCATTCTCGGCGCTGCGGCCCTCATAATCTGCCTCGGCGTTCCGGCTGCCGCCCTCCGATCCGTCGTGGCAGGCGTGCCGACCCACGGCGTGTATGCCACCGCGGAGAACCGGCGGAGCACCCTGCTGGTCCTGCTGCTCGGGAGTGGGGAGTGGGTCAACACCAGCCCCTCGACAAGGTGGGTCCAGCGGTATTCCTCAGTGGTCCGGACATACCGCCAGGAAACCTCCTGGTTCTTCTTCATCGAATTCGCCGCGAGCTTCGCGCTGAGCGCCATCGCGAGCCTCGAGCCCTTCACCACGGCGGGGTGCGGGCATACCAAGCTTGCCTCCGCTGTCATCTTTCTCTCTCTCTTCCTCCTGGAGTCCCTCGTCTGGCCCCACGCGAGGTTCCGTGACTCCGTCGTGGGAGTGATCCTCAACGGCCTCCAGTTTTCCTCCATGCTGATGATGTCCATCGGGTACTACGTGGGAGAGTCGGGCAGCTGGTTCTTCTCCGTCGCGTCGACGCTCCTCATCTTCGCCACGGCAACCCTCGTCGGGAAGATCGCCCTGGATGTGGTGTCGGAGATCTTCCTCCTCCTCTCCTGCCGGGCGGAGGCGCTGCAGCAGAGCGTCTTCGACAGGGAGGGCGGGGCCACCCCTGCGGGGCGTCGCCCCGTGGGTGTGTCGACGCTGGAGACGTTCCGCCCAGCGTGCCTCGACCTGACGCTGGGTGGGGCGCTTCTCGACGCAGGGGAGTCGATCAGCGGCAGCAGCAGCGCTGAGGCATCCCTGTGTGCCACACCGGTTCCCGTGACGTCGTCGCTTCAAGGCAGCTTTGCGCAGCTGTCGGGCACCACACCCTATGCGAGGATGTCGCCATCGCCTCGCTCGCTGCTGGCGTGCAGCATGGCGACACCGCGTGCCCCCTCGAGGCAAAGTCTCTGGGAGGTGCCACCCGGAATCACGCGTGTGACGTCTTTCTCCGTGGAGGGGGATTCGGCAGCTGCGGGTGGCGGTGGCGGTGGCGGTGGTGCCCAGGCGGGTGACTCGCCGCGTGTGGAGTGGCGGGGGCTGCCTCTGCGGCGCGGGAGTGGGGCGCGGAGGGTCGCTTCGGTGCACAACCTGAGCTTCCAGCGCATCACGTCGTGTGGCGGGGAGGATGGCGATGCTGCGGCTGCCGAGATTCTCATCACGAGGGCGGAGCTTGCGGTGCCGGTGGCGGGCAGGAGACGCCCGAGCTTCAACCCGAGGAATCTTGCGGCGACGCATTCGTAGGGTGGGGTAAGATTGCTTTCCGTCTCTCGTCTCCCCACCCCCTCCCCCCCCATCGACCCCCTCGAGAATGCAGCCCGACACCCCCACCGCCCTTCTGCCTTTTTGGTGCAGTGCTGGCATCGCAGCCTTTCTCCATATGGGGAGGGGGTGCGAGAGAACCAAGCCTTCCGAAAGGAACGAGGGGTGCGAGAGGGTGTGGGGGAGCTGATGTGGGACAACGCCTGCCTTAGGACTTAGCTGGCCTTAGGTGCCCTTGGTCCCTCTGTTGGTGCCTCTGTGGGGAACCGGCGGCAGCACCAAGCAACAGTGGCAAACGAGGTGGCAAAATAGTGTAGAGTGGGTCCACGTGGTGTTTTCGCACTGGGCCTGCTGGAGCATGTTGTGTGTCTTTTTCCCCACTCTACGTGCCCCCACCTCCATATTGCCATGGGGTGCTCCGCCTTCCTGCATTCTTGTTTGAAGAGAAGGACGCATATCCCGTGCCATTCAATGGCATGAAAGAAAAAGAAGAACCGAAAGAAATTGAATCGTGATGTATGCCGCTGCCTGCCCGCCGTTGTCATCGGGAGGGTTGTCGGCGCCAAAATCATATCAACCGCCGTGAGACACCCCTCCTCCCCTCTTGTTGTGCCGAAGAGGTGTAGTGAAATACGGAGTGTGGCACGAGGGGGGCTGTTTTCGCGTTTCGCGATGTCCCTGCCGTGCCCTGATACCCTGGTGTGGGGGGATTACTCCCTCCTTCCCCCTTCGATCCCAGCTCCCATCCCACACCCACCCGCCCCCCCCCCCCCCGGCAGATCAACGATCATTCCAAGATTGGGGGAATGTCGCAGCAGCACTCTGCTGAATTAGCTCTCTTTCAACTCTTTCACTGTTGTGTTCCATGTGTCCCCACCGTCTTTCCCCTGTTTCTTTGGGACACCATTTTGTATTGCGTGCCTCGTTGTTTCCACGCGCAGCAGGGCTCTTTGGAGGTTTTCATCTTGTCTTGTCAATTTCACCCCCATCCCCTCCCCCACTCCGTTCTTTGTCCTTTCTCTCGCCGCTTTGCGATTTGGTTTTGTGTATGATTGCCTGCCTGCTGCATGCGTAACCACCCTCCACACAACTCCACGCAACTCCACACTCTCCGACATTTCATACGAACTGCCAAATTTATTCCATCCTCCCGTTGCATGCCCCCTCCACACTATGCACCCAACAAGTGGGAACGCAACGCACTTTCACGACTCGCATCGAAAGGGCTGGCTTGGCTTGATAAATCACTGGTGTCACATGCCCTTATCGATGATGAGACTGGTTCGCACATAGCAGCGCCGCCATCTTTCTGCAATGCTATGTTTACTCTGCCCCGCCCGCCTTTGCCTTTTGGGTCACTTGTGTTCAAACCCAGATGATTGGTGATGTCGTTTGTTTGGAATCACCGGAATGAATCACGCAGGGGTGCACCAACACAAGGCAGCGGCGGTTCGGGCTTTCTTCTCTTTCCCAAAAAAAACAAGCTTGCTTTGATTTTTGATGCCGCGAAGAGGCCGTTGGGTGGGGTTGTGTGATACGGCGCCGTGTAAATCAACCTCATGAAGAGGACGTATAGCCCCGCTGCAGGGCCTGCAAATTTTGCAAAAATATGATACTCTCGACGGCAATGCGCACGGTCGTCTCGCCACATCAGGCAGGTTGACGCACCCACACCCACCCTTCGCCTGTGTTAACGTTAAGGTGAACGCGAAGGGTGGGGTGTGTGCGTGGGCCCTGGCAAAGCGACCCTTTCCTCCCACATCTCAAGAAGCCACACTGACGGGTTTTTACTATTTCTTTATTTTCTTTTGGGTGCGTCCACCAAAGAAAACGTGGCCACCCACTCGCAGAGGCTCCCGAAAGCTCCAGCATCAGCTCGAGGTTCATGGTGTAGATCGGTGTCTCCAGAAGAAGGGGATGTCCGGTCGAAGAAGACAAACGACGAAGACAACCACACAGGCCGCACAAAAAAAAACTGACCCACCCCTGTGCAAAGCAACGATCCCCTCCCCCCCCCCCCCCCTGTCTTCTTTCGCGCTCTCTTGTCCCCTTGGTCTTGTTCTTCTGTAATGTATTTCTTGCTAGTTCGGCGGGCGCCAACTGGGAGGGCCTTTTGTTGCCGGATCTTGCGACAGCCCTATCCCCCACGCGCACCCGCTTCATTTGGCGAGAGGGGGGGTTGTGGTTGGTGCTGCACAAAGGGCGGAGGGGAGAGGCTGCGCCGAACAACACAAGCTGTTGAGCCAAGAGCGGGGGGAGAGGCTGCGCCTAACAACACAAGCTAGAGGTGGGTGGTTGGTTTGTTGCCGCGCTTTTCCTTTTTGACTGTCCGGGTTTGGCGCACAAACAACGCCTTATCTTTTTTCTGTGTGCCTTTCCCTTGCAGCCACCCCACCCGGTGCCAACCACGTGTGGGTGGAGGCGGGCGTGGAGCAGTCGCGTGGTGATCCCGTGGAGGCGCGCATATAGTTTCTCGCCTGGATTTCACGTGGCCAAATCCGAACTCTGAATGATCTTCGCCTCTCAACACATGCTCTCCGGACGCGTATTGGCAGAATTTCCGAATGAAAATAACGAACCTCACGGCGCCGCAAACCTTTGTTTTCACCGAGGTGTGCGTGTGCACAACGTGAGGTTCCCCTCCCTCCCCCTTTTTGATTCGCAGACAACACAAGCTGTTGAGCCCGGTGTCCCCTTCCGCGCACCCTCCTAGCCGCAAACACCCCCGCCACCCGCCCCCCTTCTTTCAGCCTTTTTGTTGACTATTGACTTTTTTTTGACTATCCCCAGGCACCGTCTCAATGGTGCCGACGTGACGCTGCTCAGCTGCTCAGGAGTTATATACCGTATACGTAAATATTATGGAACGTAAATATTATGGAACGGGCCCATTTTTGCCTGGTCCGTTCCATAATATTTACGTTCCAAAATATTTACAGGGCCAGTTGGGGACTCGGTGGTGAGGATGGCTTGCCTCAGGAATCGCGCGAAAAGTGCACGAGTAGGCCCCGTCAGGGACTCTGTATGCCGTCCGATCACCTGGCCCAAGTCCCCGAGTCGCAGAAAGCCCTGTAAATATTATGGAACGAAAAAAATCTGGAACGCCAACCCACCAGCGTTCCAAAATATTTACGTTCCATAATATTTACGTTCCATAATATTTACGTTCCAAAATATTTACGTATACGGTATAATATCATGACATGGGCCTCGCCCTGAAGTGTACGCATGCATCCTCTTTCAAAGCCATTTGCTAATGCGCAACATAGGCAGATGAGTGGCTGTGCGTGCGAACATCAACGGCCTTGGCGACGGCGATGATACAACGAGATGATTATGACCCTTCCTCTCAAACAGTGTTTTGCTTGTGCAACCAACCAAACCGGGACGGTGTGGTGCAAAGGAATACCTGCAGCCTCTGCCAGCCCCCCCTCTCTCTCTCTCACTTGGGGTTGGCTGGCCGACAGATTCCACACACACATCTTCCTCGCTGGCGGTGGCACGGTGGGTTGAGGGCCCGCTGACAAAGCGGTACACCTCTTCTGCTACTGGGCGTGTCTCGAAAAATATCCATTGCATTTGCCCATGAATGATCTGCACGAACCCTTTGTTGTAAACAAGTTCTCCACGAGACCTGGGTCTCGTTCAGAAGGGTCGCATCCGCACACCCGGCCAAGCCTGCTCTCGACAGTCCAACCCCCGGGTTTGGTGATGCAGTGTGTCGGACCTCTGCTGCGTCGAGATACGCACGCTATCTCTGCCAGCATCCCCCCTCCCCCCTCCCCCCTTCGCCTGCAGACCTAACACCACCCGGCGAGAAAAGGTGTGGGTGTGGGGTGGGGGTGTGGGTGGGGCTGCCCTTTTGACTGGGTCCTTCCCCCCCCCGCTCCCACCCCCCTCACCGACTGGCGGCTCGTGCCGCACCCGTGGGGAAGGCCCGCAGGGCAACCCCTCAGGCAAATCTCCTCAAATGATGCGTAGCGACCCCTCCCCACGCCCCCCATCCCTCTCTCCCGACAAGGGGTTCCGGCTCTGTGTGCCTTTACCCCTTTTCTCCACTTCGCCGGCCCGGATCCTCTCCGCCCTCCTTCCCTGCCCCGACCCAAAGGGGCCTTCGCTCTGTGTCAAAGTGTGTCAGGGTGTTGCAGCCTATTGTTGTGAGATGTCTCACTTTTATGCGATTTCGAGCGAAGGCATCCAATGGGGCGAGTATGGCTGTGTGTATTTTTTTGCATTCCGCTTCTTTTGCGTGACGTGTTTCCCCTTGTCGTTCTCCTTTTGTTTTGTTACGCACGCGACTTTCGCGCGGAAAGTGTCATTCAGCTCTGCCAAACGTGCTCTACACACCACCCCCTTCATCAGGCAAGTGGGTTTGTAAGTGTGTGTGGAAGCGTCAACGCATCAAACGAAGTATCAACAGTAGAGAAAGAGCGGCAGAGTTGAAGTGACACTTTTGTAAGCCCTCTGCTGTGGGGGGGAGGGGGTGTGTGTCCTTTGCGATTTTTTGTGGTCCCGATGCACTGGCGAAATCGATACGCTGTGCTGCCCCGGTGGGAAGCTTGCGGGGGGTTGTGGAGCGTTCGCATTCAAGCGAGAGCTTGGTGCGCGTTCTGCACTGCTATGCTTTAAAAAAAACCGCTTCTCCACTCTGGCCCTGTTTCTATCGATGCATTATGGCATGCTTCCCTGCACAGCACAAAAGGCTCTTGGGTCTGTGCTGGCATGGCAACCGTAATGAGCAGTGTCTTGCTGTTCTCGACGACACCCACCCCCAGCCCCGCCCCTGCGGGTTGCACTGCACGCTGTGTGGAACTTACCTTTCCTCGTTTTCCACAGCGTGTGATGCAACTCCTTGGCGTTGCTGGGGGATGGGGGTCGGGTTCGGTGGGCAGATGGTTTCCTCCCCTTTATCCGCAACCGTGATGTTTGTGTAAAGGCGCCAGCTCCCTTTTTACTGCTTGCGCGCGCATTCGCGAACATCCAAGTCTTTTTGTGGTTTTCACAAGTGTGTTCGCCCAATGAAAGTAGTTTGGAGCTGTTGTTCCCAGTTGCTGGAGAGGGGGGTTCTTTATTGAAGCGTTTTGTTCGGTGGATTGCACTGCAAGGTCCCTTGATTTGTACCTTGCGTCTGGCATATTTTTGATTGCGCGGAAGGTCCCATTTAGTTCTGCTGACTGGGCTCTGCACAGTGCCACTGGAACTCAAACCACAGTGACGCCCTATCGCACACCATGTGGGAGAAGTTCACATCACCACAGCCAGCAACAAACATGATCCCTATCCGTGCATCCCCCCCGCCCTGCATCAGGCCCATGGCATGCATATCATTTCCCGTGCAGTCTGAGTCCGAGGCTTCGTCACGCCGGCACATGCAGATGATGGAAGGTTATGCACTTCACCACCCCTCACCCAAACCCCTCCCACCCATGCTGACCCCTATATATTTTTTTACGCACACTTGTGAGCAGAAAATGTCACCCCACCACAGCCAAACGCAATCCGCACACCACTAGCCTCCCCCATCACACGAGTTGAGGTTTTGTGTGGGGAAGCGCCAACGCATGACCTAAAACAAGCCGCCTTTTTGGCGTCGCCCAGCACTCGCACCACCCTCGACCACCCTCGCCCACCGTCGACCACTCGCGCCCACCCTCGCCCACGGTCGACCACCGTCGCCCACTCTCGCCCACCCTCGTCCACCCTCGCCCAAGTTGGCTGTTTTCTGGTGGGGTTTGTACTGTACTTGGGCATTATACCCTCTTGTGTCCCACCACTTCCTCCTGGACCAGCCACAGCCAATCAAAGTATACCCATCGAGCCCACCAAACCGCGGCAGCACTGGGTCTGGAGGCAGCGGTCGCAAGGTTTTGACGCAACGCAACCCTGCAGGATTTGGGCCCATATGGTGACCCCCAGTCAGTGGTGGAGACAGACACCCCATGGCCAAAATGACCCCACCACGATCCGCACGGATCCCAAACGTTCAAAAGAACGGGGTTTCGGAAAATCCGTGAGGGGGGTCCCGCTGGGTGGGGGGTGGGGCGGCGAGCTGCCTCCTAGTCACCTGCAAAAGTGCCTGAACCAGACCTGTACTTCATGGGTGAAGTTTGGCACCACCAAAACGACCCCACCACGATCCGCACGGATTCCGAAAAGTGCAGTGGAAGGGGAAAATGACGAGCGAGCGGCGAACCTACCGCGGGGCCCAGGTTGGCCCACCACCCGCCCGCCCACCGTCGGTCACCGTCGTGCGGTTGCCCCGTCCACTGCACCCTTGAGCTTGTGGTGGGTACAGTAGAAGGACAAGAGATCAGCGAGGGCTGCTGCTTTGAGTTGGGCAGCCTCGTGATCGCTCATGATGCCGAGGAGAATCTGGTTGTCGATGTCGCGCATTTTTTGAACACCGGTTGTAAGCTGGTCTGCTTTGCACTGGGCTGTCCCGGATGTCACAACGTCAATCTGCAAGTTGAAGACCAGCGTCCGGGTAGCATCATGAGGGTGCCGGATCGACGCATTCAGGACGGAGAATGTATAGCCGTTCTTCGCCGCCGAAGCGTCCTGGCACAGCGTCACGGCGGGGGGGGAGTTGGCAGGTCACCTGCGCGGTGATGACGTCGCGAAACACCAATGTCCACCGCTTTACGGTGCTCGTGGGGATCGGAGCAGTCTCTTCTAGGCCTACCTAGGGCTGGGATTTCTGCCCCTTTTTGTGGCATATCGGAAACTTCGGGTTCACAGTCCTGAAAAAGGCCTAAAAAGGGGGTTATTGGGGGGTTCCGTCACGAAGTACCGACTGGAACCCAACATTTGGCTTCAGAAACGTGCAAACCCCATTTCCCCCCACCCGGATACCTCACTGGGGGAATATTGTTGCGGTTTTGGGGTGTTTAGATGCACGGTGGACTCCAGCCACCCTAGCGGGAGTCTGAGAGGGTGTCTTTTTCTGCAGTATGTACTGGAGACTCCCGCTAGCGGGAGTCTATTTTCCAGCTAATTTAGGCTAAAGACTCCCGCTAGTTGAGACTCCCGAAAAGGGTTACCCTACCCCCGCTGGAGTCCACCGTGTGGTGTTCTGGGCACCCAGAGCCACCTCGAAAAAGTGTTGCAATTTGACCAACTTGTGGGGCGCTAAGTGTTGCATCAGGAAAATCTGGTATTCTGGGGCAAAAATGGTCTCCAAAGTGGTCGAAACCGATTTTCCCGACCCCTTCTAGGACATATCTGTGACTTCTGGGGGGTTTTGGGGGCTTCTGTGGCCCTCTGGGTGATGTTTTTTTGTGTCAAACGCACCGTGCTCACGGAAGGCGTTCAGAACTAAAAAGGTTGCAGTGGGAGCAATGTTTTGTTCACCTACACTCCACGCCCCAACGTGCAGGTGACCAGAAGGTTGCACAAACAAAGCAAAAGAAACCCGGCAATCCTTTTTTTGGGTTCGCTGGTCTGGAAAAAGCTGAAAACCATGGGGAAACTAGGGGGGCCCTCGCTACCAGGTGTGACTGAGTGAGAAAAAGTGAACCGCGGCCCCACTTCCCCTCACTGGCTGACAAGCTGTGACGAGCTGTGACTGGTAGCGAGGGCCCCCTAGGGGTTTTATGGGGGTTCGGCCAGGAAACACCCCCTGGTACCCGAAGTTGGGTCTCAAGAAGGTGCAGCACCCATTTTTTTTATACCATCCAAAACACAGCGCAGCTGTGTATTGGAGGAAATACGATACGAGAAGGACTGGCGTCATTACCTCTGTCATGGTTTCCATTTTTTCGTGCTCCACCACACCTTCTGTACTTCAGACAACACAAACACACAACACACGGTCGTGAGATTTGTGCAGAGGAGTGGTGGAAGCGGTCAACACAACATTCCTTTTTCGTTTCCCTATTTTGTTTGTCCAGATCATCAAACATTCACAGACACAAGGACGTCGAGTACGCGTATTTCACCCGGATACCTCACTGAAGGGGTATTTTTGCGGTTTTGGGGTGTTTGGAGGGTATTCTGGGCACCCAGATGGGTTTTTGCTAAGCAAGGCTTCACTGAATGCACTGAAAAACTTGAAGAAATGGGTCTCACTACAAACAGGGTGTCTCCTCCGGCAATTGTGGAGGCGGCGGAGGGCGTCTTTAATCATGATATGGATGGGGTCATTCTGGACCTCGGGGGGGGTATGGGGGACAGGGCCCGGGCCCTCGGGCACGCGTACCAAAGAGAGTACGTCAACCTCGAGCTGCGCAAGGATCTGGAGGGTATCTGCAAAATGCGTTATGCTATTTATGAAGAGCACAAGACAGTGGGCATGCCGTCCACCGTAAAGTATCAGTACAACATTACGACACACATGAAGGAGAGAGTAACCGACACCATGTCGGAGGGGCGGAAGCTCCTTGACAGGTCTGTCGAGAAATCTGTGCTGATCCTGTGCTCTGATGCACACATTACCAGAGACTGGCTGGCGGAGGCGCCTCCGGAGGTGCCTCCGGAGGCGCCTCCGACCTCCTCCGGAGGAGGCCATTTTTGCTCCTCCGGAGGCCCGAGAGCCTTGTGCTAAGTCAGTGACTTAAAACAAGCCGCCTTTTTGGCGTCGCCCAGCACGCGCACCACCCTCTACCACCCTCGACCACCGTCGACCACCCTCGACCACTCACGCCCACCCTCGCCCACACTCGCCTGCACTCGCCCTCGCCCACACTCGCCTGCACTCACCCTCGTCCACCCTCGCCCGCACTCGCCTGCACTCGCCCACTCACGCCCACCTTCGCCCACCCTCGCCCAGAGGCGGCTTGTTTTAGGTCAACGCATCACAAACAAAACACGAGCGAAGAGCGGCTGTCCTGGAGTGTCGTTTTCCAAACAGTGCTGCACCGCACGGATTTATGGGATGCAACCAACACAGTCCCCTGCAAGGGATAGGTGTTGTTGGGTCCTCACACACCCACCCCTCCCAATCGGGTCGGGTGCATAGGACCCTCCCTTCACTTTCTTGCTGGTGTTGTACCACAGGCATGCCGCCCACTTCCCCGCACTGCAGGTACCGGCTGAGGTGAGATGGAAGCTTTTCTGGTGGAGGCCACCACCGGGGAGCAGCATGCAGTGGATATCGGTGTCGACGACCTCGCAGAGGCGGTGAAGAGTGTCGCACACGCGGCGTTCTGCTTCCCTCCCGATTCGGAGCCGTCCGACCTGCAGCTGCTGTTCGAGGGCGAGGTGCTGTGCGATGAGGAGCCGCTGAGCAGCGCAGGTGTGCACGGCGGGTGCGACATCGTCGTGGAACTGACGCCCCACCGCTTCCTGGATGCGCTGCGCACGGGCACGAGCACATTGCGGGACGTGCCGTTATGGGTGCGCGCACAGCACAGTGTGGTCCTCGCTGCTGTTGCTGTAGACCCGCATGCCTTCCAGTTTGCACACGAGTCTTTGCAGGCTGACAGGACCATCGCACTTGCGGCAGCCAAGGCCAGTCAGCATGTGATGCCGTACCTGCACAAATCCCTGAAGGCTGACAGGGAGGTTGTTCTCGAGGTGGTTGCCAGAAACGCGAATGCTCTGAAGTCTGCGCACAAATCCCTGAAGGCTGATCGGGACTTCATCCTTCAGGTCAAAGAGCGGAACCCGGAGGCCTTGCAATACGCACACAGCTCCCTGCTGCAGGACAGATACATCTTCCTCGGGGCTCTGCAGCACTCCCCGAGGCTCTGGCACTCCGCCCACGATTCCCTGTCGCAAGATCCAGAAGTCGCTCTTGCTGCTGCTGAATTTTATCCCTGGGCTTTGCGTTGTTCTGGTATTGCTGACTCGCCAGACCTGGTGCGGAAGGCGCTGAAAATGTATCCCAATTCACTGCAATACATGCATGTCTCTGTTCGGGAGACTAAGGAATACGTCCTTGCTGCTGTAAGGGACAACCCGGAGGCAGTGGAATATGCCTCACTCGCCCTCCAGTCTGACAGTGATATTCTTTTCGCCGCCCTCGATCACGTTGGAAATGCGTTGTCCCTGAAAGAGTTTTTGGAGCGGCACAGGCTTTGGTATAAGAACAGGGAAGTTGCTTTGAGGGTTGTGTCCACATACCCCAAAGCTCTCGACTGTGACTGGAGGGTTGACAAGAAGATCCTTGCCGATGCGGTGCATCTGAACCCTGCCGCCTTGCGCCGTGTGCCGAGATGGGTTTGCGACTGGCCATTCATCGTGTCTGTCATCAGGAGGACCCCTCTTGCGTTGCAGCATGTCTCCAGAATGTATGCGGACAACAGAGAGCTCAATCTTCTGGCGGTTGCTCAGGACCCTGCCGCCTTCCAGTATGTGCATGACTCCCTGAAGGACGACCCTGAGATTGTGGCTGCAGCAGCACGATAGGCAAGACACCGCCAACACCGCCTGTTCTCCCTCCTGCACGCATGCTTGCATGAGTGCAGGAGGGATGAGCTGCCTGATCTGAGGTGTTGGAGCAGCAACAGCTTTGACAGGACGGCATGCAGCAGGTGCGTCCCGCATGCTATGCTTCTCCAGGCCGCCCATCCCCTGACAACCCAACCCACCCCGCGCCTGCATGGCCTCCCGCCAGGCTGATCCGGCCGTCATTGCGCTACTCTCAATACCCACACATCCCCAGTGGCTTCCCAGCAACCTGTGGCCTGTGGCTGCCCCCCTCTTTATCTGGTGTGGTGGCTACAAAAAGGACTAACGCTGCAAGAAGGTGCTGGGAGACTTACTTTTCCATTCACTCTCGACGATCAAACCCCCCCTGCTGCCCACACCTGCCTTGACGTAAGCCCCGCAGGAGAAGCCGTCGCCCTGGTGCCCAGAGCAGACTGCATAAGGTGCCGGGTCCGATGCCTCACGCAACCACCCGCATCTCACTCCCTGCGGATAGCCTGGATGGGGGGTCGGCGCTATGCCTTCCATTTCTGTGTCACCCACCCCTTCCTTACAGGGGGGGGTCAAATAAACGTACTTAGTACTACTATTCGGCGAACGCGCGGGCCTAAATCGACCTCGCCAGAAAATTAATAAATAGTTTGCGAGCGAATAGACGTACTAAGTACGTCTATTCAACTTTTCCTAAAAACGCTGTTTGCAGGGGCTCTGCGGGGCTGTTTGGTCCACCAGGGGCGCGCTGGTCACTGCTGTCGTCCGTCTCTCACTTCTTCTGCCTTCCGGTCGAGTATCCGCTCTGTTCTCGTCCTACCACTCGCCCCTCATTTGGTTTCGTACCGTTTTGATTTGTATTGCCCCCCCCCCCCCCCCCTGGTTGACATTCTTGTTGAGTTAGTGAAAGCATACACAGTTCATCAGAGCTGTCAGCTTCACTGTCGGTGGTTGGTTGGTGCGTTGATGCTTAAAAAAAAGATGTGAAAAAGACAAGCCACAACCAGCACGCCCCAACTTACTTCTTCTTCAAGTTCTTGGGCTTGCTGGGGCAAGTCTGCATGTTGTGCCCAGGCTTCCTACACCCTTTGCAGAGCCTGCGGTGTTTGTTGGGAGTCTGGGTGGTCGGGGACGCTGCGCGCTTCTTTTCGGAGGACTGGGAGGACTGGGAAGGCTGTGTCTGTGTGAGAGAGTTCACACGAACCGGCTTCGCCCATGCCAAGATGCTTGTCTGTTGGGTTGGCTGAGACACAACTTTCTTTTGGGTGGACTGCTTCTCTGTGCTCTCTTTTGCCTTCCCGTCCAACCCAGGTTCAAGGTCCGCACCACCAGCCTCAGGGGATGTTTCTGTGCTTGGTGCGAAGGTGAGGTCCGGACAAAGGGAGCTCTTCACGAACCCGTCCTCCTCACCCGACACCTTCAGCACGTACCCCATATCCCGCAAGCGCTGGGCTACCACCTCCCCCCTCACACTTTCCACCGACTTTCCCCAAACAGCTCCAACAGAGGTGCACATGGCCTCGCGGTACCACCTCTCTGTGAAGCGACAATCCTGGCGAAAACCTTCGGCTGTTGATTTCTTTATCTCGAGACGGGCTTTGTCCTTGAGCCCTTCCAGGTGAGTGTGGAAGGCAGCCTTGAATGGTGCAAATGCATGCACATCAAGGTACTGCACTGTTCCTGTCAACCCACCTGGAATGACCGCTGACTTCGCCCCCGTCTTCCTGTGCAAGTACGCAACATTTTTTGGTGCAATGTGTGTTGTCGCCGAGTCATAAATGACAAGCACGTTTTTGTTTTTGCAAATGGGGGCCAAGACGCTGTCAATCCACCACCGCCACTCGGCTTCTTTGACCCAGCCGGTTTTCTGGAAAGTACAGTTAACCCCCGAGTCTTTGTGAATCTGATGCTCCTCCTTCTTTATCCTCTCGCCCGCACCTTTAAAAACGATCGACTGCTTTGTCGCAAGAATGGTCCTGTCTTTCACACTGAACGTGACAGCACCAATCAACGTGGCAAATCTATTTTTTCCAGCATCGGTATCGACCACGATGTTGGTGTCAGTGGTGTAGCACAACAGTTTGTCCCTGCGGGTAGAGCTCTTGTACAAGGCAGACTCATCCACATTCACAACCAGGTCAAAAGTACCAAAGGGGTTGTGCAGCAGCTCGGACCCGATGGAGAGGCGTCTGATGGTGGACCAGAAGCTGTGCAACTGGACCCGGGCTTTTTCAAGAGAAAGCTTGGCAATGCGCGAAGTACGAAATTGAAACTTGTTTCTCCTGGCCCAACCGTCGATCCACTCCACCGAAGCCTGGAAGCCTTTCGGGAAGGGAACAAAGGACATGGCAAGCTCCTTGATTTTGCGGCGCGTCGTTGGCAAGTCGTTCTTCCGCCGTTCTCCCACTTCTTTAAGCACGTGGGCCTCCACCTCAGGAAAGAAACACGACCTCCCCCTCCCCGCCTTTCTTTTGGCATGTGTTTTTCCGCAGCTGGTCCTCGAAGGCTACATCTATGGTGAGGTGTGTCTGGGGCCATCCGTCCACATCTTCTCGTTGGTGGTAGGGACTGCGGACGCCGTAGATGAGGAGTCGTTTAATGCGCGCCGCTCTTCAGCAGTGATTTTGACGCCTCTGGACCCCAGGAGTTTGCGGGTTTCCGGTTTTGCGGTCTTCAGCAGTGGTTCTGATGCCTCTGGACCGCAGGAGTTTGCGGGTTCGCTGGTTTCCCGTCCGTATGTGTCTGAGGGGGGATGCCCCGATTCCCTTCGTCACGACATATCTTTGAGCGTAGGTCACTTCCCCCCTCTACGGACCCCGTGCACCCTGGTTCCCCTAAGTGGCACCAATAGACCCCGTTGTCCCCATTCCTTGCCCCAAAGTTTGCAGATTTGTGTGTCTCCAAAAAGAAAGAGTCCGGGTTTTGTTTGTGCGCACGAGCGGCAGTGTGTTGTGGCCCCTGTGAAGGGCGTTGCTGTGATAAAAGTGGTTTTGTGTTGCTCACTCAAAACACACTGCGCGCGGGTACGCTCCCACTGACTCTTTCGCTGTGACAAGCAAGCTTGTTTGGGCAAAAATCTCAAAAAAAACGAAAAATTTCCCCAAAAAAAAGGGTGAAAAGTAAGTACTACTATTCAACGGCCCAACGTGCCCCAGAGCCCCAAAAAAATAAGTACTACTATTCGGCTAAGTACTACTATTCAACTAAGTACGTTTATTTGACCCCCCCCTGTAAGTTAACTTGTTTTGGAGTTGTGCTAACAACGCAGATCATGCAGGACACACCACACCCGCAGCATGCGTGTGGGGGTGTTCTCGCGATCGAGGAATACCCGCTGGTTCTTCTGATTTGCAGACGCGTGGTTTTGAGCAGCTCAGCTGTGTCTCGGTGCCAGGGAGCGAGCTCGTGTCTTGTTTTTTTTTCTTGCTGTTGGGGCGTGACATGCCCCCTGTTGCCATCCCACTCGGGGAAGGATGGAATCACCAGCCGCCCACCTCTCAGCGCTTCTCATCAGGCGACTGGGGGAGCTTGCCCCTGGCTGCGTGTTCTCCCCTCGGTGTTTGCCTCGCTGGCCACTGGATGCTCCTGCAGGATGCCACCCCACCCCACCCCTTATGTGCCCCGACACGTTGCTTTACTTTGCTGCTCACCGCCTGCATGCCTTCCTCTCCGAGCAGGGGTTGTTGTTGGCTGTGGCGTTGGTTCTTGGAGCTGGCATCATGGCATCATGGCACTGCGCAGTGCAGCCATACACCCCCCATACACAACAACCCCCGTTGTAAACCATGAGTGTGGCTAGACACCCCCAGGCGGGGGCAACCCACCTTAAAAAATGCTATCAACACCCAACAGACACCACACTCGCGTGGGTCAAGACTCCAGACTGAGTGCGCGACGCAAACTCTCGCTTCAAACACAGACACGCACCACCTCCCCCAACAGGGCTCCATATCTGCTGCAGCCCCCCAACGCCCGAGCGTGGGAAGGGGGTAGGGCGCTTGGACACACACCCCATCCCCTAGCCCCGCCCCACCCCCTCCCCAGCCCACCCCACCCCCTGCGGGGGTCGGCCGGGGGGAAATCCGGTAGAAGTATGTTGTCGCTATCATGCGGGCATGAGTACTGCTTCACATGCGCTGAGACGTACTGGTTGCATGCGTCTGTCCGGATGGAGGGCGAGGCGCAGATGCGGCAGAGGGTGTGGGAGGAGCGGATAGCCTCCCTCGAGAAGAAGCTCGGGCGCGGCATGCGGGAGCAGGGGGAGTCGCTGGCCTACACGATCCAATCCCTCCAGGACCGCATATATGACCTCGAGTCGGCTGCAGGCGCCTCCTCCGCTAACCCCAACGGCGCGCCGCACCACAGCCACAGCCACCCGCAACACCGCCACCGCCACCACACCCCGGCGTCGCCCTCCGCCATATCGCATAGTGACAGCTGCGATGCCTACCCGCCGTGGGGGAATGTCTCCCCGATGCACGGTGCGGCGCATACCCAGGGGTCTTCAGCCTCTGCTGCACAGCACCCCGGCGAGAGAGGGCACGCTGCAGGAGGGGGTGGTGGGTGTCCCCCGTCCCCTGCGCATTCCTCCTGCTCCGCTGGGGGTGGGAGCGGGGTGAGCCCCGCGCCTGAGGATTGCGGCGGTGCCGAGGTGTACCCGGGGCACAGCGCGGCGGGGGCGGGGGCGCGTGTTGGGGGTGGCGGCAGCAGCACCACGCACGCCCCAACCCCGGCCCCGGAGCCGAGCCGTGGCGGTTCTGCGGGGTGGGGCGGTGGAGGTGTGACATCCGGTGGGCAGGCGGTGGCAGCTCCGCCTTCCTCCTCCTCCTCCTCTGGAACCCAGCCCGAGGCGTCGGCACCGCCGCTTACGGCTGAGGTGGGGGGTGCGGTGACGAGCGCCGTGCCGAAGCCGCAGGGGAAGAAGGCTGAGAAGGTTGAAAAATCTGAAAAGGCAGAGAAGGGCGACAAGGGTGGGAAGGCGGCTGCAGCACCCACCGCGCCTGCCCCATCCAAGGCACCGAAGGAGAAGAAGGCGGAGGAGAAGGCTGTGAAGAGCGCCGTGGAGGCTACGGCACCCCCGGCGCCTCCAGCTCCGGCTCCCGCAGCAGCAGCTGCCACCACCGTGACAGCCGCGACTGCCCTGCAGAAGGCAGCAGCGCGGATCGCAGCTCCGCAGGCTGTCCGCCCTGTTGTGGTGAAGGCACCCATGACGATCGATACCGGGAAACCCCCCAACCCGAAGGATGTCGCGACCTACTTCAAAGACCTGAAGGAATTGGATGCGATCATCAAAATCGTGTTGCTGCGGGGGCAGCAGGTCCCCGAGGCTTTCTTCCGTGCTGGGGGGAGGACAGCCCGGGTCCTGGGGAAGCACAGCTACGACCAGGGCAGCACAACGTATATCCTGCTGGACCCGCTGCACCAGCTCCCCGGGAAATACATTGAGAAGACCCACAGGATGGTGGAGTTCCGCGGGTTCACCCTCTACATCAAGACGCACGACTGCCCCAACGGCTACCAGGACAAGACGAGCTCCATCCTCGACAACAGGGAGTACGACACGCAGGGGCTGGCCATGGGTTGCTCCGTCACCTTCTCCCTCAAGATCCTGAAGAACCAAAAAAACCCAGGTGCGGTGCCCTTTGCGGAGGATGTGTGCGTCACAGGGGAAGCTCAGGTGGATCACTCGATAGAGGTGACGCAGGATATCTCCATTCGGAGGAAGGACAAGACTACCTCCTGGGGGTTCGAGCTGGGGCCCGGGAACAGGGTGGAGAAGGTGCCGACGAAGGGGCTGGCGTATATTGCAGGGATGCGGAAGCGGATGATTGTGTTGAACCCGCCGGATCTGAAGAAGCCAGGGCTTGCCCTGCAGGTGAAGGTGGTAGTGCCGGCATTCAACCAGGCGGATGCGGTGCGTGTCCCAGGCAAAATCGAGGAGTGGTACCCCCAGCAGCGAGGGTTTGCCAAGCTCCGCAACCCGACTTACATCGGGGGGCGTGCCGTGCATGACATGCGCGATCGGTCGCAATACGTAAACCTCCCCAACGACAAGTGCCTCAAGGATGGTGTGACCCTCCAAAAGGATGACATCGTCGAATGCTTCCTGTCCCCCAGCAAAGACGGCAAGCAATTCCTCTATGCACGTGATGTAATGAAGCCCACACAGTAGGGTGGGGTGGGGTGGGGGGTGTGGTGTAGTGCGTCGGGATGACGAAGGCAGGGGAGCAGGGAGGAAGGGGGGGGGGAGGGGATGATGACTCCTCTGGTTTTGGTTGGGGGTGGAGAAGACGAGGGGGGCGAGAGGTGCAAAACAACATCTCGGGGGGGGGGGGGGTGGTGGTGGTGGTGGGGGGGGGGGGAGGGGGTAGTGTCTGTCAGGTGTGGCTCTATTTTGGGGGTATTTTGGCCAATTTTCGAAATCCTATTTTGGTTTTTTTGCACTTTTTTTGGGTGCTTTTTTGCACGATTTCTGTGCCTCAGACACAGATTTTGGTGTGATTTTTGCGCTATTTTGATTCACTCGGCCTGACCGATGCATACGATTCGAAAAAATGGCGAAAAAATCGCTATCAACAACGGTGAACGAATGGAGGTAGATGGGGAAGTGGAAGGACACAGCACGCCCTCCCACTGCTCGCCATCTGTACACTACCTCTCTGTTCAAGGCGGTCAGTGTCACTTGATGGCGCTGCACACAAATCACTGCTACATCCCAGGGCGCCTTCCCTTGTGAGAATAGCGGAACTTCTGCGGTTGCAGTTTGGTGGTTGAGGCCGGCGGTGATATCACTTTGGTGACTGTGCTTCCTTCCCCCTGAGCTCGATCAGATCCAGGTCGACCTGGTGCTGCGTGGCTCCTGGTGTGTTATCTCTTTGCTTCCTCGCACACATACACGTGGTTCCGCGAATCGCCACGGATGCCCACCAAGTCGAACCCGAAACATGATCACGGGCCCACGACGACCCTTTCGAGATGTCATGGCCGCAAGCCCGCAAACCCGATCGCATTCGCAAGGTGGTTCGTCTCTTAGAGATCAGTGCTCGGGCCCAGCCTCCCGCGAGGGTGCTGGAACCGACATGCCGCAGCCCCGTACGCGCAAGGGCTTGGCTCCAAGACCAGGCACATGCCACAGGGGGGTGTGGGGGGCGGAGCCCCCCAGCCGCCGGAGGCCACGGTAGCGAACGTCTGTTGGCCTGGCTCCATAGTCGCATACGCTCAAGTACAACACAACTGACAGATAGCACATGTCGCATGGGGGGACGATAAATTGTCGCGCAAAGACACGCCACAGGGGGGTCTGGGGGGCGGAGCCCCCCAGCCGCCGGAGGCCACGGTAGTGAACATCTGTTGGTTTGAGCTCGAGAGCAAGCCTCTCACACCACCGCCCTCCGACCCCCCTCTCCACCCCCCAGGTGCAACATTTTTTTGCACCCGGAAAATGTGTTCTTTTGACTGTTTGAGCACATCCAAGACCGGGAACATAAAAGAATTCTGCCAATGCCAAGTAGGGTCACAATAAAACCCAAAGCAAAATGGTGCAAAAAAGTAGTGACCACCACCCCCATCCCCACCTCCGGGTGCAAAAAAAATTTTGGCCACGGAAAATGTGTTCTTTTGAATGTTTGAGCACCTCCAAGACCGGGAACATAAAAATTTTCTGCCAATACCAAGTAGGGTCACAATAAAATCCAAAGGGAAAAAGTGCAAAAAAATAGTGCAAAAAAATATTTTCCCCCCAAATTCCTATTTTCATTCCGTGAAATAGATACACGCCTGGTGTCTGTATGTTGTTATTTTTGTAGCGGTTGAAGCGGGGGGGGGGGGGGGGGGGGCTAGGCTGCACTATACGTATAATACGCTATACGTATAATACGTATAATACGTATTATACGCTCCGGATTTTCACCCCATTTTTGCATACACCGTACAGAGTGGCTGTGCAGTATTGCCTGAACGTATAATACGTATTTTTACGTATAATACGCTCAACGTATAATACGTATAATACGTTATACGCTGGGGGGGTGGAACGTATAGCACAGCCTAGGGGGGGAGGAGGAGTACAGAACGAAGTCACGGGGGTAAGAAAGGGGGTGGGGGGGGGGGGGGGTGTGCAGGCCCGAGTCTCTTGAGGGGAGAAGGGCCCGGGCCTCGAAATGCTTTGATCCGCACGCGTCCCCATCCCCTCCGTGCGCGAAAGTGTTTTTCTCAGCTCTTGCCAAACCGTGATCTTTGCACATCAGGGCGAGAGCGTTTTGTAAACTGTGTGTGGAAAAATGATGTCAGCGCGTCATACGGAAAAAAAAAGTTGCAAAATGGCGCTGAAAACTGTGAATTTCCCCCTATGTTACAGGAGGAAACCATCGCGACACACACCCCACCACACGCCCTGCTGCTGGGTTGTGGCGCTGTCCTGCGCACGATCCGCATGTTTTTCAAAAAGTTATTACTAGTTACGAGCGACGAAGCGTAGCGAAGTCGCGAAGTAACGAAAGAAATCGTACGACAGAAGCTTTTGGATTAGCACCTCATGCCGCTTCACAGGGCCTCAACACACAGCCTTGAGACAGTAAGTGTGCGCTCAACAAAAAGTAGTCCGGAACTGTTCTCCCACAGTTGCCTATAATAAAGCGAAAGGGGTACGATTTTTCCGCGCTGTTTAGCACAACTCCAAGGGGGTCTTCGCTGGTTGTTCTGCGTCGTTTTTTGTCAAACGCACCGTGCTCACGGAAGGCGTTCAGAACTAAAAAAGGTTGCAGTGGGGGCCCTCGCTACGAGTCACTGTGAGTCACGAGTCGTCAGTTTTCAGCCAAACATGGCTGACTTCTCACTTTTTCTCACTCAGTCACACTTGGTAGCGAGGGCCCCCAGTGGGAGCAATATTTTGTTCACCTACACTCCACGCCCCAACGTGCAGGTTCAGAAGGTTGCACAAATAAAACAAAAGAAACCCGGCAATCCTTTTTCTTCGTCAGTTTCTCACCTAGTTTCCTTCGGAAAATGCACCAAAGTGCACTGACAATCACCCCGCAGCGACACGGTGGGATCTTGTAAATTTTACATGTATAACTACAAGTATATACATGTATTATACATGTATAATACTTGCATGTCAACTATTATACATGTATAATACATGTATATGCCTGAAATATACATGTAAAATACATGTATATCAAGTAAAAATACAAGTATAATACTTGCATGTCAACTATTATACATGTATAATACATGTATATGCCTGAAATATACATGTAAAATACATGTATATCAAGTAAAAATACAAGTATAATACTTGCATGTCAACTATTATACTTGTATTTTTACTTGATATACCGTAAACGGAAATATTGTGGACCGTAATAAAGGTTTATTAGAAGCGGCACTGGTAGACGGGTTTTGAGGCCCCCCGCCCCCAGGTTCCCCCTGCCCACCTGGACGGACCCAAGTGCCTCACACCGGATCTCTCCCCACCCGGTGGTCCACCTGACGGATACGCGAAAAAAAAAAAAAAAAATAAAGGTGAACCGTACTATAGGTGGACCGTAAAAAAGATGGAACAAATGGGATTTTTCCGGAACTTGGAACATTTTTACGGTCCACCTATTTTACGGTTGGGATAGTGGACTTGGCGGTTTTTTTACGAATTCCTTCGACGAAGTCGCGAAGGAACCAAGGAAATCGCACGACTGAAGCTGCAGGATTAACACCACAGGGCCTCAACACAGAGTGTGCGCTCACCATCGTCCGGGAACTGTTCTCCCACAGTTACTGCAGGGTGTACTACACTAAAGGAGTACGATTTCCCTGAATTTTCCGGGCACTGATTCACGAATTTACATCTGGAGGGAGCCCGGTGGTCTCAGCTTCTGTCTGCGCGCCCTGCCGTACTGTGGCTGCTTTTGTGGGCTCGTGCAGCAGGTTCTACTTTTACTTCTACTTTTACTTCTACCGGAACGCTCCTTGCATGGTACTACACTTCTCGAGGTGTGGTGGTGGGTGAGTCTCGAGGTGAGTGGTGGTGATCGTGCCCTTTCCACACGCAGGGAGGACTTGCTTCTCTTGCTGGTGTTGGTTGCGGTGGTGGAGGGAGGGTCCAAAGCTGGGAGGTCGGGAGGCCTACGTGCGGGAGTCTGCGGCGTGGAGGCCGCAGTCCGCGCCCCGCAACCCACCAGCCCGCGGGCGAAAAACACATTGTCTTTTCCATATTCAGTCCCAATAAATGGTGGACCGTAAAAAAGATGGAACGTTTGGCCTTTTTTTGGGAACTTGGAACATTTTTACGGTCCACCCTTTTTCCGTTTACGGTACATGTATTTTACATGTATATTTCAGGCATTTACATGTATTTTACATGTATAATACTTGTCATGCAAGTATTATACATGTAAAATACTTGCATGACAAGTAAAATACATGTATAATACTTGCATGACAAGTAAAATACTTGCATGCAAGTAAAATACATGTATTTTACTTGCATGCAAGTATTTTACTTGTCATGCAAGTATTTTACATGTATAATACTTGCATGACAAGTATTATACATGTAAAATACATGTAAATGCCTGAAATATACATGTAAAATACATGTACCGTAAACGGAAAAAGGGTGGACCGTAAAAATGTTCCAAGTTCCCAAAAAAAGGCCAAACGTTCCATCTTTTTTACGGTCCACTATTTATTGGGACTGCATATGGAAAAGACAATGCGATTTTCGCCCGCGGGCTGGTGGGTTGCGGGGCGCGGACTGCGGCCTCCACGCCGCAGACTCCCGCACGTAGGCCTCCCGACCTCCCAGCTTTGGACCCTCCCTCCACCACCGCAACCAACACCAGCAAGAGAAGCAAGTCCTCCCTGCGTGTGGAAAGGGCACGATCACCACCACTCACCTCGAGACTCACCCACCACCACACCTCGAGAAGTGTAGTACCATGCAAGGAGCGTTCCGGTAGAAGTAAAAGTAGAACCTGATGCACGAGCCCACAAAAGCAGCCACAGTACGGCAGGGCGCGCAGACAGAAGCTGAGACCACCGGGCTCCCTCCAGATGTAAATTCGTGAATCAGTGCCCGGAAAATTCAGGGAAATCGTACTCCTTTAGTGTAGTACACCCTGCAGTAACTGTGGGAGAACAGTTCCCGGACGATGGTGAGCGCACACTCTGTGCTGAGGCTCTGTGGTGTTAATCCTGCAGCTTCAGTCGTACGATTTCCTTGGTTCCTTCGCGACTTCGTCACGAAGGAACTCGTAAAAAAAACCGCCAAGTCCACTATCCCAACCGTAAAATAGGTGGACCGTAAAAATGTTCCAAGTTCCGGAAAAATCCCATTTGTTCCATCTTTTTTACGGTCCACCTATAGTACGGTTCACCTTTATTACGGTCCACAATATTTCCGTTTACGGTATATCAAGTAAAAATACATGTATAATAGTTGACATGCAAGTATTATACTTGTATTTTTACTTGATATACATGTATTTTACATGTATATTTCAGGCATATACATGTATTATACATGTATAATACCGTAAACGGAAATATTGTGGACCGTAATAAAGGTGAACCGTACTATAGGTGGGCCGTAAAAAAGATGGAACAAATGGGATTTTTCCGGAACTTGGAACATTTTTACGGTCCACCTATTTTACGGTTGGGATAGTGGACTTGGCGAATTTTTTTACGAATTCCTTCGCGACGAAGTCGCGAAGGAACCAAGGAAATCGCACGACTGAAGCTGCAGGATTAACACCACAGGGACTCAACACAGAGGTGTGCGCTCACTATCGTCCGGGAACTGTTCTCCCACAGTTACTGCAGGGTGTACTACACTAAAGGAGTACGATTTCCCTGAATTTTCCGGGCACTGATTCACGAATTTACATCTGGAGGGAGCCCGGTGGTCTCAGCTTCTGTCTGCGCGCCCTGCCGTACTGTGGCTGCTTTTATGGGCTCGTGCAGCAGGTTCTACTTTTACTTCTACCAGAACGCTCCTTGCATGGTGCTACACTTCTCGAGGTGTGGTGGTGGGTGAGTCTCGAGGTGAGTGGTGGTGATCGTGCCCTTTCCACACGCAGGGAGGACTTGCTTCTCTTGCTGGTGTTGGTTGCGGTGGTGGAGGGAGGGTCCAAAGCTGGGAGGTCGGGAGGCCTACGTGTGGGTGTCTGCGGCGTGGAGGCCGCAGTCCGCGCCCCGCAACCCACCAGCCCGCGGGCGAAAATTGCATTGTCTTTTCCATATTCAGTCCCAATAAATGGTGGACCGTAAAAAAGATGGAACGTTTGGCCTTTTTTTGGGAACTTGGAACATTTTTACGGTCCACCCTTTTTCCGTTTACGGTAGTTGACATGCAAGTATTATACATGTATAATACATGTATTATACTTGTAGTTATACATGTAACATTTACAAGATCCCACCGTGGAAGACCCCCCTCCCCCCCCCCCCCAAGAATAAGCAAAAGGAGGGCAACTTTCAACAGCGAAAAGACTCCCAGAAGGAAGGGCTAACCTGTCAGCGGCACCTCTGCTGCCCCTGCTGCTCTGCTCTGACCTCCCCCCTCCCTATCCCATCCCACCCCCTTCTAACCCCTCCGCCTGACCTCAAGCAGCAAGGCCTCCGTGCGAGAGGGGCGCCTTCAGGAAGATTCACAGGGGCGGGGTATCGCAAAGCCCCTCCCCCGGAGAGTTTCTCCTTGGGCCCCCTCTCCTCTGCGTGGGGGCTCCTCGCCTTACCTATTGCTGCGGTCGGGGTGGGGGGGCGGGGGGGTGGGGGGTCTGGGGGGGGGGGGGGGGGCAGTTCCGTATGTATCTGAGGCCAGACTTTGAGAAATCTCCGCAATTTTTTGTTTGGAGCAGGTGTGTTGTGTTTGGCGCGCTCCCCAAAAGAAGAGCATCTCTTTTTGTCCGACCCTCCCTACTAGCTGCGGGAGGGTCCTGAGAAGGGCGCTCTGCCATGGGGTTGTTTTGTATTCGAAGCCTTGTGCGTTGTTTCTGTTGTTGCATCCTCCAGGCCTTCTAAACCCCTCCCCCCCTCTTTGCAGAAAAACACTGGATCTCAGACACAACCTGCATAACGAGTGAAGGGAGATCATTCTTGTGCTTCCTTCTGCTTCTATTTTCATGACCCCCCCCCCTTTGCAGTGTGACTACAAAAAGGACTAACATTGCGAGAAGGTGCTGGGAGATTTACTTTTCCATTCCCTCTCGACGATCAAACCCCCCCTTTGCAGTGTGTTAATAATACCCCCTCAGATGTGTCTGGCCTGCCTGAAGGGCATAAATCAAAAGTGGCGGTGCAAATGTCTGCCATGCCCTTTTTATTCACTCACCCCACGGCAGGGGGCGTGCATTGTCCCGCCTCGGCCTGAAGTTGTTCAGTTGGGCACCTTATGCCTTCTGTTGTGTTTGGAGACCCCCTTGGGCGGAATAGCGTGGCGTTGCGAAGAGAACTTGTTTTGTGCGTCACATATAGCACACACTGCGTATGCAGGAGGGTGCCGGGGAGCTACACGCGAGGCTGCCCCGCCCTAGCTTCCCACCCAAGCATCGCCTGAACAGACCTCACGCAACAAACACATTGCAGGACAAGTTCTCTCGAATGTTCGCGCCATCTGCCTGAAAAAAGAGAAGTTTTGATCGTGTCACAAACAGGCGGCAAAGGGTTATCTGTGGTTCGCCTGTTCTTCTATTTCGCTACCTCGGCCTCTCTCTCTCGTCTCTCGTGTTTCTGTGCGAGCAAAAGTAGAACCTGCTGCGCTAGCCCCACCATGCAGCCTCAGTACGACAGGACGCACGCAGGTACCGGGCCCCAGCGCAAAAAAAAAGTCTCTCGCGTCAGTAACGGCGGTTGCGTCGAGGCCAATGTAATATCGCCCTTTTTTCCCCTCCAATCCTGCTTGCAGGAGGGGGGGGGGGGGCGTCAGTATGATGTCGCTGCCTGGTTTGTCTTGGCATCAGGCAGCATTATTTGTGACAAACGCACCGCGCTCACGGAAAGCGTTCAGATCGAAAAAGGGTGCAGTGGGAGCAATGTTTTTTTGTTCACCTACACCCCACGCCCCAACGTGCACGAAACAAAACAAAAGAACCCCGGCAATCCTTTTCTGGCGGCGAGAACCTTTGGCTGTGTGTGTGTGGGGGGGGAGGGGGAGACAGAGTAACAGCGGCATGAACAAAGCTTCCACCTTGCAGTGATGTTTCGGTGGGAATAGTCAAAGAAACACACACACAGCGACACACACACACACACCCCCCAGCCCCTGACCCCCAACCCCCCTCCCACCACCCACAACGTTAACGAGTAAGCGGAGCGGGGGGGAAAGAAAGCAGGCGCGATGAAGCGCGCGTGGGAAGGGTGGGAGGGGGGGGGGGGCGGGAGTGGAGAGTATCGCTTAAGGAAAGCACAGGTCTGACAGACCGCCTTGATGTGGCAAACGTACGCCCGGGAAGCAGCGGCTCTCCCTTTGCCACTCCCCCTGCCCCGCTCCCCCACCCAACGGCGCCATTTTGTCCACACGGCTTTATGATTTGACATGACACACACACAAGCTCTCTCTCTCTCTCTCTCTCACGAAGACACTTGTGCTTGTTTCATGACGAACACTTGCGAACACAAAATGTCACGACAGCACAGCCAAAATACCGTTCCTTCCGTTTGATTTACTCACTCATTACTGGGAGAAAGCGCCCTATCACTTCACAGCTACAACCGCTCTGATGAATTTCCTTTTGTTTGTTGCGTTGACGCTTCTACACACAAAACCCTGAACTGATCACACCCTGAGCCTGATGAAGGGTGGGGTTAGTGTATAGAGCACGTTTGGTTGCAGCTGTGGTGGGGCGCTTTCCGCTCACACGAGTGTGCTTAACCCTTTAAACACCAGGGGGGGTCGACTTTATTTTCCGTTTTTGCGACCTTTTCTCATTGAGCCCGAAGCCGCAACCCCGCATTTTTTTCATCCGAACATTTGGGTGCTTAAAGGGTTAAACATAAAAAAACCCCTGTTGTTTTGTTTGACCGCTTTCACCAAAAAACGTGCTCCGCCACACCAGCCTCGCCTCTTCACACACATCACAGGGGGTTGAGGCTTTGTGTGTGGAAGCGCCACCACCGCTTCAACACACACACACACACCCTCCACAACACACACCCCTCCTCAATGGTTCGGAGCACCGTCTCACTCGTTGTGGTAATTGTGTAGCTGCTACCATGCAGGTCAAAGCGTGCTGCACCAAGCACCACCCGGCCAGGTCGGGTGGCGGCGCCGTGACTTAATCACGGGGCTAGCGTGGTCAGGGCTCTAGACTGAGTACGCTACGCAAACTCTGGTTTCAAACACCCTCCACAACACACACCCCTCCTCAATAGGGTGGGCTAGGACCCGTGCAGGGTTAACCCACCTAAAAAGTGATCAACACACACACACACACACACACACCTCCACAACACACACCCCCTCCTCAATAGGTCCCCCCCCTCCCCCTCCCCCCACCCTCTTTTTGCCCTTTCGGGGAGGGGACAGAACAGGGGAGGCGGGGGGTGGGGGGTGCTGCCCGCACCCCCCCCCCCCCCCGGGCCCCCTCCCCTCCCCTCCCCGCGCCCCTCTTTCCTCCACCACACAGCGCCTGCTGTTTTTTTTAGCTAGATTTCTCGGGGGATCTCTCTCTCCCCCCCCCCCTCTGCACCCCACGCGTTTTCTCTCTTTTGTGACACCTCCGCCCCCCCCCCCCTCAGCCCCCCCAACCCCCTGCAATGACGCCACCTTTCGGATCGTCGCAAGGATTCCCCTTCCCAGGGCTCCCCGGGGGCAGCCATCTCAACCAGCAGCAGGACGTGTGGGATGCACAACGCCACAACAGCCACGGCGGGAACCAGATGCAGGCGATGCAGAGGGAGCAGCAGCAGCACCACCACCGCCACCCGCATCCACAGCAGAATACGTGGGAGGATTCATATCGACGCGATTCTGCCCAGACGCGGTCAGCCCGGGTTCAGAGTGACCCCGAGAGGGAGAAGCATATGTCGCCAAGCCGAACATTGGATGCCCGAGGCATCCGCCCTGAAGGGATTGGGGTGGTGCCCAGCAGCACACCCCCTGTCGTGCGGTTTGACGTGCAGGGCATGCAGGCGGCACACCCTGGCTTGCCGGGACATCCCCTCCCGCCCGGCCCGCAGACCGCCGCGTTTCCCATCATCGAGCAGACGGAGCGAGCCCTCCTAGGGGAGATCGACAGGCTGCAGGACGATGTGGAGCGGACGGCGCATCAGAGGGACGACCACCAGAAGGAGCTGGCGAGGAATATAGAGGACATCGAATCCAGCATGGCGCGGCTGCTGCGTGCCGCGAAGGATGATTCGAGGCAGGGGGGCTACCAACAGCAACAACAGCAGCACCCCCACCCCCACCCCCACCACCCAGGGGGTCTCTGGGGGGGGAGTGGGGCCCCGGGGGGTGTCGGCGGTGGTGGTGGCGCCAGCCACCACCCCGGCTTGCACAACCCAATCCCGCACCGCCCCCCGCCACCTCCCCTAGGGGCGAGGGTTGTGGCTGTCGGGGAGGCTGCCGGCGACCATCCAGTCGGGCCGCCGCCGCACGACCCCCCTCCCTCTGCTGCCCCCAACGCCGCCCCCCCGGCGCGGGCCTACCCCGTGGGGGTGCGGGATGGGGTTGTCGGTCCGCAGCTGCAGCAGCTCTACCCTGCCGGGGGGGGAACCTTCTCTGGGTCACAGCTGGATCGGCTGCGGTATCACTTCTCCCCGCACTCTGGGATTGCGGCGGCGGCGGCGGCGATGCCTGCTGGGGGCGGAGGAGGAGGTGGTGGTGGTGGTGGTGGCGGTGGCGGTGGACTATCCGCAGCCCACCACCCCGGAGGGGAGAGCCCTCGGGGCGATGGCGAGGGAGGTGTCGGAGGTGCTGACGGTGGCCCCGCTTCCATGTCGACCTCCCCTCGGAGGGCCTGCAGGTGGCAGGTCGGCGGGGCGGAGGTGCAGCCGCAGCCGCAGGCGGCTGCGGGGTATCCCCTCGGGCACCCCGGCATGCATCACCCGCCGCAGCAGCTGCAGCAGCAACATCCGCAGCGCCCCAACCCTGGCGTGGGTGTTGGGGGTGGGGGCAGCGTGCCCAGCACGCCGCACCACAACCCCCACAGCGTGCTGACGGTGAACGGGGGATTGCCTTGGGTGGAGAGTGGAGGGGCGTCGGCGATGCGCCACCCATCTGCAACCCGGCACCGCGACCCGCCACCCCCTCCTCCGGTGGAGCTGGATGCAGCTGCGGAGCAGGGCGGTGGGGCGTGGCCTCCCGCGCTGCTGGCGAGCCACCCGGGGAGCCCGCTGCCGTCGCTCCGCGCCGTGGTTGAGTCGCTGCGCAGCGACAGGCGGGGGCCGGGCGCTGCTGCGCCAGGCAGCCCCACCAGGCTCCATCACCCTGGCGCCGGGGTGTCCCTCTTCGACACCTCCGCCTCTGCCCTGCATCAGCAGCAGCAGGATCTTCCCAGCCCAGGCGATGCGGCGGGTGGCCTGTTCGGCGCTGCGGCCATGTCGGAGCACCGCCTGCCCCTGCCTGCGGGAGGTGGGTTCGAGGTGTCGGAGCCGCTGTTCAAGCGTGCGGCGGGGAGCTCGCCGGCGCCCGATGTCGGTTCGTCTCCGATGGGTGTGAGTGAAGGGCTTGGGGTGGGGCACCATCCCCCGACGGCGTCGTCTGCCCTGGCGTCGATGCATCAGATGGCGGAGAACCGGATACGGTATGGGCGTGGGGATGGCATGGGGATGAGATAGGTGGAGGAGGCGTGAAAGTGGTGACGATATTGCTGCCCCCCCTGCCGCCTGGCACAGAGGCTTAGCTTGGGGGGGGGAAACTCGGTCAGGTGACCGAGTTTCAGCCAAACCCGGAAAAAAACTCGGTCAGCCCAAAAAAAAAAAAAAGGTAAAAATTTCCGCGAAAAAATCGGATTTTTTATGGGGTGCAGCAGCACAGGAGGTGAAGCACGCGTGCGAGCGGAACGCGAACACCCCATTCTCCTTCTGTCCCGGATTCGTCGCTAGCCCGCGAATAACGTCAGCAGTCTCGAATTCCGTCTCCCGGCAACATGGTGGGCACGCAGGTGCAGGAGGCTCTGGGCCACATCGCTGACCATTGCCTGGCACCTCTCCCGGGGATCACTGGCGCGTACCCTTGCCCGGACTTCAATGCCCCAGCAGCACACCCACTGAAGTGGGCACAGGCGCACAAGACTGCCCTTCTGCAGGAGCCCGGGTGTCTGTTCCGAGTTTCGGAGGTTGGGCTTGCAGGAGGTTATTCGGCGGTTTACCTCGGGAAACCTCGCTCTCACGTGCAAGCTACTCCAGCTTGCATCTAATCAGGAATGCTTTGACCTCGCACGCCCTGCTCTGCCATGAACAAGCGCCCAGAAGTGACCCTTGATGAGATAGGGTCCCATCTCTGCAGCTGCGTATTCGCTGCAATCTTCACCTCCCGTGACTGTCCGCATCTACAGGAGAAATGTTGCATCGACAACGGCAGTGCTGGGCACTGCTTCTGTTGAATGCTTGTTTCCAAGCCCCGCTTTGTCTCCACCAGGCTTCGCCAACTGAGCAGCAAAAGCCTTGCAAATGTACTCTTTGCGGGAGTGGAATGTCGCGAAGATTCACAGGGTATCTCCGTAGCCACTCTTGCGAGGTAGAAAAGTTCACGGGATCACCAAGAAGGCTCTTTGTCGGCCCACTTCAGGACTATTTGCGCTGCCGGGACTGCACCCGCCACTGGCGGGGAACTGCCAATGCAGCACCTACAAAGGCAACAAAGCAAACTCAGGTTGAGGCTGCAGACCTGGTTGCTGAGCTGGTGTTCTAGAAGGGGGGGACCCGGGAAGGCAGCAACGTCGAATTCTGGGTGAACGGGGTGGTGGGGGGCAACTCAACTGTGTGTACTGTGACCGAGTCTGACCGAGTTTCGGCCCCAACCCCAAAATCCAAGCTAAGCCCCTGGCCTGGCACACACACCAAAAAAAAAACAACGCACAGGACTGGCCTGAACAGCTCGCCGCAGATCTCGATGTCCCCGCCTTACCCCGACCCAAACCCGCGGTCGATGCATGAAAACCTGATGGGTCGTTAACGTGGCGGGTTCCCGCCACCCGCCCCCCCCGCCCCTGCCACACTGGTGGCCTTTTGTTCGACCCGACCCCATGCCACATGGCATGGCATATTAAGGCCACGGTGATCTCCCTCCTTTCCTCCGCCATTTGTAATCTGTACGCAATGCGTGTGGGCAGTGAAGTCCCCTCATCAAGAGCAGCAGCCAGGCAAACGGTGCTCGGTGTGGGTCGCCACTGCCGCGATAATAAAGGAATCAATTTTAGGGTGAAAGTGTGCAGTGTGCACGTTGCGGTGGCGAGGTCATCGATACGTAGAGTCCGCTCGGTGCCGCCTACACTGCAACAGAAGGTTACCGTGTGTGTGTGTGTCTGGCAGCAGTCTGACGGTGGAGATTACACCCCCAGCAAGCGCTTGGTGTGTGTCTACACTAATATAAAACTATTCACGTGTGTGTGTGTGCCTGACATCGGGCCTGCCTGGCGACAGGCCCTGCCCGCTTCGGATAATTGGAATGGTTGGGCATCTGCTCCATGCAGGTGCAAAGGGGGTGGGTGGTTGGGTGGGGAGCTTTCTGACCACACATGTTGTATTGTTGACGGCGTAGGGCGGCATGCGGGGCCTCGTGTTTGGCTCTGCATGGTGTTTTCAATGATGTTCGTGCTCACAGCCCCGTCTAGACACGGTGGGATCTTGTAAATTTTACATGTATAACTACAAGTATACCGTAAACGGAAATATTGTGGACCGTAATAAAGGTGAACCGTACTATAGGTGGACCGTAAAAAAGATGGAACAAATGGGATTTTTCCGGAACTTGGAACATTTTTACGGTCCACCTATTTTACGGTTGGGATCGTGGACTTGGCGGTTTTTTTTACGAGTTCCTTCGCGACGAAGTCGCGAAGGAACCAAGGAAATCGTACGGCTGAAGCTGCAGGATTAACACCACAGGGCCTCAGCACAGAGTGTGCACTCACCATCGTCCGGGAACTGTTCTCCCACAGTTACTGCAGGGTGTACTACACTAAAGGAGTACGATTTCCCTGAATTTTTCGGGCACTGATTCACGAATTTACATCTGGAGGGAGCCCGGTGGTCTCAGCTTCTGTCTGCGCGCCCTGCCGTACTGTGGCTGCTTTTGTGGGCTCGTGCAGCAGGTTCTACTTTTACTTCTACCGGAATGCTCCTTGCATGGTACTACACTTCTCGAGGTGTGGTGGTGGGTGAGTCTCGAGGTGAGATCGTGCCTTTTCCACACGCAGGGAGGACTTGCTTCTCTTGCTGGTGTTGGTTGCGGTGGTGGAGGGAGGGTCCAAAGCTGGGAGGTCGGGAGGCCTACGTGTGGGTGTCTGCGGCGTGGAGGCCGCAGTCCGCGCCCCGCAACCCACCAGCCCGCGGGCGAAAAACGCATTGTCTTTTCCATATTCAGTCCCAATAAATGGTGGACCGTAAAAAAGATGGAACGTTTGGCCTTTTTTTGGGAACTTGGAACATTTTTACGGTCCACCCTTTTTCCGTTTACGGTATACATGTATTATACATGTATAATACTTGCATGTCAACTATTATACATGTATAATACATGGATATGCCTGAAATATACATGTAAAATACATGTATATCAAGTAAAAATACAAGTATAATACTTGCATGTCAACTATTATACTTGTATTTTTACTTGATATACATGTATTTTACATGTATATTTCAGGCATTTACATGTATTTTACATGTATAATACTTGTCATGCAAGTATTATACATGTATAATACTTGCATGACAAGTAAAATACTTGCATGCAAGTAAAATACATGTATTTTACTTGCATGCAAGTATTTTACTTGTCATGCAAGTATTTTACATGTATAATACTTGCATGACAAGTATTATACATGTAAAATACATGTAAATGCCTGAAATATACATGGAAAATACATGTATATCAAGTAAAAATACAAGTATAATAGTTGACATGCAAGTATTATACTTGTATTTTTACTTGATATACATGTATTTTACATGTATATTTCAGGCATATACATGTATTATACATGTATAATAGTTGACATGCAAGTATTATACATGTATAATACATGTACCGTATACGTAAATATTTTGGAACGTAAATATTATGGAACGTAAATATTTTGGAACGCTGGTGGGTTGGCGTTCCAGATTTTTTTCGTTCCATAATATTTACAGGGCTTTCTGCGACTCGGGGACTTGGACCAGGTGATCGGACGGCGTACAGAGTCCCTGACGGGACCTACTCGTGCACTTTTCGCGCGATTCCTGACGCAAGCCGTCCTCACCACCGAGTCCCGAACTGGCCCTGTAAATATTTTGGAACGTAAATATTATGGAACGGACCGGCCAAAAATGGGCCCGTTCCATAATATTTACGTTCCATAATATTTACGTATACGGTATATACTTGTAGTTATACATGTAAAATTTACAAGATCCCACCGTGGATGGGGACCACCCCCCCCCCCCCCTGCCCCCCTCCGCTCTACCGACTTCCGTTTCCGGCGAAACAGGGGACGCAAACTCCGAGTCTTTCTGTGGAACCGAAAAGGGTTGCCGGGGGGGGTTTTTTTTTCTCGTTGTCTTTTCTCCCCCCCCCCCCCCCCCCCGCAACAGGGCCCCTTTTTTGTGCGCCGGATCTTGGTGCACAAACAACGGCCTTCTGTTTTTTTTAGATCTTATTGGGGCAGGGCATTAGTTTGACCTTCCCGACGGAGCCTGAAACCTGGTTACCCTGGTTATGACCCACCAATTTTTTTCGCTCGGGCGCTTCGCGCCCGAGCGCCTCCTGCGCCGTTGTGACCGTGGCGTGCTATTATCTGTCTCCCCACCCCCAGGTTATGTATAGTCTCTACTTCCCCCGGGTTTGTGAGAGGTGTCAGACACAGCACACAATTCGCGCTGGTGCCAGGAGGATAACCCATCTACACGCGTGGAGTTGCGCCCCGGGTTTCCCACCACCCATGGTGTTGCACCAGTCAGTGGCGAAGGACACGACGCGGTTCCAGAAGCTGTCCCCAGAGATTCTGTCTGCTCCAGCAGAATGCCGCAGATGTTGGCCGCATTCCGGCTGTTGCAGTCTTGCGGCACGTTACGGGTCGATCACGAATCCGGGTCGCATGCTGGCTCACCTTCGTCGTGGCCTGGGTTTCGTCGGTGAGGGACGGCGCAGAAGGGGGCTGTGCAATCTTGGCCTGCGTCTGCCGCCGAATGACAGATGCAGGTCGTGTCGTACTATTGCTGCTTGGTGGGGCTAGCGCAGCAGGTTATTTGGTAAGGGAAACCCCCGGTTCCGAGCCAGATTTTTGACTTTTTTTTTCCGCACACTCGTGTGAGCAGAAAGTCACCCACCACAGCAAGCATCCAAACGTGCTCTATACACTAACCCCACCCTTCATCAGGCTCAGGGTGTGATTATCATTTCAGGGTTTGTGTGTAGAAGCGTCAACGCATCAAACCCGTAAGACAATGGCGACAGCGACGACACCGACTCAAGGCAGACGGGACCTTCGATAATTTCATGAAGTATCAACTCATGGCTTTGCCCACGACATGCTGCCGCAGTTCGCTGATCGAGGTGCTTTGGAAGGACATCGCGATTGTCGGCTCTACACGAAGCACGACGGCACATCTCGCCGAAGTTCCTCGGCAACACCCTGAGCTCCAACCAGAGCAAAACCGTTTGGGCTCATCAACCCAGACTCCGTGTGTAGAAACGTCAACGTGAATACGCCGGATGACAGACGGGGTTAAAGGTGATGAGAATAGAGACAGGCGAAATCAGCTAACACCCGCGGGGACACAAAGGGGAAAGGGACACAGCGGGAACGAGCGGGCTACGCCGATCGGATACGAAGATATAGGGCACACCCTTAAAAGGATCAAAAAGGGGAAAAGCGCTCAGGGTACCACAGGGGATAAACGCTCAGGGGAACAGAGCGCACAGGGCACACAGGGGGAAAAGCGCTCAGGGGACCACAGGGGATAAACGCTCAGGGGAGCAGAGAGCATGCAAGAGCGTTCAAGACGAACGCACCGGGTAACACAGGGGGAAAGCGCTCAGGGGAACACAGGGAAACACGCTTAGGGGAACAGAGCGCACAGGGTACGCAGGGGGAAAAGCGCTCAGGGGACCGCCGGGGATAAACGCTCAGGGGAACAGAGCGCACAGGGTACGCAGGGGGAAAAGCGCTCAGGGGACCGCAGGGGAAAACGCTCAGGGGAACAGAGCGCAACAGGGTACACTGGGGAAAAGCGCTCAGGGGAACTCAGGGGCTACACGCCCAGGGACGGGCGCTCAGGGGGAAGACACAGGGGAAAAGCGCTCGGGGGAACCGCAGGGGAAACGGGGGAAAGGGACTAAAAAAGGGCGGTTACGTCCAAGGGTGCCGACACGCAACCGAAGCTGACGTCCAAGACATGCTACCCGCAGGTTTTCAAGCAAGTAGCAACGGCTGAAGGACCCCCGTGCAAGGGCGCCGCGCCTGCAACATCTACCTGCAACTGATGCACTGAAGGTACCGACACCTGCAACGCCTGCCGACCACCGCGCGGAAACTGGCCGACCTCGGATCCGCATACCGAAACCGGCTTCACGTGCCATTTGATCACTAGCAGTGCCGAACTACACCGAAACATCATCACTCGGGCCAGCACGGCGCACCAGTGCGAGACGGCACCGCAGCGGCATCACATGCAGACAGCGCGATTCGCAGCACTGGCAAGTTCGACACCTTCTTTCATGGGCATGGGCACCGCCATCCAGCACGCCGATCAGCAAGCCTCATCGACGGGATTCGAGGCACGCCGAGGCGCACATCACCGCAGACATGTCGATCGACAGCTACACGTCATGGAGCCGCATCATCGACTAGTGGGAATGGTCCCCTATAACAGCGTCTGATCAGCAACAACGACGACGTACACTGTTTCTGCTTCTGCCGCCTCAGCTGCTGCCGCGGGGGGGTGCTGGCGGAGGTGTCCCCGACAACGCCGAGGTGGGTGAACTCGCCGAGAGAGCTCATGGAATGCACGAAGACCCCAAAGGTGAGCGGAACACCGTCATCCACCGCCGCGACAGCGGCAGCAGCGGGAGACGGCGGCAGTGCCGTAGCATCGGAGGCGGAGTAACGAAGACGACCGGGACACATCACAAACGCTGTTCTCAACGCCGCGATGATGAAGATGACCAACACGGTGACGGCAAATCTGGAGGAGCATACCCGTGCCCCGGCTGCGAGGCTGAACCTGAAGCGGCAGAGGAGCCACGAAGGGGCACTGGCGCATGGCAAGAAGGTGCGCAAAATCCGAAGGAGAGAAGGTACAGAGGGGGCGCAATAACAGCGCAGTGGAAGGGGTGATGGAGGCGCCTCTGGGAGGCCCTGGTATACGCGCAATAGGACGGAAATGGGCATCAAAGGGGCAGCAGTGGGAGAAGGGTGGGAACCCACAGATGCGATTGGGCTCGGGGATGAAGGGCATAACCTCGCGCACGTGTGCGGGTCTCAACAGCACGGGCTCCGAAGAACAGTGGGCGGGGAAAAACGGTATGGACAACAAGAACATCATCATCCATGACAAGGGGTAGGGATACATCCAAAGTGGGGGCACCAGGGGGGGCAGCGACGACAGACCGCGGCAGTACACTGCAGTGAGCCAGGCGGCGCGACGAACGGAGAACCCCTCACGACTTTCCCGGCACACGTGGTGTCGAAAAAGGCGGCATGCTGAAGAGCACAAGGCTGAAACTACGACCGCCTCTCGAACAGCCTCGCTAGAGTTTCGCGCTGAGCCACACGGAGCCAGCCATACACTGCCGCCTCTTCCACGAAGCGAGGCGTGTGACATTAGACCGACTGAGTAAGGGCTACATATATCGGCGACTCACATTCAGCATTCCGGGAAAAGGGAAAAGGGGAATATGGGGAGGGGCAGCGACTGGCAACGGGACACAGGCCGGGCAGGGTACCGCACAGATCCACCTGGACGCGTTCCCCAGTGCCTGACCGGCTAGCACGCGGTGCTGTGGGATCGAGACGGCATCTAGAATCAAAGGGGCTCTACATAATAAGCAACAACCTGGCGGCAACGACACCCAGCGACCGGGCGCTGGGGCGGGAGCCGAGTCAAGCTCGTCAGGCTTCTGCTGGGACTGACGGGGGGCGAGGGACTACGACACTTTCGGATACACTGCGACTGGATATGAATGGCGTGCACGGGTAAGCAGAGCGAACGGACCAACATAAGGGGGGCCCAGTCGACAGGACAGGAACCACTCTCCCACAAGCGCGATAGAGAATCCTTCGGCGTAGACTCACTCGAGTAGAAGTTGATCCCGTTACCACCGCCGCCAGAGCAAACACCGGGAGCATGCGGCGACCCCCGTTTCGACACTACCATCCTCATTCATCATCCTCTAATCCATCAGGCTCGCGATGGCCTCACCGGTAGCGTGACTTCCTAGCTCGCAGTGACGATCCCGAAAGTCTCACAGCACCCTACACCGGGGCGCGATGACGCACCCAGGGTGGACTGACATTCCCCGGGGGAAAGCCGACACCGTATACCCACGGTGTCAACGACAACGGGGGCAACACCAACAGGCCACAGCCGCGTAGGGGGGAGACGACATCAACGACGCAGATATCGCGGACACCTACAGCCCAGGTCTGGAAGACACGCGCGACGAGGACATGGCTATACACGGGGGAGAGAGCACTACAACCCCCCCACGCAAGAGACGCGCACGACTCGACGAGACTACAGCATATCAATCTACGCGACACGCCGAATCTTCACAACGCCTCGGGAGCCGGGCCACGGGAGGGTGCTGACCGTGGTGGAAACTGTCACCAACCCAGGGCATTTTGAGGAGGCACTCCCGCCGGGAGCACGCGAGGAGCAGGAGGATGGTAGCGCGGAACCTCTATACCTGTTTGATCCGCTGAAGATCATCGGATCGGAGCATGCTGAGAGCAGTGGGCGCACACCCGTACTTCACCCTGCCGGCGTTCGCGTCCGACAATCGTCAGGGGGACAACGCTTCATCGTCGACACGACTGCCGAACCCACGTATGACACGACCTCCAACTATACGATTCGAAGTGACGCGGAGGGTGTCAGCGGCAGAGTGCGTAGGGATGACCTCAACACACTGGTGTCGCCATGCGACCATACACAACAGAGGCCGCTGGAGCTCGCTACCACTATCCAACCTACCGGCCTCGGGACGGGTTCTGCCAGTCGGCGATGTACCTCCTCTACATTGCCCCCTAGACGGAGGCGCAAAAGTTTCTTTCGGCGTATGTCTCGGCAGACAGCAGCGGGATTTCAGCAGGCAGTCTCACTCACAAGCCATCGCAGACGGCAGCACCACAGCGAGAAGGCTCCCGCCACTCGCCCATGGCTTAGAGACAGACTACTTCATCGCGACGTCACCACACTGCGCGGAGTTCCAGCACTGCGCGATGGCCCAGAGCGGGCACAACCCCGACCTCCGACTGACATCAACAAGCGCCGTTTTGCCGTGGACGGGATCCGTTCCGACCACCACATGCTGGTTCCGGTTGAGGGTACAAGACCGGGAGCCGTGCGGACTGCAGGAGACAGTCGACACACCACCGCGGAGATCATGCAGTACTGGAGCCGGGGTTTCACTGGGCACGAGGGGCCTCACGAGCTGGAGCCCTCAGGGAAAATGCGTGATGCACACTCGCGAGCCAGTGACATCAGTTGAAATCCGATAACAAATGCACCGCCTGCGCGGTCTGGGCTGCGAGCCTGGTGCGGTCAGAGCGAGATAGTGGTGCCTTCAGAGCAGTGTGGCAGGGACGACGGATGGTACAGGTGCAGCAGCGAAGGGGTCATCGCTCGGTGAGTCCGGGGACCAGGCGAGAGCCACACGAGCGCCATCACCGCGAGATTGCCGAAGGGGTACCACAGCGACGATCTACCTCAGATGTTCTCTCTGCATACATTACACAAACTGCTACAACAACCTGACCCGACAACACGACCAGCGCGCCTGCACCGCGTTACGGCACAGACACGTCCCTCCGGATGAGGGTCCTGAGTGTAGAAGCGTCAACGCATCAAACAAACGAAATACAGGCTAAGAGCGGTTGCTGCTGAATGGTGAAGTGACTTTTTCCGCACACTCGTGTGAGCAGAAAGTCACCCACCACAGCAAGCATCCAAACGTGCTCTATACACTAACCCCACCCTTCATCAGGCTCAGGGTGTGATTATCATTTCAGGGTTTGTGTGTAGAAGCGTCAACGCATCAAACAAACGAAATACAGGCTAAGAGCGGTTGCTGCTGAATGGTGAAGTGACTTTTTCCGCACACTCGTGTGAGCAGAAAGTCACCCACCACAGCAAGCATACAAACGTGCTCTATACACTAACCCCACCCTTCATCAGGCTCAGGGTGTGATTATCATTTCAGGGTTTGTGTGTAGAAGCGTCAACGCATCAAACAAACGAAATACAGGCTAAGAGCGGTTGCTGCTGAATGGTGAAGTGACTTTATTTTTTAAAATAACCAGGTTTCTCCAAATCCTGGTTATCATAACCGGATAACCAGCCCAAACTAATGCCCTGATTGGGGGAGGTGCCGACTGCTTCGCTTCGGGGGGGAGGGTCTCGGCGGATTTTGTCACGAAACTGTCGAGTAAGCGAAGACCTTCTTCTCCCCCCCCCCCCACCCGCCTCATTTATTTAGATACACCTGCATAACGAGTGAAGGGTGATCATTCTTGTGCTCCCTTCAAATTCGATTTCACTACCCCCACCCGCCTCATTTATTTAGATAGCCTGGTGGCAGCTCTGTTCGGCCTGTGATGTGGTGGCAAGGCGGGCAATGTATCTAGAAAGAAGCGGCCAGCAAACGATCAAGATGCACCACAGCGGCAGAACGAGGGAAAAGGGTTGCACAGCCCCAACGGCTTTCGCATTTGAAAGCCGTTGGAGGGGCCGCTGTGCGAAAAGAGCAGACCTGTTTGAACTACTCGTTCAAACTGTTGTCACTTTGCAGCACATGCCCAACTTTGCAGCAGTCAGTGCTGTGGGGCAAACCTGCCTTTTCTTCTAACTTGTTCTGCACAATTCTTCTGATCAAAGGCCCCCCCCACAAACAACCCCCCACCCCACCCCACCCCGCCAATCTCCTTTCCCATTCCGACCCCCCCTCCCCCCGAGTGGGGGTGGAAGCCTTTGGGCTCGAGGCAACGTCTCTCTCGCAGCGCCTAGGCTGTGGGGGAGCGCCGTGTTGCAGATGTGTAGAATTCATTGCGATAATTGAAGCGAAAAAGATGAAGGGCCGGGGGGGTGGGGGGTGGGGGTGGTGGGTTTGGCGACCCGAGCAAGCGCAGCGGCGCTGCCTGGTGGGGGCAGCACCGGGGGGGGGGGGGGGGTAGGGGGGGCTAAAACCGGGAGTAAACCCAAATTTTCAACTTCGCCGCAGAGAGGCCCCCAAGGGCACCAAAAGGCCAGAAACACCCCATATCACGCCGGAAATCCGGTATCTGCCCGAAATAGGCCCAAATTCCGCCCGGAAAGCTCATTTTTTGCGTCTCCAATTTTTTGGCACAGATGTGGTACCGGTGCTGTGCCAGTTTACAGCGGCTGCTTGCAACATACAGCGAAACCTGTGGTCGAAGCAACCGAATGGTTCATCGGTCAAGCTCTACTTGATGACGCGGATCGATGTGACAGCACCATGTACCGAGGGGCGACAAGCAGCACCGCGAGGTGGGGGCAGAGGCCAAAGTGCACTCGTATTTGCACTGAGAAGGTTGGTATCCCTTGTAGATTGAGGTTCCGGAGATGATGGGCACGCACTATGGGCGGAAGCAGGACGCTGCTCAGAGGGTTTGTCCGTTCCGACGCCATTCAGAGGTGGCAACAACTCAGCGACCTCGATATCCCCCAAAGTGAGCCCTTGATGCCCTGCTCTTATTGAGAGTAATCAACTAGCGGCCCTTGCCATTCTAATGGGGCGGCTACGCCCTCAAATAATTGAAGGCAAATGACAAGGAACCTGCTGGCGAGCTGAGCGCCACTCGGATCGAGAACGTTTTCCTTCTCGAGGATAAGCTCGTCTCCCTCCTCCGGGAGATGCACCGGAGTGGCTGGCGCAGTTCATGTCGTGCCAGCCAGCATTGGGGTACGTGAAAAAGGTACGGTGGCACGCCAACGACGATAAACACACCTTGCCGATCTTAAAAACTGTGAAGGGGGCGGAACACTATCGAAGTGGCTCAATCATGACTACATTGATGCAATGGTGACATATGACGTCAAGCCGCAGTGCCTGCAGAAAGGAGTGCCCGCCGGCTGTTTTTCTCGGGCCATTCAGGTACCGCATCTGGTACCACATCTGTGCCAACTGAAAAAAATCGCGTTTCTGGGCCTCTCTGGGCCACACAGGTCACCAAAACCCCCCAGAAACACGTTTCTGGACTGGTTTGGGTCGGTTTGTAGCATTGATTTCATGTTTAGGGGTGCTCCCTGAAAAAGTGGGGTTTACTCCCGTTTTTTGGGTTGAATTAGCCCCCCCTAGGGCAGTGGTGGCTGCGTACGCGTACGCAGCGTGATTTTCAAAAAGTGCGTACGGCGTACGCGTACGCGTACGCGTACGGCGCTGCGTACGGCAGTCTATGGAGCACAGGAGACGGCCATGTCCGCACACCAAATCCGACAGTCGAACTCAGGTGTACCAGGGGCAGCCTTCGAGCCTTCCAGTCGGAAGTGGTACCTTTTGCAGTATGCTTGCGGGTGTACTTGCAGGTGTTGCGAGTTATTCGCCACGTGCGCGGCAAGGAACCATCTGTGAAAGGCAAGAGCAAAGGCCAGGGCCCAGCCACCCGCTGGGTGGCCTACTGTGTGCTGAGAGACCTGGAATACCAGCCGTACGCAAAATCTGCGTACGCGTACGCAGCGCGATTTTCAGAAAGTGCGTACGGCGTACGCGTACGCGTACCGTACGGCCGTACGCTGCCACCACTGCCCTAGGGGGGGGGGGGGGTTTGTTTTGTCCCATGCGCGCCTCAATAGGAGCAGTTGTGGGGAGGCAACTGCCTGTGAACATGCCAGGACTAGATCGAATCACACCGCATGTGACGCCTCTCTCCTTCGAGATCCTCCCACTCTCACCTCCCCCTGATCCCGCACCCCCCGACCCCTCTTTTTGTTTAACACTGTATAGAGGGCGTGTTGTCCGATCCTTATCGCCGTGACGCTTGCACCTCCACATACACAGCCTTCTTCTTCTTTGGAAGAACAGCTCGCCTTTAGTACTGAAAAGACTCGTGGTAGCGTCCGGTATCCTGCGCGCCTGCACTCGCAGACACCGTTCGTGCAAAAAAAGAACGCAACTCCAAGTCTTTTTCATGTCACCCGTTGTCAAGGCAAAAAGTTTGAGTGTGATTAACTGAGAGTGTGAGGCACGCACTGCCACGCCACACCATGTTGCGGCATCAGGCGAGGGAGGGGGTACCTTACACTTTACGCTTTGCACAACCCCCCTCACAACCCTGCGGCACGATGTATACGATGAGCTTCAAGTTCAACGGGTTGGAAAAATCCGAATCGCAGCTGGACCGGCAGGTGCTGGATGCAGAGAAGCGGCTGAAATACAAGATGCTCAGCAAGAGCGGCTTCAGCGAGGAGCGCTGCGCCAGGGCGGAGCTCGTGAAGCTCTTCAACCGCTACGACAAGGGCGAGGTGCCGGGAAAGCTCACTCTGCAGGAGTTCATCAACGCACTCAGCGAGCACTCCATGGCCGATATGGACGACGTCGTCACCGCGTTGTTCCACCGATACGACACCGACGACAGCGGGCTGCTGGACTACGAAGAGTTCACCAAAGGGCTCTATGGGATTGTCCCTGTCCCGGCTGCATCTGAAGAATGCCGGTCCCTCTGCCGCCGCATCTCCAGGGAGCTCACGGCGCAGGGGGGTGGGGGTAACCGCGCGCTGATCCTGTCGCTCCGCTCCATGGACCAAGACGGCAACGGGGTGCTCTCCCCTACAGAGCTCTGCAGCGGCTTCGAGAAGCACGGCATCACCCTGGCGGACGACGAGTGGAACATTGTGAGAAAGTATTTCGACCGGAACCTCGACGGGAAGATCTCGATCGAGGAGGTGTCGCACACGCTGCGCGGCGACATGGGACAGTGGCGGACGCAGCTTGTGAAATACGCCTTTGCGCATGTCGATGCCGATGGCAGTGGGTCCATCTCCTTCTCCGAGCTGAAGCAGTCCTACCGTGCAGACCTCCATCCCTCCGTGCAGGCGTGTGAGGTATCGGAGGATGATTGCCTCGCGCAGTTCATCGACTCCTGGGCAAAGGACATGCATGAATACATCACGGAGGGCGAGTTTATCGACTACTATAAAGACATCAGCCTGGAGGTGCCGACGGATGATCAGTTCCTGGCCCTGCTGAAGCAGTCGTGGCGGACGCGGCCCGGGGAGGAGAAGCTGTCGCTGTCGCTGCGGCTGCACGACGCAGAGGTGACGTTTGATGACGGGAGCCGCGATGCCTACAAAATCAGCCACACCGATCTGTTGAATGCGGGGGGGCTGACGAACCGCGCTGCAGAGCTTGAGCTCCGCAAGCAGGGGCTTGTTGGTATACAGAAGGTGAGGCTGATTGTCTGAAGAGGCGCGTGTGCCTGTGTGTAGTTCTGACGTTTTAAGTGGGTAACCCTGGATCTGTACCCACCCCCACCCCCCCGCCTGCGTCTGTGTGTGTCATACATGGTCGTGATCACATCAAGAGCAAGTGCGATATCGCATGGTGGTGTGCTCCGTCGCCAACCTCCGTGACCTTCTGGGCGGGGCTGGCTGGCGACTCCCAGGTGTCGCGGCGGTGCCTCTGTGGAAGCCTCCGGTGTCTGGGTTTACTGCAAAGTGAATCACACAAGAACAACCAGCGGTGGATTCCTGCTCTTCAGGACCGAAATAAATTTACAACGCGCGCATGTGTGTTGCTGGGGTGTGGCGTGGGAGGGGGTTCCAGGGATGTGCCACTCTGTGAAAGCAATGCCTTCTGGTACTGCCTGGGTGGGTTCTTTTTAAATTCGCACGAATATTCAATAAGGGGGCCCGAAGAGTGCACCGATGGCGCACGTGCCTGAGACAGTGAATTACACAGTGTGAAAATAGTCGTCACAGCCGCCGCCGCCTCCACCCACAGGGGATGATTCCTACCGTGCCCGATCCGAACATTCATGGCCCCCTCTCTGCTGTCGTGCCCCCTACAGTCTTTTGAAGCCTTCATCCGCACCTCCAGCCGCAAAAACCCATCCCCCCCTCCCACCGCCCGCCACAGGTTAGCCGTCTTATCCCGTCTTTACCCTTTACTTTTATCCGGGCCAGCAGCCGCCTTCCTTTTTCTCCCTCTCTCTCTCCCTCCCTGCTCACACACCCTCCCACCCCTACCACCCCCACGAAAGCAATGGCAATGAACTCCGCCGCCGCCGCCGCCTCTGCCACTGGCCTGGGCTCCCGCGTGCCCATGACCTACACCACCCCTGCCGACAAGCTGCGGAACCTGCTCGCCGCAGGGAAGCTCAACCGCATGCCCTGCTGCTACGACGCGTTCAGCGCGCGCCTCGTCGAGAAGGCGGGGTTCGATGTTGCGCAGATGAGCGGGTTCAGCGTGTCGGCGGCACGCCTGGCTGTGCCCGACACGGGCCTGATCTCCTACGGCGAGATGGTGGACCAGGGGCGCAACATCTGCTCCGCCGTTGACATCCCCGTCATCGGCGACGCCGACACCGGGTTCGGCAACGCCATCTCCGCACAGCGCACAGTGGAGGGCTACGCCCAGGCCGGATTCGCTGGCATCATGGTTGAGGACCAGGTCGCACCCAAGCGCTGCGGACACGTCAAAGGCAAGGCTGTCATCAGCCGGGACGACGCCGTGAAGCGGATGGCAGCAGTCTGCGAGGCCCGCGACGCCCTCCGCCGCAAGGGGCAGGACCTGGTGATCGTGGCACGCACCGACGCCGCCACCCCTCATGGGATCGACGAGGCGATCACACGCGCCAACCTCTTCTACGAGCTGGGCGCCGAGATCTGCTTCATCGAGGCGCCGGGCACGGAGGTGGAGATGCAGCGCATCTGCGACGAGGTGAAGGGGTACAAGATGGCGAACCTGATTGAGTCGGGTGCTACGCCCATCCTGCCCCCGTCGCGCCTGGAGGCGATGGGGTTCAACATCGCGATGTACTCCGTGACGCTCATCTCTGCTGCTGCGAGGGGCATCCTCGAGGCTCTCGAGATGCTCAAGACAGACGAGCACCCGCACGACAAGCTCATCTCGTTCTCGCTGCTGAAGGAGACTGTCGGTTTCCCGCAGTATGACAAGGACCTGCAGCGTCTGGAGGGAGAGCCATCGGCGTCGGCCGCCATGTCGTCGTAATGATGCCCTGCAGGGCCTCCGTATCGCTCCACAAAAAATAATCAGCGTCGTCACAATTTTCTCCGATTGATTTCGGGCATCACTTTCTGGTATATTTTTTTTGCAAGAACAGCTAGCTTTTCGCACTAAAAAGACTCGTGGCAGCGTTCGGTATCCTGCACACATGCACTAGCAGGCACCGTTCGTACAAACAAAAAGTTGTTCGTACGTTTAGACCACACACCCTTAAACAATGGCGCAGCTCAGGAAGGTGGATTGGAAGAAAATCCCCATTCCCCGCCTTCCTGAGGGACGGCGTGCGGCCCCCCTGCGCCCCAGGTGTGTGTTCCCCCCGTGTCTCATTGTCCACAGGGCTCCGGAGAGTGTCTCCTGCTGGCGCTGTGGGTGTCGTGCCCGCGCCAGCTGCCCGGAGTGGAAGGAGCTCGCGGGGGAAGAGAACGCCCTCGAGCGTTTTGAGAAAGACCCGGATGTTCCTGACTGGTGTTGCCCCCTCTGCGCCTACGCGGTGTCGACAGGGGAAGAGCTCGAGGGGGAGCTGGCGGAGATGAAGGAGGCTGAAGAGCAGGTGAGTGAGGCGGCGGCGGCGAATGCGGAGACCTTCGAAGTGCCGTTCCAACCTAAAGCCACCTCCCCTGCTGTCGTGCCCCCTCCCTCCCAAACAGGTCCGCCCCCCCCTGGTGCACAGGCACCCCCCCCCAGCACAGGCTGGTCAGGATCCGCGCTCTGCCCCTACAGGGCAGGGTGGCGTGCTTCCTACTCACACGGCCACAGGGTCCTCTGTGAACACCCCCACAGGATGGAGCACCACGCTTCCAATGAACACGGCCACAGGGCCAGGGAACACTTTCCCACCTCACTCAGCCACAGGGCCTGCAGGTGCTCAGCCTGGTGCAGCATACTGGGGCCAGGGCATGATGAGCCCGAGCCCTGAGCAGAGCCAGTGGTTCGGGATGCAGCCGCCCGGCGGCTGGTCTGGGTACGGAGCACCCACCGGGGTTTTCGGGGGGATTGGAGGAACAGCACCTCCTGCAAGCACAGGCTTCCCCCCTCCTACCAATGCCGCAGCGCTCTGGCCACAGTACCATGTCCGTCCTGTGCAGATGTTCGATTCGGTCGAGCCATCCAGGGTTGTCACGTGGGGAGAGGCCCTCGGGAACCCCCATCATGTGGAACACTTGTGGACTCGTCTGATGATGAGACACCCGTGCCCCACAACGGCTACTGAGACTGAGTCGGGGCACCACCACGAGCGTCGGGTGCTCCTCTCGCTGCTCCGCATGGTCATCTTCTCCCCTGTGGCCAGGGCCCTTCCGGAGATGCTGCACATCCTGGTCGTTCGGCTGGAGGCCATCCTGCTTCGGGAGGGCTGGATTAAAGCAGCCTCCCTCAACAAAGACCAGGCAATTGTGGGATCCGGGGAATTCGAGCACAGGCTCGCTTCCCTCCACTTCTCCGAATGCACGCGCGAGAAGTTTGCTGCGGCCCAGTCGGAGGCCAGGGCTACCGCGGCACGGCACAGGCCCCCGGCGAACCCGAGCCCGGGAAACCGCCAGTACCCTCAGCACAACCAGGGATCCGGACGCGCCGCCGGCCACAAGAGGAAGGGTGGGGATTTTCAGCACCCCCAGCGCCCTCGACCGTCACAGTGACTCGACCCGTGGGGCCCCCTCCTCGAAAGACACCAGATCCGCCGACCGGCCCCAGAGGTGTCCGAGGAGGTGTTCAGCGAGCTGGAGCTGGACACCAGCACGTTTCTGGCGACGTGCTACCGGGACAGTTCGCTCCGGGCCATGGTATCGGTGGAGGCCCGAGCGCGCCAGTTCCGACAACAGCTCGAGGTGCACGACCCGCACGTGGACCCCGAGAGAGCCTTTCTGATGTGGCTCAGGACCCTACTGCAACAAGGACAGATCAGCGCGGCCAGTGCCCGGCAGTACTTAACATATCACAGGATGTCAAAAATACCCCCCCAGGAGGCGTTCCGCCGGGCCACACTGCAGATTCCCCCCCCGAAGAGGGCCGAACCGACAACCATTTCGCAAGTGCAGGTCTTCAACGCAGTTTACACCCCGCCGTTGTCCCGGGCCGCAGTGGCACTCGCTCTACAGTGGAGCACGGGATGCAGATGGAGCGACCTGGAGAGGCTCCGCAGCTGCGATATCCGTTTCCTGGCCTCCGGCGACATCATGGTGACTTTCCTGGGCGGCAAGACAGACCTACACTGGAGGGGCCAGGCCCTCATGCTCCCCGCGAAGGGCAAGTACATCGGGCTGCTTCGACGGTGGGTCGCTCATCGCCAGTCTCAGAGTCCGGAGGGTGCCCTGTTCCAAGGGCTGAAGTACACAGAGTACAACACTTTCCTCCGGCAGTCTCTGCACATTCTGTCGCATGGGGTCAGACGGAGCGCCCTGAAGAGGGCGGCAGAGGTGGCGGGCCAGGCTTCTGCCCAACTGCTGGCTCGGCACCGCAATCCGACTTCGACCGAAGGATACCTCCCTCACCATCTCTGGCAGACGACGGTGCAGTCGAAGGAAGCGACACAGACTCTACAGTGAGTGACTCGGGGGATTCGCTTGCCTCAGTGGGCAGCGTGTATCGGGCGGCGCCTTTCCGCCTGTTTCTAAAAGGATATGACTATGCAACGGCCTGGGCTGATGCTCATTTCGCCGCTGCACCAAGAGCCGCCTACGAAGGGGTCATTTCTGAGGCTACCCGCACCACCATCTACATCGAGGATATGCTGAGGGCCTTCCCTGCCTTGCGTGAGAACTTCCAGTGGTTCCGCGATGCCGAATTCCTCACACGCCGGGTGAATTTCAACCTGAAGCCACGGCCAGGCCCCCCGAACACCAGGATAGTGCCACACGTGGAGCGTCTTGACTCCCTGGGCATTACGGAGCCCTCCCCGAAGGCTGTCTCCGGGGTCACGTGGTATCAGGGGGTGTTCTGTGTCCCGAAGAAAGTGCCGGGTGCCCTGCGGTTATTATGTCATGCAGGGCTATCAACGACGCCCTGGATATGTCTGACCTCCCCCGCTGCCAGTTGCCCTCATACGACGAGATTCTGGCTACCGTATTCAGTGGAACCCTGGTCATGCAGTTTGACTTCAAATCCTTCTTTTTTCAATTCGATGTTCCCCTCGAAGTGCGCCACTTCTTCGGTTTTCGGGCCTGTCAACGTCATCGCCGCATGACCCGGCTACCAATGGGGTACGCACCGGCGCCCCAGGCGGCCCAGGCGGTGACAAACCTACTCGTGCAGGAGAGCTGTGCCAATGTCGAGGCACAGGGCCTGGCGTGGATCGACAACGCGATCTTCAGCGGCGACAGCAGCGCGCTGTTCCAGGTACACGAGACGTTCACAACGCTGTGCAGAAGGTATCAGGTGGTCATCGGAGAATACGAATCCCCCGCTGCATACACTACACTCCTGGGGATTGAGGTTAACCTGCGGCTGCGCCAATGGCGCATGGATCCTGCGTGGGTTGCGAAGACGCTTCCAGCAGCCCGTGCCCTGCTGGCGCTGGGCCGGGCCCCCCTACGTTTGTGGTGGCGGATCAGCGGAGCTTTCCTGTGGAGGTTTCTTGCACTGCGTCTACCACTGCACGGCGCCCTGAAGATCCTCACGTGGATGTCGACTACCTCCCAACTCCGCCTTCCCTGGGACAATCTGTACACGCTCTCTGACGAGGTGTCTCGGGCTCTGCATCAACAGACGGAGTCTCTGGCACAGAACCCATGGCAGTCATGGTCAAGGCGGGAGCTCCCGACGGTTCAGGTCGTGTGCGATGCCAGCCTGTCGGGGTGGGCCGTGGTGCTGGACGATTTACAAGCTCACCACGGTAAGTTCTGGGGCGACCTCCGCGGGGAGACTATATACATGAAGGAGCTCTTCGCTGCTTACAAGGCCGTGAAACTAGTCTGTAGCAGGCACCGATGGGAGAACCACCGTATCATCTTGTTTGGCGACAACCAGGCGGTTATCGGAGCCATCCGGAAGGGAGTGTCACACGTCGTCGGGGCACAGCACTGGCTTGATGGGATCTGCCAGCTTGCGGAAGCTCACGGATGCAGGGTCGACCCCGAATACGTCAAGTCGAGCGATAACATTGCTGATCAGTATACGCGTTTATGATGAAAAGGAGGGGGGAGGAAAAATAAAAAGTGACCGTTCGTACAAACAAAGAACGCAACTCCAAGTCTTTTTTGCAAGAACAGCTAGCTTTTCGCACTAAAAAGACTCGTGGCAGCGTTCGGTATCCTGCACACATGCACTAGCAGGCACCGTTCGTACAAACAAAGAACGCAACTCCAAGTCTTTTTTAGCAAAAGAAAAAGCTCGCCCCCCCCCTCCCCCCCTCCCCCTTTACATTGTGGAACCACTTCTACGTGTTTGCCAAATTGCCTCCTCACCACCCTCCAATCAAAAAAAACGCGCGTGCGTACGGACGGCGGGGGGGAGGTGAAGAGGCGGAGGGGGGGGTGGGGTGTTCCAATCAACCGATGCTGAGCACCGCTTCCCTCCCTCCCCCACCCACTTTCTTCGCCCTCTTCTCATGAGTGCCAAAATGAATATATACACTTTGCGCGTGGTTTGTGTATACTGTATGCGGTGATTCCCGCCTCTTCTCATGAGTGCCAAAATGAATATATACACTTTGCGCGTGGTTTGTGTATACTGTATGCGGTGATTCCCGCCTCCCCGTCCCCCCTCTGATCCAAGCGCCCTCCGCCTCCTCTGTGTCTGGGGGAGGGCAGTGTTTTTGTTGGGTTTCCAGGGGGGAAAACCGGGGGAACAATATTCAGGGATCGGTGCGCTCAACAAAACAAAGTGGCGGAAAATATTGATAAAAGGCAGATCGTGCCACCCCACCCCACACCCCCCGCCCCCTTCCCGTTCCCTCACCGCCCCAAAACCCGACCCCACACGTGCGGATATCGAACATTCTAGCGTGGCGAAGCGGTTCCGACCAATCCCCTGGCTTCCACCCCCGCTCTGCCTGGGGCGGGGCGGGGGGTCGGGGGAAGTTTATGGCGTCGGACCCGTGTGATCCCTTCTCCCTACCCCCCGTCCCCTCCCGTGCCCGTCCCCGTATTGATTCCTCTCCATGATTCGGAACGAAACAACTCACAGCAACAAACGAAAAAGAAACCAATTCGCAAAAAAAAAATCGACAGCAAAATCAGGGTAAAAGATAGGGTTCCGGGCTGCGCGCCGAAAACCGGGGGTAATCGGGGGTAAAATTTCAGCCATTTCCCCAAATGGAAGGGCTTTCCCTTCCCACAACCCCACCCCACCTCACCCCACCCCACGCCACTCAACTGGGATGGGCAGGGTGGCTCCTCTGCGGGGGCCGCTGCCAGGTCCGAGAGGAGCGCGCTCCTTCTTGGCGCCAACGCGAAGGAGCCAGTCGATGAGAAAGCGTTCGGGAGAGCGCGGTGGTGTTGAAAGCACCGCAGGTTGCCCTTGCAGACTTGGTTCTGGACAGGCACAGGCCACATGGGGGGTCTGGGGGGCGGTGCCCCCCAGCCGCCGGAGGCCACGGTAGTGAGCATCTGTTCCTTGTAACCGTACGATTCTGTGAGCTGCCTGCATCCTCCCGGGGTGGGCTGTATTCCATCCCCAATTGACCCCAAAGGGTGTTGGATATAAGACAGGCAGACGGCACGGGGGTCTGGGGGGCGGAGCCCCCCAGCCGCCGGAGGCCACGGTAGCGAACAGCTGATTCTGCTCCATAGTCGCACGCCGCATGTAGTCAACGTGCACCTTGTGCTCAACAGGTTCATCGAGCTAACCCTGGGACAGGGCACTGTGCTCTTGGCCCCGGCCTCCTCTGGCCAAAAAGTACCCTGGAATAGTACCCGGACAGAATCTCAGAAAAATCCCGGTGGAAAAAAAAAAAGAGGCACCCCCGGTTTTTCGGGGCAAAATCTCAAAAACCGGGGCTAAGCCCCGTTTTTCATAACAGTATCTTAAACACTGAGCAAAATCAAAGTAGTAAATTTGTGTGGGTCACTTCCCTGGTCGCTCCGTGCGTCAGGGATGTGTTCCCGCCGATGCCCACAAAAAAGAAACATCACGATGCACGTCGCAGTGTGCACTACACGGCGAGTGGGAAGGGCAGGGCGTGTCGTTCGAAGTAAAAAATTACCTGAAACCACGTCACGAAAACCAAGACAAAATGCACCATGTCCGTCTGCCAGCCCTTCGATCTGAAACTGAGTGGGTGGCCCGGAAAGTACTTCAGGAAGTTTCTGAATACTGAAACATCCCTGCATCTGCTCTGATGGGGCCAACGCCAGGATCAGAAACGCACCCCATTATTGGATGTGTATTTTTGCCTGGCAGGTGGCCTTCTGTCCGGAAAAAAAAAACCACGGCCATTTCAGGCCCAAATTCCTTCAATCCAAAGTCTCAATTCAACACCGGTCTCCTGTCCCAGGCATGATATTCAGGGTTGCACAGCCCATACCCGATGTCCCATGCACAACGAACACGGGAACGGGGGGGTCGCGGGGGTGGGTGAGGCTGTCATCACTCCCGCCCGCCTGCTCTCCCCTTCGTCGGTGGGGCTGTCAGCGGGGGGTGGGTGGGGCTGTCGTCACTCCCGCCTGCCTGCTCTTCCCTTCCCCCACCCCCCACCTTACCTCCACCACGGCAGGCTAAGGGCGAGACTGAACCTCAGAGGAATCAGCAGCCTTGCCATGTATCGCTGCTGGCATAGCTGACGCTTGTGTTGGCGGTGGGAAAATATGAGGGGTGGAAGTGTTTTTTTGGCCAAACAAAACAACTGCACAAAAAAGGAGCCAATTTTTTTAAAAAAAAGGGTTGCCGGGTTTCCTTCGTTTTGTGTGTGGTGTGCAACCTCCTGGCGGAGTGTAGGTGAACAAAACAATTGCTCCTCCTCACTGCAACCCCTTTTTTTCCCCCCCGATCTGACCCACTTTCCGTGAGCACGGTTGTCACAAAAAAAAATTAGCCACCTATTTTTTTCCCTTCATGTTTTACCTGCCAGGAGGGTGGGTGAAGCAAAACGGGCAGGGGGTCGTTCCCACCCCCCCCCAGCCACAGTTGCTTCTCTCCCCCTCCCAAATGCAGGCACGATGTCTCAACACCCAATACTCGTGGTGTGGGGTGCTGGGTAATATTGCAGGCTGGGGTCTCCTCACGCCCCATCTCAACTGTATCTGCCTAATATTGCTCCCTTCCCCCACACCCATCTCTTTCCCGACCCGCACTGAGGAATCGGTGCGTGAGGCTGCTGCCTCCCTCGCTGAGGGAAAACCCACGGTCGCCTCCCATGGTCGCCTGGGATATTGCACACAAACACCTTCACTCTTCAGCAGTGGGGGCGGGGCGTGTCGTGGCGTGTTGTATCAAGCGTGATGCATCTGTTTGTGAAGGGCGATCTGCCTTAAGTGTTGTTAGCGAAGCGACTGCCCCTGTCATCAGAGATGTGCTATTCGAGCCAAATCAGCTATGTTGGCTGGTTACCAGTTCAGACAGACTTCTGTGATGACAGACGGAGCAAATCCCTATTGTAGGGTTTCTGCATGCGTCTGTTTCGAGAAAATCATTCAGATTCCACCCAAACTACTCACACATACACACACACCCTGTCGAACCCTCTGTGAAGCATGCGTGTGCGAACCGCTGGGGTTTGCAGCTTCTTTCCGCTCAAACACACGTCACGATGTCGCCACAATTTGAGAGGGTGCCAAAAGTGAGGAACGAAACAAAAGTAGGCAACGCAGTCAGGCAACATGGGCCGTGCAAATGCAGGCCACCACCCACGTGCTCTCTCTCTCTCTCTCTCTCTCTCGGTCTTCCTCACGTCAGGATGGTGGCCGTCGGTAAGCAGAAAAGTAATTCAGATGAAATACTTCCGACAGACATGCGCCACCACCTGATGTCGTCTTCCGGGTTTTGCTCCTCCATCTGCTCTTTTCCCCGTTTATGCCGAAGAGTGGCCGACGGGGGATGGGGGGGGGGGGGTCGTGTTAGGTTTGAAACGGGGCGTCAGGAAGAGTGGGGCCACGTGGTGTATTGACGTGGTATTGGCCATGCCGCGGCACGTTGTCAAAATAACCGAAACAAAACCACACCAACAAACCAAAACAAACAGACAAACACCATGCCACATGCCCCTCCTGTCATCTGTTATCCCGATCGTGAACAAACGTATGCTCGCAGGTTGTCTGGCCATACCGTATCACAGTTGTCAACAATTTGCTGCCACTTTTCGATCCAGACAGGGTTTCACATTGTAATTTTTTTGCGCAACCTTCAGTCTCTGTTTCGGGAGGGGTTTTGTACCCATGCGTGTGTGTGTGTGTGATGTGCGCATGTGTTGGTCCGAAGTGCCACTGCCCCCCGCTCTCTCACCCACATCTCCTTCGATTGTGTCGAATGCGTCGGGCGCTTCCACAACTCGTAGCACGCACCCCTGTAGGGTGCGTGGTTTTGCGGAGCACGGTGGTGTGAGGAGCAGCAGTGCCACTTTTTTCCTGCTCACAAAAACAGTGCGCGTAAAACAGCTTTGAGGTCAGTGGGTGTAGCCGAAAAAGGTGGTTGGCTGCACGAACGAACGAAGTACGAAATATGGGGGATTCGGCTATGCCAGTCAGAGCAATGCCGTGGTTCTATAACTGTCCTCACTGTATTGTGTGGACAACTCGGCCTGTTCCATGACACACTGCTGCGACCCTACCTGAGCTCACCTTCATCTTTATGAGGGTGTGCGCCAGGATTTCTGCCAGTCGTTTTCTTCATCGTAATACAGCCATCCGGTTAAATAGTGCCCATTTCCAGGTTTTGGCCAATTCTAAATACCGTATACGTAAATATTTTGGAACGTAAATACCGTATACGTAAATATTATGGAACGTAAATATTATGGAACGGGCCCATTTTTGGCCGGTCCGTTCCATAATATTTACGTTCCATAATATTTACAGGGCCAGTTGGGGACTCGGTGGTGAGGACGGCTTGCGTCAGGAATCGCGCGAAAAGTGCACGAGTAGGTCCCGTCAGGGACTCTGTATGCCGTCCGATCACCTGGTCCAAGTCCCCGAGTCGCAGAAAGCCCTGTAAATATTATGGAACGAAAAAAATCTGGAACGCCAACCCACCAGCGTTCCAAAATATTTACGTTCCATAATATTTACGTTGGTAGTACAAATTTACCCACTTTTTTGGTCCAGGAGTTCCTTCACTCACACCGTTTTTTTGCCGCGGTTTCCCGTCTTCCCAGCTTCCGACGGTTGTTTGCGACCCCCTCCCGCCCTCCTCCCACACCATGAATCTAGAAAAAATCAAAAAGTCTGAACGGTCTTCATACCCAACACCTCCCCGGCACCATGAATCTAGTTCTAGTCGTGCAGCACCGATCACCAGGAGAACACGCAGGCTGTGCAGACTCAGGCTGCGCCTGAGTCTGCACAGCCTGCGTGTTCTCCTCGTCACAATCAAAATCGCTGTCGTAGTCGGTGTCGTTGCCAACACCGAGTGGCCTCTCGTCATTTTCCCGAACGTACATTGCAAAGTGCACCTTCTGTGAGGGTCTTGCAGACGGGTTGTTGGTGGTGGTGCTGCGGCAGGACGTGGGAAGCAAAACAGGACGAGACATTTGCGCTGGATGGGCTGAAGGACCTCAAAAAGGTGAAGTGCAACACCTGCGGCGGGGAGGCCACTTCAAAGCTCGCTGCTTGCCTCTTCGCAGAAGTTCTCTTCGGGGTTGTCGATCGCTTCGATAGTGCCGGCAAGAAGGTCAAGTCAAGAGGCAAGCAGCATCCCCAACGAGCTTGAGCTGTTGGAGGTGGTCCCCGGGGAGATCGCTAGCGCGGAGCCGACCACGGTGACGTACCGGCTGACAGCCTCGTTTAGTGCTGCGAAGGGGCCCGATCAGCAGTCCGCAAAGTACGAGTCGCAAGCCGCTCGGTTCCATGGCAGTCACGTGCTGAAGTGGGTCGTGACAGGGACGACATTTCTGGCAGGTTGGGCCAGCTCCTGCGCGGGCTCAGGGAGGAAGGCACTCCCATGGATGCCCCTTCCTGGCTAGGGCTGGCTCGTGTGCTTCGCCCTCTGGACTGTATCCAGCAGCTTGCTCGTCGCTACCCATCCACCCTCGGGCAGCTGGTGAAGACGACACGGTCGGGCGTGGTGGTAGACTGTGACACGCAATGACCGTCGTTGCGAGGCACTGCAGCACAGCAGCAACAGCAGGCGGACATCCAGTGAGGGCACGTGACGCACCTTCCTTCAGGTGTGCCCAGTACTCCCCTGCCACCTTTGCACTCCTTTTTGGCATTGTCTCGTCTCCGAGACTCCTGGTGGGTGATGCTATGTCTCGGGACAATATGAAGGCAAAGGCAACTATTCCTGTAATATTCCCATTCTGGGATGGTGGGGAAGGGGTCGCCCCCCCCTCTCCCTCTGGGGTTTTTCCCTTCAAAAACCGCATTCTCGCATTGTTTGAGTGCATCCGTACCTCATACTTTTTCTCTCGCCAAAAATGGTGGAAAAAAAATCCATTACTCCTTGGACCACTGAAGGAAAAAGGTGGGTAAATTTATTTTCCCCCCTCTTGGGGGCCTTCGCTACCAGTCACTGCTCGTCACAGCTCGTCAGTCAGTGAGGGGAAGTGGGCCGTGGATCACTCTCTCTCACTCAGTCACACTTGGTAGCGAAGGCCCCCCTTGATAACTTTTGAGTAAATTTTTTCGGGATCCTGGATCCCTCAATAGTCAATAGTATTTAGCCTACCGGCTGTCGTAATACGCGATTTATTCTTCCGTTTTTCTGTGTCATCTCAGAGCACATCCACACATCTGCACGCATGCGCACTATACCAGATGCTGACTATTTGCTGTGGTTTGCACAGCAGGGGCAGTGCGTAGGATTTAGGGCTCCCCCACCCCACCCCCCACCCCCCCGCACCCAGTTTAGTTTTTATGGCTCTGGTGCTCCAGCTTTGGCGCGCAAACAACAGCCCTATATTTTTTTATTAAGCACACTCGTGTGAGCGGAAAGCGCCCCACCACAGCTGCAACCAAACGTGCTCTATACACTAACCCCACCCTTCATCAGGCTCAGGGTGTGATCAGTTCAGGGTTTTGTGTGTAGAAGCGTCAACGCAACAAACAAAAGGAAATTCATCAGAGCGGTTGTAGCTGTGAAGTGATAGGGCGCTTTGCTCTGGTCACGGATGACGTACGAATCGTAATATCGTATCATATCGTAAATACGATATGTATCGTATTTTTTAAGGCGATATCGCAATATATCGCAATATATCGTATTTATATCGTGTTTAGTCAGCTTTGATATCGTATGCGATATGCCCATATCGCACTATTACTACAGGCTTCTGAGGGAGGCAATGGGATGGCTAGGTGGCCACATGAGACAACACCACAAGGAGGGGATACGGCTAAGTGGTGTTACGCCCCAAGACGTCCCGCCACCTCTCTTCCGACGCCTCCAGCACTTCATCAGCAATCACCTCCTGGGCAACTGCTTCTGGGTCCATCACCTCCATGAGTTTAAAGAACTCTCTTGAGGAAAACGTGTCCCACAGCTCTTTGAGAAGTTGTTGTTCCTCGTTGGTGACGTGTTGGATGCTCTTCCATACTTCCCCCACGACAAAGCAGGACTTCTGATCGCTGGGGGGGTTGCTCATCCAGAGGAAGAACTGTAGGAGGCTCTGTGCATCGTCTGGATCTCCGAGAGCATGTCCCCCCACCCATCCCCTCCGATCAAATGTGCTAACTCTCGGACACTTTGCGGTTTGTAGGCGCGCTCAAGCTCTTCGTGCAAGAAGCTTGCAAGCAGGTCGGTCCGGGGTGCCACATGCTCAACGACGTGAAACAGCGCTGACCACCTCGTTTCTGAGGTGGTGCGCGGCGCCTGTGAGAAGAAGGTCACGAACTGGATGGCGAGGGGGAAGCGCTTCGTGTAGAAGTCTTTGCAACATTTGTTGGCGTGATGCCCCAAACACCACACCGACAGACGCCCTGTGAGCTTGATGAGGCGCTGGTTTGTCGCGCATCTGTCCATGTTGACAGACGCGATCGTAAACGAGTAGTCGCATTCGAGCCGCTGCAGCACATCTTCAAGCATCACTGCGTCAGGGCTCACCCCAGCCTGAACACCTCAACGCACACCAGCAGCGGTTGTTGCCCAACATATGCAGTCACAGCGAGGTACGAGGTGTGGATCGATGCTGCTGTAGTTCCGTCGATGCCAATAGGCACGGTGCGACCTTTGAGAGCATCTTTCAGCGCCTTCAGAAGTGCATCCGTGTGGCTGCTGTGTTTCTGCAAGAGGGCGCGTCCGCTGGGCATGTTCGGGTACAGGTGTTTCCGAATCGCCAACACCACAAGCTCCGCCTGGCTGGCCGTGGTATTGCCGACGCAAAGTGAATACGACAGGTCACTCACGAATTCCGGTGCTGGATTGGCTCCGTGCGCCTTCTGCTGCCCCCCTTGCCTGTCGCCGTTCTTGTCTTCACCGCCCGACTGCTTCTTCTTCTGGTGCTCGACCGCACGGGCGGGTGATGGCGAGTTTTGATCCGGAAAAAGGGGTGCTAAAAAAAATTGCTCGCGCGCTTCGCGCGCGAGCACCTCATGCAATGCACGCGTATATCCGCAACAACATTCGTTCTGATCGATACGCTTTGCAATGTGCGGTGTGAGTGGACAACGAGGAAGTCGTACAGACTTCGTTGTGCAGGGATGGTAGTCTGCACGTACTCCGTCTTCACTCACGACCATGTCGCACTCCTGGTGTTGTGCCGTTTCCCACTTGCCATGGTACACCAAATGGTACATGCACACTCGACAGGTGCACAGCACAGGGGTTTAGGGGGCGGAGCCCCCCAGCCGCCGGAGGCCACGGTAGCGAACATCTGGCCTTCTCCTTCGCGTTCTGGGACTCTTTGGATCAATTGCGGTTCGTAGTGGGGCACGAACCCAGGGACGCTCGTTGTTGGGAAGTTGTGCAGGTCGATGAGTGGGAAACTGTCTGAAACCTGTGAAAAATTCCACCCCCAAAAAAATGCCGAAACTCGCCGTCGGGTTTTCGGGGGAAAAAATACAAATGGAGAATTTCGCCCCCAAACTCGCCATCGGGAGAACACTGGGGTTTGCGGGTTTGCAGAGACGCGACATCCTTGACGGCGTACACGTCTTTGGCATCGCCTTGCAGCTTATCATGACGTGTTTTCGCTGTCACATAGCTCACTCGCGCCCCTGCTTTCTGCTTCGCCAGCTGCTCTTTGAGAGCCTTTGGCTTCGGAGTGGGTGACTCATCTGGGGTGGTGGTGGTAGTCTCGCCGCCCCTCGTTGGTGTGCTGGGTGCCTTTTTCCCCGGTGCCCACCCCGTGTGGCCATGCATCATCCTAAACGATTCGTAATATCGCATAATATCGTATTTTATATCGTAATCGTATACGATATAATGCGATATAAAATACGATATGCACGATTCGTATTTCACCATTACGATTCGTACGTCATCCGTGTCTGGTGTATCGACAATGTATGCACCGGATACCACCACCCCGAGCCGCTTTCATGCTGCCGCTCGGTGCCTCTTACCCATGCGCTGGGAACGAAGAATGGTCTGGGTGGTGGGGGGGGGGGGGGGGAAATTGCACCCCCCGGCCACGTAGTTCCGTTTGCTGGCCACGCGGTGTGTTGCCAAACCCTGACAACGAAGAAGGGAAACATACCACGCTGCCCCAGCCCCATCGCCCTCAAGTATTCTATCCTGCATCACAGATCCGTCACGTTTCAGTGTGGGATTACGAAGGGAAAAGGAATTTGTTTATTGCAATATTTGCAACAAAAAAAAGAAGTTACAAGCGACATGCCGAAGAAGTCGCGGAGTAACAAAGGGAAAACCCCCGTGCGACTGGGAGCGTTGTGTCCGCTCAACGAGAAGTAGTATTTTATTTTGAAGCTGCTGTCATGGTTGCATAACGGCCGTTTTAAAAAATCCCTTGTATTTTGTGGACTTGCAAAAACGGCCGCTGATTTTCAGCATTTTAAAAAACGGCCGTTTTTTTACCTGGGAATTTTGTATGGGGCGTGGGTCAGCAGGCGAGATCCCACCACCAGGAGTGCCTCCCCACTGCAAGGGATACCCTGCAGCAAGCATTGTGAGCGCGCCTTCAAGTATGATGCGAAGAGTTCAGACTTCGTGGACCACTTTGACGGACCGCGCCATATCAAGAAGAAGAAGAACGCAGCGTTGAAAGTGCAGAGCCAGGGAAACAGCTGGCGCTGTCGGAGTGCGATACCCTCAGTGGCAGGCTTGCAACTTCGGATCGCCCGGGGTGCGTTGTTCACCGGATCACCGGCTGGCCTGGTGCATGATGCTGTCAAGAAGTGTGCCCCGAGGAGGGGCTGAACATGGTTGCGGCCAATCTAGGCACGTGTGTCGTGGATGACCGTGCAGGCAGCGGTGGGTGTCGCTCACTGGCATCAGGGCTCTTCCGACAGAGCTTTCCCTTGATCTCGGCGACAGCACCCCGGATGAGAAGGACACCGCCTTCGCTGATTTCTTCCCGAAGGCACGGGCGATCATCCCGGGCAATATGCAGCACCAGCTGGATGGGTTCACGACCGCACTGGCGCTGAAGGATGTGCTGTGCCACATCTCTGACGCAGCTGAGAGGGAGAAGCAGGCGAGCAAGACGGCACCACCGGCCGTGCGATCCCGCTTCTCTCCGACACACACTACCTGCACCGCTTGAGTGGATCTGCACCTTGCACCACGTCCCCGGGCATTTATACAATCTTCCGGGCCCGCTGCAGGACAGCGGCCCTGCTACGTGTGCGTCGCTTCTGCGGTTGGCAGAGATGCCCACGAAATCGCTGGGCTCGAGTCCCACCTGCAGGCCGCCGTCCGCCTGACGGCACCCCTCGCATCGCTGCTCCAGAAGTACTGCGATGCGCAGCTGGGTGTGCCAACGGCGTGCCCCTGTTGACGCAGTGCACACCGACATTGTGAATGTCATCGAGAAAGTGTCTGAGGTGGGGAAGTACGACCCCCCAGTGCCCCTGGCAGGGGAGCTGGCCTGGGCTGGCGACCGCATGCGCAGAAGGTGGGACGGCACGGAATTAGGGAAGTCCTTCTGGTTTGCGGTCCGCCGTCTGTGCCCGAGCGCGTACGGCCGCATGAGTCGTAGGGGTGTCAGAACTCCGGTGGATGACGATGCTGGGACTTCTCGCGGCGGTGATAGCGGCGAGCTGGGCGGCAGTGACAGCGGCGAGCTGGGCCAAGCCGGCCAGAAGAAGGCGACGCGGGCGATGGCGGGCGAGAAGGAGGGGGCGGCTGACGGCCCTCCTGGGGCGGCGGAGCAGGCGAGCGGGCCGAGTGGTACCGTGCGCCGTCCTCTTAGCAGGGCGAAACGATGCGCATAGAGCCCGTCAGTGGCTCCGGGCCCGGTCCCTGGGTGCGCACCCAGAAACGCGTGGGGGAACCCACAGGCGCGTGGTCGACAGCCACGCCCGCGGTTTACCGCGAAGCCAGTCTTCGACTGGGAGAGCAGATCGGCGCGCGACCCGGGGCACCCCGACCGGTGCCCCCACAGCAGATAGGGAGGGAGGGGTCGTGGGGGCCGGGCCTTTCCCCTCGGGTGTCTCTTCCTGTTGTGCTGTCTTCCCCGAGTTTCTCCTCTCGCTCCCTGTCTACCTTGTCCCCTTCCGTCCACCCATCCCCCGCCCCACCCCACCCTCACCCCCTCCCCCACCCCCCACCTCACCCCCCCCGCCCCCCCCGCCGGGTGCATCGACACGGGGCATCCTCCGCTGGGGCGCAGCGTTGAGGTGGGTGGTGAGGAAGTGTGGCGAGTGGAAGGGGCCACGCACGCCCCTCCTTTTTATAAAAACGGGTGTACAGATAGTATGGCGAGCAAGGGGGATGCCGTCATGGGCGTGGGGGCCGGGTGGCCAAGAGGGACAGGTCGCGGTGCGGGGGAGTGGGGCGGAGCCGGTGCACCTCCTTCCCGGGGACCTCAGGGGCGGTGCGGAAGAGGATAGCGCGATGGATGGGCGGGACTGGGCTGATGTTGATTCGACACTGCGCCTGCTGCACGCCTCCCGCATCCCCAATTCCGCCACGGGGGATTGCGGGTACTGGGCCCTGGGTTTCGAGGCTGAAGTGATCGGGGCGCGTCGAGCTGACCTCGCCAAGTCGGCCAAGTCGCGACCGGAACTGGTGGCATTTTTCGGGGGGGCCAAGGAGGCTTTCCTGGCATATGCCAACGCGATCGGAGAGGACGGGTGGATGGACCACCTCACCCTGCAACTGGCGGCGCGGCTCTGGGACCTGCATATAGTGGTCATTCAACCGGGTGCTCATCGAGTCGTGGCGATCCGCCCCCGTAGTGTGAAGGATAGAGACCTCCTCAAGCGCACCCGGGTGATTGCTTTAGCTGGGGACCACTACGAACAAGTGGACATCCCAAGGGGCCAACTGCTAGACCTCATCAGGATGGCGCACCCCGCTTTCCTCACCACGGAGTCTGTAGGGGAGCAGGTTATCACCACGCCGGAGGGCATGGACGCAGCTACGGTGGAGGCAAAGTTGGTGCAAAGGGCCACGGACAAGGTGTACTGCCCGCACGACAGCTGTCGCACCTCCCTTATGCAATGTGGCGTGCCTATCCTCCGGGGGTCCATGCTGGGGCACCTGAACAAGCACGCAGCCAGGGGTGAAACGGTGACCCCCAGTGTCCTGCGCGCCATCGGGTATCGGGAGTGTGTTCGCTGCGAGAACGTCATCGCGCTCAAGTACACAGCGTGTTTGGCTTGTCGGCACAGACTCGAGCCGGAACCCGAAGCAGTGCCGGCGGGGGAAGGGGTGCAGGCAAAAGCCCTCCCAGGGCTCGAAGCAGTGAGAGCGGAGCACATCAAGGTGTGGGAATCCGTGCCGCACCACCTCGTCGCATCATGGACGCGGACGTTTGCCGGTCTACTCCGGGAGGTGGCGGCCCACAACACAGTGCAGGCATGGACAGCGCTGCTGCTGGCCCCGTCAGTCCTGCTACGGGGGGCGCGGATGGGGGACAGGATGGAGGGGACCATCAGGGACAGGCTGAGGACTTTCGATCGCTGGGCGAAGGGGGACTTCAACCTGCTGTGGGTAGAAGCGTGCGAGAAGAAGGCGCAGCCGCCAAAAGTGGGGGGGCCCCCGCGCCCTGGCGAAATGGAAAGGCGTGTCGCGAAGTATGCACGGCAGAATCGCATGTCCGCGGCACACAAGAGCCTCATCCCTGAGGTGGTGGCGGAGAACACAGACAGCACGCGTGCAGCCCTTGAATCGAAACACCCGACCGGAGTTCCACCGCATGCGCGCGAACCAGCCCCTGCCACGTGCCGGCCTTTCACCCCGGCCGAAGTGATGAGTGCACTCAAGACCTTCCCTAATGGGTCGGCCGGGGGTCAAGTGGGGCTACGCCCGGATCACGTCCGCCAGGCAGTTGAGTGTAAAGACGCGGCAGGGGCGAAGCCGTTGGCGTGGCTCACACAGGTGGTGAACCTGATGGCGTCAGGCAGGGCTCCGCAGGAGATCATGCCGATCCTGGCAGGCGCCAAGCTCACCGCCTTGAAGAAGAGCGACGGTGATGTGCGACCGATAGCGTGCGGTGAGACTCTGAGGAGGCTAACCGCCAAGCTGCTCTCCACTCGCCATAAAGACGCAGCACGGCGCATCCTGATGAAAGGGAAGCAGGTGGGCGTCGCAGTTCAACGGGGACTCGAGGCGGGTGTAGCGGTGGTGGCACAGTGGGCGGAGCGCGCCAAGGCGACAGCCGCAGGTGGTGGGCCCCGGGATGCTGTCGTTCTTAAAATCGATTTCAAGAACGCGTTCAACTCTGTCCACCGGGAGGCGTTCCTAGAGGTGGTTGAACGAGACATCCCGGGCCTCCTCCCTTTCGCACAGTGGTGCTACGGGTCCCCCTCCACACTATCGTACAGTGGGCACGTCTTCCAGTCCACGTGTGGAGTTCAGCAGGGGGACCCCCTCGGACCACTTCTTTTCTCCCTAGCCATTAAAGAGCTAGCTGAGATGCTGGTCGGGCACTTCGCAGGGTGTGGAGGTAGTGTCTTCTACCTGGACGACGGCGTGCTGATGGGGCCAGCGGGAGTCGTGAAGGAGGCGCTGGATTTCGTGGTGAAGTGGAGCAAGGAGAAGGGGTTGGAGGTCAAGCTGGACAAGTGTGAGCTTATCGACCTCAACCGCCTCTCGAAGACCGAGCTTGAAGCGCAAGGGTTCCTTCTTCGCCTCCCTGATGAGACTGACAAGCCGGGAGTGGTGTACCGTGAGGGGGGCGATTTCACCCTCCTGGGCACGCCCATAGGGTCGCGAGAGTTCTGCGAGCGCTACATGGACGAGAAGCTGGCTGAATTCGCGCCTTACCTTGAGGCGTTGGCGACGCTCGAAGACAGGCAGGTGGCCCTTGCTCTCCTCCGGCATTGCGAGGGTTTCGCGCGCCTGGTGTTCTACATGCGTGCACTGGGACATAGGGGTGCGACGGAATACCTGGCGAAGAGCGATGCGGCGGTCGAGAAGTGCCTGACTCGTATCCTCTGCCTGGCGGACGACACTCTCCCGGACGACGCCATGCGACAGGCGACGCTGCCGGTCCGGGTGGGTGGGCTCGGTATACGCCGTTCTACGGAGCACTGGCACGCCGCAGCGATGGCTTCCATGCAGAACGGGTATCTGTTATGTCGGGAGTTGGACAAGGAGTTCACCTGGGATACGGCGGCGTGGCACACCCTGAGCTCGGCCTACAACAACGACGTGAGCGAGGGGGATGCTGTGGATTCGGAGTCCCGCCCCACGGAGATGGTGAAACAGAAGGACCTCTCCCTGGCCATCATCGACGTTCACCACCGAGACTTGCACGAGCGGGCAGACGCCAGTGACAGAGCCAGGTACCGGTCCCTGTCACTCCCACATGCAGGGGCCACGTATGCGGGCAAGCTGACGGAAGAGACGCGTGTCGGGGGAGAGGAAATGGTTGTGGTGACGCGGCACAGGCTGGGCATCTCCCTCTTCGAGCCAGACGCCAAGTGCGGCAGGTGTGGGCAAGAGATGGACACGCACGGCACCCACGCGCTGAACTGTAGGGTGGGGGGTGGGCCCACTCGGCGTCACGATGTCGTGCGGGACAGCCTGTACAGACTCGCGGTGGAAGCGGGTACGAGCCCCGAGATGGAGACGCTCCACATCCTTCCGGACTCCCAGGAGCGCCCCGGGGACATTGTCACTCGCCGGGTGTGGCCGCGGGTCATCGACGTGACGATCCGCAATCCCCTCGCGGCTTCCGTGGTCCAAGCTGCTGCGAGGTTTACTGGAGCGGCGGCGGCAGCGGGGGAGGCAGAGAAGAACAGGAGGTATCGTGATCCCTGCAGGAGATCTGGCCAGATTTTCGCGGCCTTTGCGATGGAGGCTTTCGGGGGTCTGGGGCCGTCGGCGCACCAGGTTTTCGGCAAGCTGGGCCGCCTAGCAGCGGAACGGACGGGGCGAAGCAGGGTTCTGGTCACCCAGAGCCACGCCACCAGAGTGAGTAGCGCGTACAGCCACATCCTGGGTCGAACACTCCTTGAATGCGGCCCCATATCGCCAGCAGCAGTGAGCCGGACGGCGTTGGCTACAGAGGCCGCGGCCCCCCTGAACCCGGACCACTTCATGCGGTTCTCGGTTGACTCGCGTGGGGAGGGGGAGGTGTTCATTGACCCTGATGAGGAGCGCCCTGTGCCCCAGGCGGACCCGGTCCCTCGGGCAGAGGCAGCACCGACATCTCCGTCCCCCTCTGTCGTCATCGAAAAGTGGAGAGACAAGCGAGGAGGGGCGCGAGTGGCTATTGAGGACCTGGCAGAGGGGCTTGGTAATGCTCTTACGATGCCAGAACAGGTCGCCGCCTTGGGTGGGTCAGTGGCGGAGGGGGCCCCAGCAACGTGGGTGGTGGCGGTGACGGCCGCGGCGTGTGACCTGGGGTTTGACATCGACGCTGACAAGCTTCTGCGCCTGGCGGTGGTGTGCGTCCGTCGAGCGCCCACACTCCGTCTGCTCCTCTCAGACCCCGACGAGTGGGCGGGGCGTATGCTGGCTTCCGGGGGTGGCGAAGACGTGGACCAGGTGGCCCTCCGTGGGGTGGCGGTGGCCCTCGACGTCCACGCTGTGGTTTTTAGAGACAACCTCCCCCCTCTTCTCGTGGCCCCAGGTGAACCATGCCAAGCGCTTTTTGTGGGCGGCGTGGACGGGGGGTTCAAGCCGGTCACGGTGCCGGACCAGGTGGTGGAACAGGTCACATACACGAAGTGTGTGGAGGTCGAGGTGCCGCAGGGCCCGGTTATCCCGGGGCGCGTGGATGTGTCGGGGTCACCGGGTTGCTGTCAGTTCTGTGCGTCGCTCTTCACCACGGCCGTGCGCCATGGGGAGTGTGGTCACTGCTCGAGGATGGTGTGCCCGACCTGCTGTGAGCTGGGCGAAGACGACACCAGGTGCGTCTGCACGCCACTACCTCTGCCACGCGAGGACCAAGGGGTGGCCCCTCATCCGCCGGGGCAAGCGGAGCCCCCTCCTCCGCCGCCGGCGAGCACCGCACTGACAAAGGCTTTGCTGGAGGGCCGGGCCCCAGGGGGAGGGGACGGTCTGTCCAGGCTGCAACGGTCTTTGGGGATGCAGGAGTGCACGGGGTTCCGTTTCACACCAGGCGACTGCTTCTTCGATGCGGCGGCTTTCATTATGGGAGGCTCGGCGGCGGGCATGCGGAGGCTAGCCGTCCAGGCGGTGCTACGTGACCCAGGCCTTTGTGCTCGGGCCGAGCCGAACAGCGAGTCCTGGGCTGCGGCCATGCGAGTCGAGGGTAGCCGGGACGAGGCTTCTTGGGCGGACCAGGTAGCAGTACATGGACTTGCGCTGGGGTCGGGGTGGGCTGTGGTGGTCCTATCTGATCAAGCGCCCCCCACGGTCCACCGCCCCCGGGTGAAGCCTTTCGTCGGAGTGCTTGGAGTCAAGCATCAGGGAAAGCACTACACCCCCCTTTTGGTGCCCCCACCTCTGGCGGAGGCAGTGTCTGCCCTCGCCCCCTCGCCGGTGTTGGGGCGGACTGGCTGTCCAGGGGGGGAGCAGGGCCTCCCCATGTGCCAGGTGCCGTCCCAGCCGTCGCGCCGCCGTTTTTACTGTGCCCGCTGTGCAGAGGCGGTGGATACCGCAGTCGAACACTGGCGTTGTTTCGGTTGCGATTGCAGGGCGTGTGGGGAATGCGTGGAGCAGGGGGAGACCTGTATGGATCTGGGGCCTCGGGACGCGGAGGAGCCGCCTGCGAGGGTCCCGCAGCCACAGGATCAGGGTGATCCCCCTCGACGAGAAGGTGATCCCCCTCCTGCACCCACCGGCGCCCCGGCCACCGGCCGCTCCGACCCGACCGCCACCGAGGAAGGCTCCAACCCTGCGCAAGCACCAGCCACCTCGATGTCGTCGCAGCCGAAGCGGAAGCGGGAGTCGGCATCGCCGCAGCGTGGTCAGGAGATGGATGAGGACGACGGGGCCACGACGGTGGGGGAGTGGGAGGAGCAGTTCTGCCCCGACGTGCACCGACCGCAGGAGGAGCAGGAGGCGGCGCTCCGGGCCATTCAGGCTTGGTGGGCCGAGTTGGGGGATGACAAGGCCTCACAGGCGGAGGCGTACAACGTGGTCTGTTGTCGTCTGAGGGCGCGGGCAGGCAAGCGGGCGCGGGCGAGCCGGCCAGGGGCGCGGGGGTCTTCGCAGCGGAGTTCCCAGGGGTCCCAGAGCCAGGGGAGTAGGGCCGCCAGGGGAGCGAGATAGCCGTAGGTCGGCTCCCCCCCCCCCCCCTACCCCCCTCTTTCCTTTCGCCCCTCCCCCCCCCCCTCCCGTTCCCCACCCCCGTGCCCCCTTCCCCTTTCTTCCGGTGAATGCGCCAGCGGAGTCGGTCCACGCCCTCGCTGTCAGTCGCTTTCGCCTCTCCCCCCCTGCCCCCCCCCCCCCTTTACCTCGCCCCCTTTTCCCCTCACCAGCGGGCTGCCCCTTGTGAATGGTAGACTTACCTACAGCCCCTTGTTCATGCCGCCAGCACGGAGCCCCACGCAGCTCAACCCCGGCCAGTGCGCGGTTTGTTTGCCCTAGAGCTTTGTTGTTCGTGTAGTTCATGTTACAGTGCTAAGAGCCCGTAGAAGCAAAAGTAGAACCTGCTGCGCTAGCCCCACCAAGCAGCCACAGTACGACAGGACGCGCGCAGGCACCGGGCCCCCTCTCCTAAAAAAAAAAAACGGCCGTTTTTATATTTCGGTAGCGGGAACTGAGGTAGTGAATTCTCAGAAAATCCACTCCCTCCATGACGGCCGTTATGACACTATGTGCTGTGTGAGTTTTTCTTTTTTTACTTGGAGTTGTGCTAACAACGCAGGAAACTTTGCTATGCAGATCATGCAGGACACACCACACCCGCAGCAGGCGTGTGGGGTGTTCTCGCGATCGACGAATACCCGCTGGTTCTTCTCTCCCCTTTCTGATTTGCAGACACAAAGTTTTCTAGTAAAGCCGCCAACAGGACTCCTGCCGCCCCCCCCGCCCCCCTGGTGGTGTAGTGTGGGGGAACAAAAAAATGCGCGAGGGACTTTTTGGGAACAAAAAAAACTACAACCTCAGACATCAAAGGGCCTGCCATCCTCTCCTCCCCTCCTCCACCCCCCCCCCCCCATTCCATGAACTCGCACCGAATGATTTACGCACACTCACTCACTCACTCACTCACTCACTCTCACACCGCCTCCATCCTCTCCTCCCCTCCCTCCAACAAAAAAGAAGAGCACTTCCTGCGTCATGAGTGGAGAGTAGGGGGGTGGGGTCGACCCTCTCTCTCTGTCTCCACCTCCATGCGTTCAGTTTCTTCTGCTCCACTGCCGCCTCCCCTCACACGTTGCTCGAGGGTGTTGGGAGACTTGATTTACCTTCAACCCTCGGCAAGTCTCTCTCTCCTCTCCTCTCCTCACCTCCCCGAGCCACGCATCGCAGACGAATCCCACCCTCTCTGCAACTCTGTCTGAGATCCTCTCTGACAGCTGTGCCGCAGGTGCGACATCCTGTCCACTTAGGACAGGTGAAGAACACCTTTCTGCATGGCAGATGGTGTGGCGGAGCACACCCAGACACACACGCGATGTCCCCCCCCTCCCCCCTTGCACGCCTCGACACCGTGTAATTCCGCTGGCCCACCTCAGCGCGAAACTACTCTTCTCCTCGTGAGTCATGTTCTTATCTTCTCACTCCCATCTCCTGTCTCTCCCTCAGCCCCAGCGCGGTGTTCGATTGCTTTGAAAACTATACCTAGGGTACCGCGAGAGAATGTCACCCCCCCTCAGCCTCCGCTTGGGGGGTGACATTCTCCAACGGCCACCCTGTACGGAGGGGGGTGACATTCTTCAACGGTTGCCCTGTGTAGCGGCTGGGAAGAATGTCACCCCCCCCTCGGCCCTGGGCCCTCGAGGGGGGTGGCATTCTCTCGGGGTACCCTAGGGTAATAAAAAAGAGAAGGGTCGTCAATGGGTCAGATCAAGCTTGCTTGTGATTGTCTGACACCATAGCGGGCACGGTTCTCACGGTGTGGTCTCTTGGGGACACTCCGGGGGACGCCAGCACGCTGACTCAAACTGCAGTACGCTTGCTTGTGATTGTCTGGAGGAGTATCAGCATGGTGCCAGACAAAGCAAAAACAGAAGAGGGGGCATCATGACTTGCTGTTCTTCGACAGTTTTCGGGGGAATGAAGATCCGCGTTCTCCTCGCGCAACAAAACAAAGTAGAAAAGGGGGTAGTGTGGTGTGCGGTGTGTGTGCCACTCTGGGTAACGGAGAAAATGCTCCGGGCTCAGAGTAAGGAAAAACCTCAAAAATATGCATCACAAAAATGAAGAGCAATAACCATCAAGCATTCACACACATTAGGCTCCGGCCCCCACCCCCCCCTCCCCTCAGCCTCAGGACTGCAAAGATTATAACGGACTGCAGCTCGCATTTGCCAGGGGTGGTGGTGGGGGGGGGGGTCTGGGTGAGTTGTCTTACTTTCAACAACAATATCATTCATCTCCCGCCCCCGTTCCCCCGCCCCCCCACCCCCTTTTGAGGTCCACTCTTTGCAATAAACTTGTTATAAAGAAGCGCAGCAACTGTTGACAAGCTCCCACCTACCTACCCACCCCCACCCCCCCACCCCACCCATCCATCCATTCGTGTTCCAGCCTCCTGCAACAGGGGCGCCGTTTTCTTTTGCACATAACACACCTGTGTGGTACGGGAAATGCTACGAGGAACGCGATGGACTCGGGACTGCTGCTGGCCTCTCTTGCTATGGTTTACTTATGTTTCGTGCTCCACCTGCTCCACCTCATTCTGCACTTCAGATGATCCACTTCACGTGGGTTACGGGGTTTGGGACAACGATGATATGTTGTGTCCGACGACAAGGTAAGGTAAGCTCATCGAGGTACACCAAACCGGAGTTGTCAAATCAAAAAAGACACACCGCCCGAGGGGCAATTGGTGTGACACAACAGCGATGACACAACCACTCTGCCCGAGGGGGCGCGTTTTTAGCGACCGAGACCTCCTCTCCTGACTGAGGGACACACGATCTGACCGTCCGAGAGACGCAGCATTCTACCCTGCCCGAGGGGCACCCACTCTCCTGACCGAGAGACACGCAGTCTTGCCCGAGGGGCACCTGGTTTCCTGACCGAGACAATATTCTGCCCGAGGGGCACTCACTCTCCCGACCGAGAGACACGCAGTTTTGCCCGAGGGGCACCTGTTCTCCTGACCGAGACAATATTCTGCCCGAGGGGCACCCACTCTCCCGACCGAGAGACGCAGCATCTCGCCCGAGGGGCACCTGTTCTCCTGATCGAGACAAAAATTTTGCCCGAGGGGCACCTACTCTCCCGACCGAGAGACACGCAGTCTTGCCCGAGGGGCACCTGTTCTCCTGACCGAGACAATATTCTGCCCGAGGGGCATCCACTCTCCCGACCGAGAGACGCAGCATCTCGCCCGAGGGGCACCTGTTCTCCTGACCGAGACAATATTCTGCCCGAGGGGCACTCACTCTCCCGACCGAGAGACACGCAGTTTTGCCCGAGGGGCACCCGTTATCCTGACCGAGACAAAACTATGCCCGAGGGGCACCCACTCTCCCGACCGAGAGACGCAGCATCTCGCCCGAGGGGCACCTGTTCTCCTGACCGAGACAAAAATTTTGCCCGAGGGGCACCCGCTCTCCCGACCGAGAGATACACAATCTTGCCCGAGGGGCACCAAATCCCGACCGAGAAGACGACCCTCACACCATGCTCGTGTCAGGTCTCAAGAGGGCCGAAGCCGCGGTTGAGGACAACAACACCCCCACGCACTGGTTCTAATAAATGACGGCGAGGTGCACGGGGGGATCAGCACGAAGGAGGGGCGCAAAAAGATGGGGATGATGACGCCGTGGTGTTCAAGGTGGTCCTCCGCCGCTTATGAACGTGACAGCGGGACAGCGCTGCGCCCGTGGCCGCAGCGGATTGAGGACATTCCCATCAGCCATCGAGACTATCACCGCGCCTCGCCGAAAACCTGCTTCACGCTTGATCGCGCTCAAGGTTTCCAAACGCATACTTCAGCTGGAGGTTCCGTCACAGAGGCGCTGACAAAGGCGGGACCAAGAGCAACAGTCGGGTGCTGATAAATGGGTCGATACTGATGCAGCAAAGTGACGTCAGTGATATCCAACTCCTACTTTCCTGACCGAGACACGATCTTGCCGAGGAGCATCGGACCGAGACACCCACTTCTGCCTGAGGGGCACCTAGCCGAGACGCATTTTTCCTGCCCGAGGGGCATCTCGCCGAGACATTACCTGCCTGAGGGGCACCTGGCCACGACATACCTACAGCTTACGCTTGCGGGGCACCCTGCCTGAGGAGCACCTGGCCAAGACATACACTTCCGCCTACGAGGCACCCTGCCCGAGGGGCACCTGGCCAAGACATACACTTCCGCCTACGAGGCACCCTGCCCGAGGGGCACCTGGCCAAGACAGACACTTCCGCCTACGAGGCACCCTGCCCGAGGGGCACCTGGCCAAGACATACACTTCCGCCTACGAGGCACCCTGCCCGAGGGGCACCTGGTCAAGACATACATTTCCGCCTACGGGGCACCCTGCCTGAGGGGCATCTGGCCGCGACATACACTTCCGCCTACGGGGCACCCTGCCTGAGGGGCACCTGGCCAAGACGCACATTCATGCCCGAGGGACACCGGGCCGAGACATTACATTCCCTGCCTGAGGGACACCTGGCCGAGACACATTCCTGCCGAGGGGCACTCACTCCCGACCGCGAGACGCAGGATTTTGCCTGAGGGGCACCTCCTCTCCTGACCGAGACACAACCCCGCCCAGCACAGTGCCGAGGGGCATTTACGCTTTCGACTGGAATACCGAGCCTGACCCGGGGAGACACAATCGTGCCACAATCGTGAGGGGCATACTCTCTTGATTGAGAAATACACCTTTTTTGCCCGAGCGACGGCACCTGAAGGCGGAAGGGTGGCCTGTCACACACAGCCTGCCAGATCCAGCTCGAGCACGGTGACGCGACGTGAGCTTTCCGAGGGCGACAGTTTTCGTGTACCAATGCAACGCCCCCGGACACGCCCCCGAGAAGCCGGCACGTCTGTCGTGCCCAGCTTATCTGCGCGAATGCCGACTACGCGCACCCCGGCGTCAAGCGGATGCCCGCACACGCCCCAAGCGGGGCATACTCCGTCGAAGCATAGTCTCCCTGCCGGGGGACACACATTCAAGCCTGCATTATTCACAGGGGTCAGGGGGAGTTCCGGGCGTCTGGGGCCCGGTGTTGAGACGTACGACCTCACAGTTCCATGCAGGGAAGGGGAGCTGCTGACTGGACACCTGCGAGGTGCCGTGGGACATACACAGAGATCAGGTATCCAACACAGCCGAGACGCTCTCCCAAGCTGCACTGCTCGGGGAGCAAAAGAAGCAGCGACTGAGAGACGCGTCCGCATCGCCTGTGTCAGCGGTGCCGCCGCTGAGGGGGTCCACCGAAACCGCAGCCATGGCAGCGGGCCGAGATCATTCCACAAGGTTGGGGGGCAGTCAGCCAGTCTTCCCGAGTACCCAGCAGCCTACTCGACAAGCCCGAACAGCGACTGCAGCGTGCGACAAGCTCCGGTCCGCGGGGACTCACCTCTCTCATTAAGAAGGCGACTCCGAGAATCCTTCTGGCATGCCCACACCTCCAGGGCCTCGAATTTCCTCACGCACCGGGAAATACGCCCTCCACACTGAGTCCGGGCGTTACCACTGAATCGACGCCACGTGGGGCCACAGGGCCTCCGTTTGATGCGCTGTCTACGAGGCGGGCGATGGGGCAGGTACAGTGGGGATCAGCCCAGTGGGAAGGGGGCCGCAGGAACGTGTTGTCCACCGCTCGAGCGGAGTTCAGGAGACGACAGTGCGCGCGATCGCCCTCTTTCACCCAGAAGGGCCGGCACCTCTCACACCTACCCCTGGGCACTCCATGCAGCGTCTCCAGTGCGCCATGAAGAGGCGCGTTGGGCTTCACCCCGCAACTCGCTCGCAGCCAGCGAAGACCGGAGAGGACACAGAGAGCCACAGAGCGATCGAGATCACGCCGGAAAGCACCGGGTGTTGGCCGGGCTCCCGAAGGGCGAGAGTTTAAGACGGCCGGACAGTAGACTGCTGCGGAGGAGCTGGGAGGCGAGTTTCAGACTGTGATTTCTCGATCCGCCGAGCCCTGTCCCCAGGCGAGAGCTGCCGGGTCATGGTGGCTGAATATGCACGAGCGTCGCGGTGGTGGTGCTGGGAGCGCACCAGAGGACTGTCACGCTGAGGGGCTGGGCATGGCCACTGACTACCTGGATACGGCCGTCTCAGTGCATCGCCCGGGGTGCAAAACGACATCGAGGATGTCAGGAAGAAGGGTCATGTGGGCACACACCAATATGTCGGAGACGTGAAGAAGCCTCGAGGGGAAGGGTTCCCCAGGGGATGGAGGATCCCGAAGAGGTACAGGGTGAGGATTCAAATACCCGGAGTGGGAAACGCACCAGACGTCGGGGGTCAGCCAAGAGCGGGTGGTTGCAGCACAGGCGGGGCTGTGTGCAACCTTTGCCCCCTTAGTTTCGCCGGGTTGAGACGCATCAACTCTCTCGCCGGGTGCGGCAACTGGAGAGACAGGCATGTTGTCGATAGGGCACACCAAGAATCACGAGGCTGACCACACGACGGCGGCACACGGCCGAGGCAGGCGGATCCCCTCAGCGAGTGAGGTTCGATCGTTTTCCGTACAAGGTGCTCGTGACAACGTAGAAAGCGGTACATTACCATCGGAGGGATGCATACGATGGGCGACGGAGCCTGATCACTTCAATAGTAGACCGTTCGCGCGGCGTCCCTAAGTCCTTGGGTCCTAAGGGTCCTGGGTGGAAGCGTCCAATGCAACACTCACAGCATAGAGGCCAAGTGTTTCTCGTAGTATTTTGCACATAACACACCTGTGTGGTACGGGAAATGCTACGAGGAACGCGATGGACTCGGGACTGCTGCTGGCCTCTCTTGCTATGGTTTACTTATGTTTCGTGCTCCACCTGCTCCACCTCATTCTGCACTTCAGATGATCCACTTCACGTGGGTTACGGGGTTTGGGACAACGATGATATGTTGTGTCCGACGACAAGGTAAGGTAAGCTCATCGAGGTACACCAAACCGGAGTTGTCAAATCAAAAAAAAATATGGGGGGGGGGGGGGTTTCAAAGTGCAAGAGGTGGAGCCCGTTCAACAGGTGGAAGCGTCCAATGCAACACTCACAGCATAGAGGCCAAGTGTTTCTCGTAGTATTTTGTCGGTTTTGGTATTTTCTCCAACCACCCCCCCCCCCCCACCCCACCCCCCCCTCACAAACAACATCCGTGGTTTCTTTGCAGCGACGCGATTTGGTCCGTCCCGTGGAACAGCCGAATGAAAGAGAGTCTCCGATGAACGCCTTCCGTGAGCACGGTGCGTTTGTCACAAAAAAAAGGGGGTGCCAAGATGGGTACATCCCCCTGTTTTGCGCTGTGGCTACACTATTCCAGAAGGAGATTCAGAACGAAAACAAAGGGGCTGTGTGTGGGAGTATTTTTTTTGTCTTGTTCGCGCGACCTTTCTCGTCACCCTTGTTCTTTGTTGTTGGGGGGTGCACGAAGTAGAGGCGGACAAAGCATTGCTCCCCACTGGGGGCCCTCGCTACGAGTCACTGTGAGTCACGAGTCGTCAGTTTTCAGCCAAACATGGCTGACTTCTCACTTTTTCTCACTCAGTCACACTTGGTAGCGAGGGCCCCCACTGCAAACCCTTTTTTTTTGGAGTTCTGAACCCTCTTCCCGCGAGCACGGCGCGTTTTTTATTATCGCAAAAAAAGCCAAAACTCAATAGTATACCCCCCTCCTTCGGTTTGAGGACCCCACCTCCCCCCCCACCCCCGTGAGTTTTCACCCCGATCGTCTGTCCCTTCATGCTGATCCCGTGGACATTTGTCCCGAATGCCACAAGTCCCACCCATGAGGCCACACCCCCTCCCCCCTTGGGGGGGGTGGACGTGGGTGAACTGAGGGTTCTGGGAGTTCTGGATTTCCTCCCCTTCATTGAGCGGGCCCGCCCCCCCCCCCCCCCCCCCCTCCGCCCCCCCGCCTCCGTCTTGCCCGCCACCGGTGGGTTGCGCAAAACATACGGCAGCCACATGCCAACACAACAGCTCACCATGCCAGCCGCACCACACCACATGACAGAGCCCACACCTTCACCTCCACCCCACCCCACCCCACCCCCCACCCCGAAGGGCAAGGGGGTTGGGGCCGTGTGGGGCACAGCAGGGGCGGGGGCGGGGTGAGGCGAGGCTTGGGCTCGGGCGAAATGCTGCCATCCACCCCGCCCCCCCGCCCTGCCAGGGCACCTTGTGCCCCGTGGGTGGCGGTGGCGGCCCTTGCCAGCGTGCTGCTGGGAACGGCAGGCGCGCCCCGGGATACAACCGCTGCTGGATCCGCTCCCAATGGCTGTTCTGAAGCCAGCCACGCGGGGTACCGATATGAGTGGTGCAGGGGTGTGGCGCTCCTGCAATACCACAGCTCCTCGCCGGTGTCCATCGGCAGGTTTGCCGGGGAGAGCGTGGCGAAGGGCGCGGCGGGTGCGATACCCAAGCAGCACGCCAGAGACCTTGCCAGGTCTGTCCCCCGAGAGGTGTTGCAGCGGGCTGTCGAGGCGGCCGCTGCCGGCGTTTCCGCCGCCCGGGGCAGCGATGTCGCCCCGGCAGGGCTTCCTGACGACCTCGCTGCAGCGCTGCCGCAGGCGGCGCTGTCCTCACGATTGGAGACATTCGACGGCGGTGACCCCTGCGCTGACACCCGGCGCACCGGGTCAGTCGTGGAGGTCACGCTGCCTGAGTCCTTCCTCGGGTTCCCCGAGGCGGGGTGCGGAAGCAGTGGGCCCACCACCGCCAATGGAGGAAACGGCGAGGCTGCTGAGACTGCGCAGCAGCCCTCCGAAATCGAGGAGGGAGTGGTGTGGTCTGCCCTGGTCTACGTCGCCGAAAACACCCCCTGCAAGTACAGCGCGTATGCGCTGCGGTTTGTGGCGGGGGGGGGTGGCGGCACGGGCGAGGGGGGTGGTGGTGGTGGTGGTGGCGAGTGCCCTGCTGGGGGTGCTGCTGAGGGTGCTGGGGGTGGTGGTGGTGGTGGTGGTGGCCCTGCCAGGGGCATCCTGGAGAAGGAGGAGTCGGAGATCACCTCGCAGGACGTGCGGGGGATGTTCGACCACGGCATGGCGGGGTATATGGCGCATGCACACCCACTGCCGGACCTGCGCCCGCTGACCTGCGATGGAGTTGGGTTTTCCTTCGTCAACGTGCCTGCGCTGACGCTGATCGACTCGCTGGACACCTTTGTGGTGATGCGCGATCTCGATGGGTTCCGGAAGGGCGTTGCCGATGTCATCGCTGCCCTGCCCGACAAGTTCGACATGGATGCCAACGTGTCGGTGTTCGAGACGACGATCCGGGTCCTGGGGGGTCTGCTTTCGTCACACCTGCTAGCGGCGTACGGCGGTGAGCTTGTCGACTACGTCGCCTCGTCTGCCACCCCAGAGCTTGTGCCAGGCTACCGGGGTGAGCTTCTGGACCTCGCTGTGGACATCGGCACCCGCATTGCACCCGCCTTCGAGACGTCGAACGGCATCCCCTACGGCACCATCAACCTGCGGCACGGAGTCCCGGAAGGAGAGACGACGGTTGCGAGCCTGGCTGGGGCGGGTTCGCTGTCGATCGAATTCACCGTGCTCGCGATAGCGGCCAACGACACTAAGTTTCTCCGCTACGGCAACACCGCAGCGCTGCAGCTGTTCAAGCGGAGGTCCTTCATCGGGCTGCTGGGTATGTCTATTCATCCCTCCACGGTGGGATCTTGTAAATTTTACATGTAAAAATACTGATTTTTACATGTATTATACATGTATAATACTTGCATGTCAACTATTATACATGTATAATACATGTATATGCCTGAAATATACATGTAAAATACATGTACCGTATACGTAAATATTTTGGAACGTAAATATTATGGAACGTAAATATTATGGAACGTAAATATTTTGGAACGCTGGTGGGTTGGCGTTCCAGATTTTTTTCGTTCCATAATATTTACAGGGCTTTCTGCGACTCGGGGACTTGGACCAGGTGATCGGACGGCATACAGAGTCCCTGACGGGACCTACTCGTGCACTTTTCGCGCGATTCCTGACGCAAGCCGTCCTCACCACCGAGTCCCCAACTGGCCCTGTAAATATTATGGAACGTAAATATTATGGAACGGACCGGCCAAAAATGGGCCCGTTCCATAATATTTACGTTCCATAATATTTACGTATACGGTATATCAAGTAAAAATACATGTATAATAGTTGCATGTCAACTATTATACATGTATTTTTACTTGATATACCGTATACGTAAATATTATGGAACGTAAATATTATGGAACGGGCCCATTTTTGGCCGGTCCGTTCCATAATATTTACGTTCCATAATATTTACAGGGCCAGTTGGGGACTCGGTGGTGAGGACGGCTTGCGTCAGGAATCGCGCGAAAAGTGCACGAGTAGGTCCCGTCAGGGACTCTGTATGCCGTCCGATCACCTGGCCCAAGTCCCCGAGTCGCAGAAAGCCCTGTAAATATTATGGAACGAAAAAAATCTGGAACGCCAACCCACCAGCGTTCCAAAATATTTACGTTCCATAATATTTACGTTCCAAAATACCGTATAGGGGGTCCTCGCTACGAGTCACTGTGAGTCACGAGTCGTCAGTGTTCAGCCAAACATGGCTGACTTCTCACTTTTTCTCACTCAGTCACACTTGGTAGCGAGGGCCCCCATACGTAAATATTATGGAACGTAAATATTATGGAACGGGCCCATTTTTGGCCGGTCCGTTCCATAATATTTACGTTCCAAAATATTTACAGGGCCAGTTCGGGACTCGGTGGTGAGGACGGCTTGCGTCAGGAATCGCGCGAAAAGTGCACGAGTAGGTCCCGTCAGGGACTCTGTACGCCGTCCGATCACCTGGTCCAAGTCCCCGAGTCGCAGAAAGCCCTGTAAATATTATGGAACGAAAAAAATCTGGAACGCCAACCCACCAGCGTTCCAAAATATTTACGTTCCATAATATTTACGTTCCATAATATTTACGTTCCAAAATATTTACGTATACGGTATTTACGTATACGGTACATGTATTTTACATGTATATTTCATGCATTTACATGTATTTTACATGTATAATACTTGTCATGCAAGTATTATACATGTAAAATACTTGCATGACAAGTAAAATACTTGCATGCAAGTAAAATACATGTATTTTACTTGCATGCAAGTATTTTACTTGTCATGCAAGTATTATACCGTATACGTAAATATTATGGAACGTAAATATTATGGAACGGGCCCATTTTTGCCCGGTCCGTTCCATAATATTTACGTTCCAAAATATTTACAGGGCCAGTTGGGGACTCAGTGGTGAGGATGGCTTGCCTCAGGAATCGCACGAAAAGTGCACGAGTAGGTCCCGTCAGGGACTCTGTATGCCGTCCGATCACCTGGTCCAAGTCCCCGAGTCGCAGAAAGCCCTGTAAATATTATGGAACGAAAAAAATCTGGAACGCCAACCCACCAGCGTTCCAAAATATTTACGTTCCATAATATTTACGTTCCAAAATATTTACGTATACGGTACATGTATTTTACTTGTCGTGCAAGTATTTTACATGTATAATACTTGCATGACAAGTATTATACATGTAAAATACATGTAAATGCATGAAATATACATGTAAAATACATGTATATCAAGTAAAAATACATGTATAATAGTTGACATGCAACTATTATACATGTATTTTTGCTTGATATACATGTATTTTACATGTATATTTCAGGCATATACATGTATTATACATGTATAATAGTTGACATGCAAGTATTATACTTGTATAATACATGTAAAAATCGGTATTTTTACATGTAAAATTTACAAGATCCCACCGTGTCCTCACCCCCCCCCCCCCCCCCGACAGGGTCTCCTTTTCAAGAGTCGCTTGCCAAAGGGGGGGGTTTTTGTAGGTCAAATGAATTGTTGAATTGCAGACCCGATCTCTCTCCCTCTCCCCCCCCCCCCCTCTCTCGTATGCTTCAAGTGCGAACATCCCCGGAACGGAGATGCCTGCACCCTGTCGCTCTCCCCCCCCCCCCCTAGGGCTAAGTTGGCGTGATACGTGATACGTATCGCGTATCAGATACGTATCACGTATCACATTTCGCGTCTCGCGTATCACTGAATGGGGTCAGTGTTTTCGGTCCCCATACACAGGAGCCAGCAGATTGCCTTTCAGGGGGTCTGGGGGGCAGAGCCCCCCAGCCGCCGGAGGCCACGGTAGTGAACATATGTTCTCAGGCTGACTTCAGTCAAGCACCTGGCCAAATTCGGTGGGTCATTGGGACAATAGTTCGGAATCGCCCTGCTCCCTGGGCCCTGGGCCCAGGGGGCAGGGGCAGATCAGAAATAATATTCTGGTAGGGCAGGCTGGTCAGGCCTGCCCTACCAAGGTTTCGGACTGAAATTAAATAGGTGGGGCAGCTGCCCTACCTGCCTGACCAGGCACGAGATCACTGAACACCTTATCCGGACGCCGTGTCGGATCCGTGTCTAGAAAGTGGATCGGGGGCACGCCTGCCGTATCAGCGCCGTTGCCGTATCGGATACGTATCACGTATCGCCCCCGCCAAAAAGGTGCTCTGAAACGCGTATCATGCCAACTTAGCCCTAGGGGGTCACTGGGGGGGACAAACCCCAAAATTCCACTTTCCCTCGGAGGGCATTTTTGGGTCAAAAAAATATGAAAAACCGGTCCAGAATGTGTCGGAACCCGGATATACCCGCACTACAACATGATCTGTGGCCTTGTTACCCTCTCAGACCCCATCCTAATTTTCCGTCCCAGAACTTGTACCTAGCCCACCCCCCGTGAGCAAGGTCTCATCGCGATCAACATACAATGGGCCAAGAATAGCTCTGTTTCACCCTTCAAAGCTGCCGAGAAGTTCCTGTGGAGTCGATCGGAACAGCGGTGCAAGCCCTGATGTGAGATGGCGGCGCCGCAGGTCGCAGATCTCGCACAGGAAGGTACGTACCGGTTGTTGTACCGGAAGCACACTGTGGTGAAGGTGCAGAGTGGCCCGGTTGCCCGTGTACGAACACGTACCCCACTGCAGCGCTCGTACTCTCGTGCTGACGTGAGCCGAGGTCGGTGTGGATCGACCTCAAACAGGTGTGGAGCACGACTGGCTGGGGGGTCTCCTCTCATCAATGGTAGTACAGCTGATCAGCCGCTTTCGAGGTGTACAGCCTCAACGGTGACTGCACTCGCACAGCTCAACACAAGCGGAATAGTGAATGAAACTGAGGGGGGAAATCCTCCTGACCCTCGGCAGAGGATGTGTGCGCATTTGTGAAGCGACTGCGTCCCCAAACAACTGCTCAGGAAGCGTTCCCGGAGATACCGGGCCCACAAACAGGGCGAGACCCGCAGCTTCCTGGGAAGGAAACGGAGTGCTGAATTGATGGACCTTGCCGAGGAGAGCGGGCTCCACCAGTATGAATTCACCATCCTTGAGCTCCAGAAGAACCTCCTGGGCGATATGCATGCGGAACTGGAAACAATGCCTCTTCCCAGTGGTTGTGGTCAAAAATGACGAAGCTACGCGACTTCCCTGAGGTACAAGTTCTGGTACAAAAATTAAAAAGGGCGAAAAATGCCTTCCTGGGTGTCAGAAACCACCGAAATGGGCCTAAAACCTGTTTTCCACCACATATCGGCCAACAGATACCCAAAAATCGGCTCTCCGGGGGTAGGAATGGGGGTGTTGGAAAAATTGCCGTTTGTCTACCACTTTTCCTTAACAGTGACCCCCCCCTACCCCCCCCCCCCTCTTCCCTCTCAAAAGGACTAACATTGCAAGAAGGTGCTGGGAGACTTGCTTTTCCATTCACTCTCGACGATCAAACCCCCTCCCCCTCTTCCCTCTCTCTCGTACTCATTCATTTCATACCCATTCCTGAGCCCTACCCTGCCCTACCACACCCCACCCCCCTCACCGCAGGGAAGCATCTCGACTTCGCCACCCAGGAGTGGACTGAGTATGGCTCAGGCATCGGCACCAACTCCGATTCCTTCTATGAGTACCTGCTGAAGGGGTACCTCCTGAACCCTGCCCTGGATGCCAACTGGCAGGCTTATGACGAGACGTATGAAGCTGTGATGGCTTACGTTGCTGACGGCGACTTCTACGCGGATGTGCATATGGCCTCCGGGCAGGTGCAGCGCCAGGAAATCGAAGGGCTGTCGGCGTTCTGGCCTGCCCTGCAAGTCCTCACAGGTATGCGATACAGGCAATGCCCACCCACCCACCCCCAGGCGAACCCACCTCGGGGAGTACACCCTTGGAGAGGGGAGAGGGGGCTGCAGGGCAGCCCTCTCTCTCCCCCCCCACCCCCCTCTCCCACCTCTCCAGGCTGCCCCCTGCGCCCACTCCCCTCCTTGTCCCCACCCCCCCGCCCCCAGAAGCTGCCCCACCCACCACCACCACCTCCTCCTCACCCGCAGGAGAGCACGAGCATGCCGCACGCACCCTCAACGCGATGTTCCACATTGTGGACCGCGTCGGGTTTCTCCCCGAGGGGTTCTTTTACAACGATGCAGGCGGCTTCTCCGCTGTGAGCACCCCGACAGACCGCTCCTACCTGCTGCGGCCGGAGCTGATCGAAAGCGTGATGTATCTTGCACATGCCACGCGGGATGACTCCTGGCTGGTCCCTATCCGGCAGTTCATCCATGGGCTGGAGGACCGCTGCAAGACGCAGTGCGGCTATGCATCTCTGGAGCAGCTGACGGCGGAACCATGGGAGGGGCAGATGCAGCACAGCGGCATTTCATTCTCCATCGGTATCGGAGGGAAGCTGTCGATGAAGTTCGGCGGTGACAGCGACGGCGGCAAAGGCGCCAGCGGGAAGGCGGGGAAGGGGGACCGCCCGAAGCAGCAGCGTGCGGCGTTCGCAGGGGTGAAGAGCAATTCTATGCAGTCGTTCTTCCTGTCGGAGACCCTGAAGTACCTTTACATCATTCTCGAGGACGCCGAGGAGCGTGCGGCAGGCAGCAGGGGCAGCTGGCTGCTGGATGGGGCAGAGGAGTGGATATTCAGGTGTGGTGGTACTGTGCGTCGGTGTGGGCAATGCAGAGGGGGGCGGGGGGGTGGGTGTGTAGTGTGGAGAGGAGGTTAACGGGGGGTATTTGCCCTGGTGTGGGCTCTGTGTAATGTGTGAATGTGTCTGCAAATTCAGTGTGTGTGTGTGTGGGGGGGGGGGGGGGGCTGTGGGGTTTTCGTGAGAACACCCCACCATAAGCCCGTGCTGCTGGGTGTGGTGTTTTCCTGCGGGATGTGGCATCATGCAGAAAGGCTTCCTGCGTTGTTGGCACAGCTTCTCAAATTATAAAAAAAATGGCCCGACCATCACTGAACACCAACAACACAGCACCGAAGCGCACATGTTCCCGATCCGCAAGCTGCAGGGAATGATGTCGCGCGAGTTTCTCGAAGCGTCGCGCAACCTGTCCCGCCAGACAGCATGGGAATGGGACGAGCGGCCTGCAAGCCACCCAGAGTGCCCTGCCGACCAGCTGTGGGTGAAGAGCTACGACCCGGAATACGCTGTATGTCCTTGCACCGGTGGACTAGTTTAACGAAGTCGTGAACACGTCGTGAATTCACTTGTCAACTCGACTAGTGGTTGTCAAAACTGGTGCACGGTGTGACCGTCCCAGAGGGGGGGGGGGGGTCGAGTTGGGTATTTGATTTCAGCCAGCGCTCCGGAGAACTGTTGCCGCTCAGCAAGCGCACACCGCACGCCACACTTCCGCCCCCCCCCCCCCCCCTACAGCCTGTGATCGGTGGTGCTGGGATCGGGATGCCCCAGAAGGTGCAGCAGGCAGCCCAGCACCTCAACCTGAAGGATTTGCTGAACCTCCGCTGATGCCGTGGCCTCCCTGACAGAGCGTCGCATCTCTGCGGTTTTGGCAGGCAACGAGTGTTGTCAAGGCGAACCACAGGCAGTGCTTGCGACAGGCCGTGCGGAAGCGTCCCGACGCCAGAAGCCAAGCCCAGTTGGCAGAGGGAAGCCGATAGCGGGGGCAGTTCTTCTTGTGATTTTTCTTCTGGCGGAAGCGTCCGATGCAAGTCCCCTCTGAGTCGCTCTCAGTGATGTCTCGCCGTGTCTTCTTCAGATCAGCTCTGCATTGCCACGCAGGCTACTCAAGTGCCACTTGGGACCGTGGGTTCACTTGAACATTCCGTGTATGTGTTGCCTGCGGTGAGGGGTATCGTCGGTGTTACGCTTGTACACTGAGCACAGAGGAGCTTTGCGTGTGGGGTATATCTTGTACAACCCGCTTGTCATGTGCGTGTTGAAGCCACGCGCTTATCGCTTCCCAGTGAGGGTGGGATGAAGGGTGCCCGCGAAAACTACCCCCGTTTCTCTGTGCCCAGGTCCCATCCCGACATGCTGTTCCGGCCGTGGTCGCAAGAAGCGCATGTCGTGGGCGCTATGCCCCAGTGCAGTGCCAATAATGCGATGCCACACACACCACGACAGGACCCTGCCCCAGCCTGGTGGGGGTGTGAGTGGGTGGAAGGGGCAAGCTTTCCGGAGACCTGTGCAGCACTCGTGCCGCAGAGCAGCACCAAGGGGTGTGAGGTCAAACAAAGATGCTGGGCTGCACAGCAGCAGCAGTGGCTCTGGTGCTGGCAGTGGAACCGCAGTGCCCGGTTGAACCACGTTCCTGTCGCCTCCAGTACGGGAGTCTGGCGTCCTCGACAAACGAAGACTATGCCTGCAGCACAACGAACTGGATGATCTACGACTACTGCGACAAGCTGTGCCCGATGCGTCTCGTCATCACAGACCCGCCTGAGCTGCGGACCTGGATGTGCGCAATGGACAACAGCTTCGAGCCGTACGCACCTGAGGCACACATCGACCTGCACCACCCGCTGAACAACCAGGAGCTGGAGCTGGAGGCTGTGGGGCACCCTGACGTGGGGTCGACACGGCGTGGGTGCGACACAGCTGACTACGCCTGGGGCAACAAGACGGTGGCGGGGAAGATTGCGCTGGTGCGGCGGGGTGGGTGCAACTTCGACACAAAGGCACAGCGGGCACATGCCGCACAGGCTGCGATGCTGTTTGTGGTGGACTACTGGCCGTACTATAAGTGGCGTACCATATCAGGCAGCACTGCAGGCATCGAGACGTTCCCTTCGTTCTTCGCAGCACGGCACGAGGCGGACTACGTGTTTGCCGCCCTCGACAGGGGTGTGAAGGTGAAGGGGAAGTTCCAGTACCAGTGCAACGACATGCCGGAAGGCTACCTGGACAACCCACAGGACTACCCGTGGGACAGATGTGCCACCAACAGGATTGCACTGTACGACACGTGCTTGGAGGAGGGTGCACCAGAGCCGCTGTGCGAGGTGTGCACGGTGGAGCTGCAGCTGCCGGGTGCAGAGAAGCTGTGCCTGTTCGGTAACGCACTACGACCGCGCAAGAAGGAGACGCTGATACACACGTCGTGGGACTTGCCGTACACCGCACAGCAGGACGAGGTTGTGTTCGCAACAGAGCTTGCCAACAAGGGCTGCTCTGTGTCGGACTACGCAGGGCTGGCAGGCAAGATCCTGCTTGTGCCTGAGACAGGGCGGTGCACGTTGGTCATGACAGTCCGCAGTGCACAGGCAGCTGGTGTGAAGGCGTACATCCTTGTCACGTCAACGTACTACCTGCAGTGGTACCACATACGCGCGTACTCACACCACGTGCAGATCCCGGTGCACACGGTGGACTACCACGCCACACCGAAGCTGCAGGCGTTTGTGGCGAACGGGGGCGGGCGCCACATACCCGGGTCTGGGTACGCGCTGGACGCCATCACCTTCACACGCGGTGACCCGCCACCGACAGACCCACCGACTCCTGCACCGCCCCCGACTGCACCTCCTTCCGACAACAGCCCACAGCTGGTCACGTCGCCCGACTTCGAGCTGTCTGCGGGGACGGTTGTGTGCATCGTAGTGGTGTGTGTGGACGTGGTGGTGCTCGGTGTGCTGTTTGTGCGGCAGCGGCGCGAGGCAGTGCAGCTGCCTGACGAGGTGCGTGTCAAGACCTTCAGCATCCCGCTGAAGGTGGCGAGCATGGGTCTGAGCCTGACGCTGCTGCTGCTCATTGCGATTGTCACCTTCTCGCTGACACGTGTGGCGGGACAGGAGTCGACCGACAAGGCGATGGACAACGGGCGTGCTGCGTTGGGGCTGGCGTACGACAGCTCTGAGATGAACACGATAGACCTCTCTGACACAATACGCAGGAAGGAAATCCACCGTGTGCTGGTGCTGCTGCAGAAGGAGATCTTCAACATGGAGTACAAGCTCAAGGTGGTGCAGGACATGTTCTTCGGGTTCAACGGGTCGTGGCTTGAGTTTGATGCACGCTTCATCACCTTCATGCGACTGCAGCGGAATGCCGACTCTTCTTCCGAATCTGTGCGTCTGCAAGTCTTCACCACGCGCGGCTTCTTCATGGATAGTCACCTCAAAACAGACGACAGGCCTGACGAGCTGCGGAAGGACAGTGTTGTCGGGAGTGTGGCGGAGACACAGGAGGGGTGGCGGTATGGTCTGAGTAAGTACGACGAGAACTACATCACGCGCGAGTTCCACTACACCGACACGCTTCCACGCCACCAACACAACGCGGGTCGCATGCTTGCTGGCAACATCGGTGACCCACTCGCAGTCACTGCTGGTCAGCCACTCGGGCACTCCACGTGGATGGCAGGCAGGCTCACCTTCCCGCTGCGGATTCACTTCTTCCACCCGATGTCAGCGTACCGACCGCTGTACGGTGGGGAGGGGCAGTACCACGGCACCATCGAGGTGATGGCGGAGCTGTCTGACTTCATCGGCAACACCCTGCACCCCAGCATGCAGTCCAGTGCTGCGACTTTCGAGGTTGCACTGTCCGCAGGCATCACTCAAAACATGAGTGTGGTTGTGGTGGACGTGGCTGACAAGGCCATCCTCGGTGCATACAAGATCGGGGAAACATCTAGCATCGAGGGTTTTGCTCATGTGGGTATCATCTTCCCGTTCTACGGACTGTGCTACATGCACTCGCACTCGAACATCAAGGTGACAGCACTCGCCCACTACCTGGACAGTGTGGATGGGTGGACAGAGCACGAAGGGGAGTTCGACCAGGAGGAGCACTTCAAGGAGCAGGCGTATGTCACGCTGGCGAAGGTGGGTGTGTCGGGGGGACGTGCTGCCGACACAGGTGTGCACAGCTGGGATGTGGAGATGCGTGGCGGGGGTTGCGGTGCGTGTGTGGCGTACGACGCACAGCTGCAGAAGGAGGTGCTGGTGTTCGACGGTGCGACCACACTGCACATCTACCGGAACATGACGCGGCGCACACCCATCGTGGCACAGTCGCAGGTGAGCGGGCCTGGGGAGCCCTGGCGCAGCAGGTACGAGGCGTTCGCAGACACCCTGACACACGAGGACGGGACGGAGTGTGTCGCAAACACATGGCGTCCGACAGCAACGGAGTCTGTGAAGCGGTGCCTGCTGCGCCCGGACGTGACGGCGGAGTCGTCGTACACAGTGAGCATGCGCATCCGGCCTGACGTGGCGTACACAGAGACAACACCGCACGCCACCACACCGCGTCTGTTCAGCGACTCGCTTGTGGGTGATGCCAACATTCGGCTGTTTGCGAACGGGCAGCTGTACCTGTTTGTGCTGCGGTACGGGTGCCGCACGAAGGCGTACGAGGGTGGGTTCCCTGTCCATGTGTGGACAACTGTGACGGTGAGGGTGGCGCACAAGCAATGCAGTGTGTTCGTCAACGGCACGCTGTACGATACTGGGACCGACATGCGTCAAACATTGAAGTCTGGTGCTGAGTTTGACTTGCGTCGTCATGATGTACGCATCCACGCCAACCCGTACCGCACTGGGCAGTTCTTCAAGGGACGTATGGACAGCGTGCAGCTGTTCCGGGATGGCTGGAACAGCAGCGTCACCACCTCCCTGCACACGCAGGACAGGCTGGTGCGAATGGTGGGCAGCAGGCGGTTCTTTGCACAGACGAAGACGCTGGACATGAACGGGAACGAGCGTGCGGGTGTGACGTGGAGTGTGGGTGTGGTGATCCCGCGTGACGACATCATGCGTGTTGTGGACGCGAACAGGCGGTCCACACTTGCGGCTGTGCAGATGCAGGAGGACAACACGAACAAGGAGCTGACACAGAAGGCGAATGCGACAATCATGGTGATTGTGGCGATTGCGGCGACGTCTGTCGTGGTGTTCCTGGTCTTCAACAACCTGATGACGCGCCCCTTCGAGCAGACGGCCGCCATCATGGCACAGGCGGCTGTGATGCGGCTGGACAGCGTGCCGCAGGGCACATCGCTGATCACAGAGCTGGGTGCGATGAACACAGCCATCCGGCTGATGCTGGAGAACCTGCGCCTCTACAAGAGCTTCATGCCGCAGTCGGTGCAGCTGGACCATGACAGCCTCTCCGAGGAACCACCACCATCGTCTGCTTCCTCTCACGGGACGGTGTCCCGCAGTGGCTCTTCCGCCTCTTCCAGCAGCTCACGCCATGTCGGGCAGAAGCGCCAATTGCAGTGCTCACTCGTGAGGAAGCGGTTCACGTATGCGGTGCTGAATGTGCGGGAATGGCACGCGAAGATCCTCGGGACGGGAGACGACGCCACCATTGCCCTGCACGCAGCGCTGCTGGACAGCATGCTGCAGGCCACCCTGAAGCACAAGGGTGTGAGCGAGGTGTTCTCGGGTGACCGGTTCACGTGCTCCTTCAACGCCGCGAAGGTTGCGACGCAGCACAAGCTACTCGCGTGTGTGTGTCTGCTGCAGTGTGCTGCAGACCTGTCCCAGCTGTCCCTCGCCACCAGCGCGGCTGCCGTGTCGGGTGAAGGGCGTGTCGGCAACATCGGGAACGCAGCGATGCGGCGCTTCTCCTTCCTGACCCCTGTCATCACGTGGGGCCACGCGCTGGAGCGCTTCTGCTGCATGATGGACGCAGGGATTATGGTGGACTCTGTGGTGCACAGCGACGTGCACCTGACCATGACACTGCGACTGCTGGACGCTGTGTCATTCCCCAAGCTCACTGGTAAGCCCATCCGTGTGCACCAGCTGGTGGGAAAGAACGACGCCCCCGAAGCCGACGAGTGGATGTACGAGCTGGAGCGCGCTCAGAAGAACGACCCGATGCGGGAGTGGAACGAGTGTGCCGGCAGGGTCATCGACGGCAACTTCACGGTATGTGCCCCTCCCGCGCTTGCTGCCTGTGCCTCACCTACACCACGCAGGACCCCGAAACCAACGCGTGTCTGGCACAGTCTGCCGTCTCCCGCCTTTCTGAGTGCTTCACATCCAAGAGCTTTGAACCCTTCAGGCTGACACTGCACTGACATCTGCACCACCGCCGACAGTGCACTCCTGCTGCGCAGAGTCCTTCCTGCCCCTGGGTGAAGCTGTCCGTGGTGTTGCTTCCCCACACCGCCCCCCCCCCCCCCCCCCCACCCGCAGCGGTGGTTCACGCACTACTGCACAGTCGTGGGTTGGCAGCCGAAACTGCGTAGTAGATATACCCCACTACGAAACACACCTGCTTTCCCTTCCCCTTCTTCCCTTCCGCCATTTATTCGTACAAAAAAACAACGATACAGGGGCACAAAGTATATGGTGTCAAGGAGAGACTACGTATTACGTACAGACACCTGGTTGTGTTTTAGTGATACTGTGTTGCGGTCCAACCACCAAGCCACTGACAGACAACTGCTACACACCCTCCCGATTGTGCATTGATCTGCCTTGTGCAACATATCTGGTGTAGTGACTACAAAAAGGACTAACATTGCGAGAAGGTGCTGGGAGATTTACTTTTCCATTCCCTCTCGACGATCAAACCCCCCCACCCGCAGCGACAAACATGTCCCACGCCTTAACTTGGATCTGTTTGTCGCTCCGGGTCCTGAATGCACCGCACACCACTCTGCTTGTCTAGGCTGGGCCACTGTTCCCAGTGTGCTGCCGCCAAGGCCCCTTCACTTTACCGGGTGATGCCCATCCCCCGCCGGCACGACAGGGAGCGCCGCGGCGCCTGTGCCTTTTTGTCGCCTCTCGCCATCTCTTCATTTGTATGTTTTGTTGGTCTGTCCCAGGCGGTGGGTGCCGTGCTGACGCACAGCAACGGCCATCCCTTTGTGCACCCACCCCACGCCCTGGCTGTTGTCCTAGACCGGAGGGTGCTGGAGGCTGAGGGCCCTTGCCTCTTCGTGACTCCCCTCGCTCTGCAATCAGCTGCTGCCGCGGCCGCCAGTCAGGATTACCGAGAGCCACCCTCAGAGGGTCGCCAAACAGGCAATACCCCACCCCACCCCACCCCACCCCACCACAAACTTGTTTGAGCACCGTTCAGGGTTTTGTGTGTAGAAGCGTCAACGCAACAAACAATCAAGCAGGCGAGAGGATCAAGAGGGGGGCAAGAGTGACAGAAGCGGACAGTAGAAGCGTCAACGCAACAAGCAAAAGGAAATTCATCAGAGCGGTTGTAGCTGTGAAGTGATAGGGCGCTTTCCTTAAATGTGAGGATTGGCCTCACTTTAGATCCCCTATAAAATGCTCTGATGTGAGGGATCGCCTCAGTTTAGACCCCCTATAATATGCTCTGCACTTGCAATACGCAAGGTTGGAAGGGGGGGGGGGGGCTGAGGGGGAAACACCGCAGAACTCACAGCAGGATTTGTGTCTCTTTGTTCCCCGCTCCAGCCCCTCCGCACGCGAACTGATACTCCTCCGACAAGTCACTCAAGGTGTGGTGCACAGCCACCCTCAGCTGCCTGCGTACAGTGCAACTGGACGGCGATCCCTTCTCGCTTGCTGTGCCGCAGCCAGGTGACGTTGTTGCGGTGGACACCCTGGACTCAACTGATCTGTGCCGCCTCAGCACAGGCGAGCCACTGGGGAAGGTGGACTCAGACGCTGATGGCGTCGCGCTCAGCCCCTGCGGGAGGTGGGTCTTTGTACCAGAGAGACTCACGTCTGTCTCGGTGTGTGCCGTGTCTTCCTTTACACGCTGAGCTGCTGAGTGCACAGGGGCTCAGAACCCCCTGTTGTTACCGCTGCCTCGCGTGCTTGCCACTTTCTTAGTAGAACGCAAGTCGCGAAATCACACGCTCGGTCGCGGAGTGTGCTGAGCCTCAGAAGGAGCGATGGCAGCAATGTGGGCGTGTTTCTCTGCAGCATTTGCTTCTCTGCCGTATCGCTACATTCGTTCCCTTCATTCAGCTGATTCACACCCCGGTTGCAGAAACAAACACATTCCGTCTGTCAGCTCCTTACCCCAGCACTGGCAGCAGGAGTGTCGGAAGAGAGAGGGCCGGTGTGGGCAGCTAACCGACGACCTCCAGGTGCCTTTGGTGTGCCCCTGCCTGTGCCGCACAGACACAGCCCCGGTAAGGTGCCCTGTGCCGTCCAGCAATGCAGACAGTGAGAAGAACTGAGGCGAGACGTGTGTGCCCCACAGAAGTGTTGTTGTGGCCCTGTGACACGCCCTGTGTCCCTGTGGTTGTGGCCCTGTGTGAAGGGGCTAGCTCTGTGCACAATGTGTGTCGGTGTCTTCCGTGCCGAGCCCTGTGGCCCTGTGTTGCGTTGTTGCCGTTCTTGGCACCGCTTTGCTGTCCTGCCTCCCAAGCACCGCACCCCTGAACCATGCCCTGTTGGAGGCATCTGTGTGCAGCGTGTCTGAGATGCAAAGAGGGCGAGTGGACTGACGCACTGCTCTCTGCAGACAGCTCCCCACCCCGCCCTCCCTCCGACGCCCCCTCTTGCCTCACGAGGCACCACACCTCGGACCCGCCCCGTCAGGCAGTGTGTTCTTCTTCTTGGTGCCACCCACAGGCTTCCCATTTGTTTGCACAACACACATGCACATGCAGGCAATACTGCAACCTGCAGGGTCAGCGGTGTAGTAAGGCAAGATGTCAACGACAGCGGGGTCGGGTGTGCAGGCCGCAAAGGCTTTGGGGTGTGCAACCACAGCAGATGCTGTGAAGACGGCGTGGGAGGCGGTGGAGCAGCTGCGCAAACAGGCGGTGAGCAGGGTGCGCGGTGGCGGGGAGTCACCAGTGGAGGTGCTGGACGGGGCGCTGGACACGGCGCTGGGTGACTGGCACGACGCGCTGTGCCGCAGCGTGATTGCTGCGATGAACAAGTGCCTGGAGCGGAGGAAGGAGCGGGACGGGGTCGTGGGGGGCTGTGCATCGCTCGTGTCGGAGGCGCGGAAGGACTTGGGGAAGGCGGAAGGGGTTCAAGGACACGGGGGCGGTGGTGGCAGCAGGGAGCAAGGGGCCGAGCCGGTACAGCGACGGGATCCGTGAGGTCGACGTGGACCGTGGGTGGAGCGACTTCTTCCAGGGAGCGTCGTGCGCAATGCGGGTGCTGGCGACGGTGCAGGCTGCGCTGGGGACGCAGTGCGAGGGGTACGTGATCTGCGGTGCGTGTGGGATTGCGCTGAAGGCGGAGTGGAAGGAGCGGCACGTGGGGAAGTGCGACAAGCTGGAGGCGGGGGAGCGGGGTCCCGGCGGCGGGCGGTTCGAGGCGATGGCTGCGGAGTGGGCGGTGCAGCAGGTGGAAGGGCAGGCAGAGCCGTACCTGCGGCTGTACTCGCTGGAGAGCCCGCTGTGCTACGGGGTGAACGCGGCGATGCGCGAGGTGGCCTTCTGCGGGAGGCGGGAGCGCTACGAGCCGATGAAGGGGTTCGCGTACTCGCTGCACCGGGCAATGATGTCGCGCCCGAAGTACGAGGGGACCGTGTTCCGCGCAATGGACTTCCGTGTGAGCGCGTCGCTGTACTCGGTGGGGGCGGTGGTGACGATGCCGCACCCCACAAGCGCAAGCGAGCAGCCGGATGTCGTGAAGGACTTCCTGGGGCAGGCTGACGCCACGGACGGTGCGGGCGAGGCCGTGGTGCAGGGCACCATCCTCGTGCTGCGGGTGCGGACCGGCCGCAGCATCGCCCAGTTCAGCCGCTTCCCCGAGGAGAAGGAGGTGCTTATCGCGGCCAACAGGCAGTTCCGTGTGGTGGGGCGCCCTGACGTCGGTGTGATGCGTCTGCTGGAGATGGCGCTCGACACAAGCCTGGCCAACGTCGTGGTGGTGGAGCTGCAGGAGGTCAACTTCAATCACTGGGGCAGGCTCACAGACATCATGACGGAGGTGGAGAAGGTGCGCAACGCGTCCCTCCTCGAGATTGTCGACACGAAGGTCAAAAGGGACGAGCAGTATGAAATCCATCCGGTGACTCGGGAAGGAGGGTTTGTGAGCTACCCACCCAGCACGGAGTTGCCTGTTGTGGACGGGAAGACGCTGCTCGAGGTGGCGGTGTCGGTGGAGCACAACGAGCAGGTGGTGTCGCTGTGCTGTGCCAACCTGGTACCCGCAGCTCACGCGGATGCTCTCAACGATGCGCTCACGACAGCGCTGCGCATGAACAAGGGCGGGAGCCACGACAAGATCGCCGCAGTGCTGCTGAGCAAAGGTGCGGAGGTTGCGTGCGTACCGCAAGAGCTGCACACAGCAGGTGCTGCGCTGATTGCGTGTGCCTGCAAGCGGGCGGTGTTGGACAAGGCAATGCACGCCCTTGGGGACACGTTCTGGGGAGCGTACGAGGAAGAGGGACCGCGGAAAGGGTGGACTGTGCTGCATGCGGCAGCCGCAGGGAATCGTGCTGACCTGCTGAAGGATGTCCTCCTGTCGGGCAGCCTCGCGGCTGACACGGTGGATGCGTTGGGGCGCAGTGCGTGCAGCGTCGCTGCTGCAGGCGGCTGCACAGACGCTTTGCGTGTCCTCATCACACAAGGAAAGACCGATGTGAACAAGCCTGACAATGACGGGAGGACGCCGTGTTATATGGCGGCTCAGATGGGGCACACTGACTCATTGCGCATCCTCATCACAGAAGGACATGCTGATGTGAACGAGGCCATGAACGACGGTGCGACGCCGTGTTTCATTGCGGCTCAGAATGGACACGCTGACGCATTGTGCATCCTCATCACAGAAGGACAAGCTGATGTGAACAAGGCCGACAATGTGGGGCGGACACCGTGTTTCATTGCGTCTCGCAGCGGACACGCTGACGCAGTACGTCTCCTCATCACAGATGGGCAAGCTGATGTGAACAAGGCCAACAACAACGGTACGACGCCGTGTGTCATAGCGACTCAGAACGGACACGCTGACGCATTGCGCATCCTCATCACAGAAGGAAAATCTGATGTGAACAAGGCCAACAACAACGGTTGGACGCCGTGTTTCAAGGCGGCTCAGAAAGGACACGCTGACGCATTGCGCATCCTCATCACAGAAGGACAAGCTGATGTGAACAAGGCTGACAACGACGGTTGGACGCCGTGTTATCTTGCGGCTCAGATGGGACATGCTGACGTATTGCGCATCCTCATCACAGAAGGACAAGCTGATGTGAACAAGGCTGACAACGACGGTTGGACGCCGTGTTATCTCGCGGCTCAGAACGGACACGCTGACGCATTGCGCATCCTCATCACAGAAGGACAAGCTGATGTGAACAAGGCCAACACCACTGGTGCGACGCCGTGTTATCTAGCGGCTCAGATGGGACATGCTGACGCATTGCGCATCCTCATCACAGAAGGACAAGCTGATGTAAACAAGGCCAAGAACAATGGTACGACGCCGTTATCCGTTGCGGCTCAGAACGGACACGCTGACTCATTACGTATCCTCATCACGGAAGGACAAGCTGATGTGAACAAGGCCATGAACGACGGTGCGACGGCGTGTTTCTTGGCGGCTCGGAACGGACACGCTGACGCACTACGCATCCTCATCACAGAAGGACAAGCTGATGTGAATAAGGCTAGGAATGACGGCGTGACGCCGCTTTCTGCTGCAGAATCAGCAGGGCACACAGGTGCAGTCAAAGTACTGTCTGCAGCGATGCAGTGAGGACCCCACCCCTGTCACCAAGGTCCTGGGTAAGACGTTAAACTGCCTGGGGGGGCCGTCCCCGGACCATGACGGGTGCCTGCACCAGGAGTCTAGCACGGCCGTGGTCCAGGGCATGACCGAAAACTGCTTGGGTACCGAGGCTCCCCAGACCAGGAAGGGTGGAGACACCTGGAGTCTAAATAGTCACACCACGTCAGGCCAGACCTTCGCATTGCACTCCGCGAAGACTGCCACACAGCCGCGGGGCAGGTGTGCAGCCTGTGGAAAACCTCGTACAGAAAAGGGTCGGCGACCGCCCGCCCCCAGTCTGAGAGGCATCAGCCGAATCTCGGTGGAGGCGGGCACAAAACAAAAGGGAGAGTCGTCACTGTGCATATCAGCACGGTCCCGCCCTCTGTGCCAGACCAACACACCACCAAAGGAAAAGAGGAAGAGGCGACGTAAGGCAATGCCTCCGTGCGGCCAGGAGAACACGAAATAGCGACCCCCTCAACGGGGAATGCTACGAGCACGGCCAAAAATCGTTCAAAAATCGTTCAAGGTCACGTGACACCCCACCCCACCCCACCACAAACTTGTTTGAGCACCGTAGGTGCGTAGGGGGGAGTCGTGAGGTCGAGGAAGGACGGGCGATCTGACGTATCATGTTTTTTTCCTTTTACTAGTTACGAGCGACGAAGCGTAGCGAAGTCGCGAAGTAACGAAGGAAATCGTACGACTGAAGCTTTGGATTAGCACCGTCATGCCACTTCACAGGGCCTCAACACAGCCTTGAGACAGCAAGTGTGCGCTCAACAAAAAGTAGTCCGGAACTGTTCTCCCACAGTTGCTGGACAGGGTGTCTATAATAAAGCGAAAGAGTACGATTTTTTACTACCACTTGCAATACGCAAGGTTGGAAGGGGGGGGGCTGAGGGGGAAACACCGCACAACTCACAGCAGGATTTGTGTCTCTTTGTTTCCCGCTCCAGCCCCTCCGCACGCGAACTTTTGAAGATGCTTTTCGCTACCGAACATTGCCACTAACACCGCCACCCCCTCAGCAGGCCCGATGTTCGGCACTCTATGGGGGTCCCTGTTCGGGCTGGACCATGGCGCTGACGCTGGCGAGCAGCGCCACCACCCGGGAACCGTAAACCACCCGGCGCCCCACAGCACCGCCACCCCCACCCCGCCCGCCCACGCCACCCGCGACCCTAACCGGGCGGAGCGGATGGGCAGCGCCGCGCACCTCACGCAGGCCGACGTGATGCATCTGGGCGGCCAGCACCCCGAGACCCCTCAGCAGGGCGACGCCGCAGCACAGGCCACAGCTGACGCCAGCGCGGAGGGCGGTGCAGCAGCCCGTGTGTCGCAGCCCGCCTCCCCTGCAAGCCTGTCCCGACACAGCTCCGTGACACGCGTCATGAGCATGACGCAGACCGGGGGCTGCCCCAACCCTGAACCCGACGCCACCACCACCGCCTCCGCCGCCTCGGCCACCATCGCCACCCCGCCGTTCACCCAGGTCACCACGCCTGCCGGGATGCTGCTCTCTCCGGCAGGCCCCGTCGCGGCGGAGGGCGGGGTGCCGCAGGAGCATCAGCACCACTCCCCGCAGGACCCTGCCGACGCCAACGCCGCCGCTGCCATCATCGGCGCGCCCGCTGTCCCCCCTGCAGCCATCCCCGCTGCCTCCCCCGCCGCCGACACCCCGGCGGTGCCCGATGCAGCGGCGCAGCTCGGCTCGGCGGGGTCTGGGGTGGTAGGGGCTGGGCAGTCGCCGCAGCCGGCGGCGGCGCCGCCGCCACACCGATGCACCCCACAGGTTCCCGGTAAGTTGGAACGGTGTGGCAGCCTGCAGAGGGCGGGGAGCATGCGTGGGACGTCGGGTGGTGCCGCAGATATTCATGCCTCCCGCACCTCCTTCTCCTCCTCCTCGGGCCATGACGCTGGGATGGCGTGCGGTAGGAGGGGCAGTGGTGGCGGCGGCGGCACCGCCTCCGGAAAACGCAGCTGCCACTACCCAGGAGTGATACTGCGGATCCCGCGCAACTCCGCCCCGCTCCCCCCGCGCGAGATGCGGTCGCACCACCCCGAGGTGGTCACATCGGACAACCTCGGGCACCGCCTCGTCCCAGGTGTCGGTGGGGAGCACGGCTGGATCCCGACTGGCTGTGGCTGCTGGCTGGACAAGTCAAAGCTCATATTCCCTGTCGAAAAGGACCCCCGTATCACCATTGCGGCGAGGAGGAGGAAGAAGGGAGCGGCGGCGATGGGGGGGTCGGGGCCTGAAACCCTGACGCCGTTCTGCTGCCTCTCGCCGTGCCAGATGCATTCCTTGGTGGAGACGCTGCCGGCACACCTCAAGTGGTCCAGATGGAGGCTGACATACTCATCTGACGAGCACGGCTTTCTGCTGTCCACCATGAAGAAGAGGTGTGAATCGCATAACTCAGAAACGATGCTCGTGATCCGGACAACCGACGGGGATACGCTTGGGTGCCTCCTCTCCTGCACCCCGGATTGGAACCACCCCGGGAAGATGTGCGGGACAGGCGAGACCTATGTCTGGCGGTTTTTCAAAGGAACCCTCGAAACCTTCCACTGGTCTCCCAATGAAGATGCGGACGGAATGGAGGTAGCAGGTGACCTCCATTGCTTCCTCTCGACACTCACCGACGGGTCGATTGTCATCGGGGGCGATCTCAAAGGCCTCCCCGCTCTGATCGTCGGATCTGACCTGAAGCACGGCAGGACAGGGTCCTGCGTGACGTTCGGCTCGCCCCCCCTCGCCGCCTCGCATGCCTGTGCCATGGAGATGAGTGTCCGATCCGGAGGGAGCGACAGCACCGCCTCGCGCCGCACCCCGAATGAGCCTCCTTTGATGCACCACCCCTTGGGCCGGGAGGCGTCAATGATGTCCTCTTCCAGCACCTCCGCCCCAGCGCATGCGAATGAGGCGAGGTTTACAATCGCCTACATCGAGCTGTGGAATTTCGACGTCTCGGATGAGCTTTACTCCCCATCGGCTAGCGGCAGCGGGTTCCGCCTGTTTGGGGCGGGAGGTGGCGTGGGGCTGGCTGGGAGGGCCGGGGATGCGTCCCGCAGCACCGGCCCGAAGTGCAGCAAGAATGCGAACGACCTGTACTCCCCAGTGTTTCACACCGCGGCCTCTGCGACGAATGTGTCCTCCCTGTGGGAGGAGGCGATGGCGCACGATGACAGCGAGACGCAGTGCACCTGGCACCTCAGCGATCCGGACCACCACATCTGTTGCTTGGAGTAGGTGTCGGGGTGGTGGTGGTGGTGCGTACAGTGGAGAATGTGTCTCAGCGTGGTGTTTTTTCAGAGCATCCCTCACGTCCAAAGGTGGGCGGTGGGGGGGGTGGTGGTGGTGGTCGGGAGTGGGTTGTTTCTCGCGAGGTGGGTGGTTCTTCCCCGCCCCGCCCCGCCCCGCTCCCTTCGGTTCTTCAGCTCATCTCGATCGCAGTTTCCCCGGTTTCGGTCTTTTTTTTTTTGCACCGCGCGCAGACGAGACCCGTTCGGAAAAAAACAAAAGAACGCAACTCCAAGTCTTTTTTGGGCACTTTCTCGGGGGAGGGGAGGGGAGGGGGGGGGGGGGGCCAGGGGTTTCGCTAGCACCGAAAACCGGTGCTTTGCACCAATTGTTTTTTTTCTGGGGGGGGCCCTCGCTACGAGTCACTGTGAGTCACGAGTCGTCAGTTTTCAGCCAAACATGGCTGACTTCTCACTTTTTCTCACTCAGTCACACTTGGTAGCGAGGGCCCCCGGGGTTTTTTCGGTTTTTCGGAATGTGCAAAGCACCGCCCTTGGGAGCGGTGCTTAGCACCGTTCAGGTGTGGCTCTATTTTGGGGGTATTTTGGCCAATTTTCGAAATCCTATTTTGGGTTTTTTGCACTTTTTTTGGGTGCTTTTTTGCACGATTTCTGTGCCTCAGACACAGATTTTGGTGTGATTTTTGCGCTATTTTGATTCACTCGGCCTGACCGATGCATACGATTCGAAAAAATGGCGAAAAAATCGCTATCAACAACGGTGAACGAATGGAGGTAGATGGGGAAGTGGGAGGACACAGCACGCCCTCCCACTGATCGCCATCTGTACACTACCTCTCTGTTCAAGGCGGTCAGTGTCACTTGATGGCGCTGCACACAAATCACTGCTACATCCCAGGGCGCCTTCCCTTGTGAGAATAGCGGAACTTCTGCGGTTGCAGTTTGGTGGTTGAGGCCGGCGGTGATATCACTTTGGTGACTGTGCTTCCTTCCCCCTGAGCTCGATCAGATCCAGGTCGACCTGGTGCTGCGTGGCTCCTGGTGTGCCATCTCTTGCATGCCACGGATGCCCACCAAGTCGAACCCGAAACATGACGACCCTTTCGAGATGTCATGGCCGCAAGCCCGCAAACCCGATCGCATTCGCAAGGTGGTTCGTCTCTTAGAGATCAGTGCTCGGGCCCAGCCTTCCGCGAGGGTGCTGGAACCGACATGCCGCAGCCCCGTACGCGCAAGGGCTTGGCTCCAAGACCAGGCACATGCCACAGGGGGGTGTGGGGGGCGGAGCCCCCCAGCCGCCGGAGGCCACGGTAGCGAACGTCTGTTGGCCTGGCTCCATAGTCGCATACGCTCAAGTACAACACAACTGACAGATAGCACATGTCGCATGGGGGGACGATAAATTGTCGCGCAAAGACACGCCACAGGGGGGTCTGGGGGGCGGAGCCCCCCAGCCGCCGGAGGCCACGGTAGTGAACATCTGTTGGTTTGAGCTCGAGAGCAAGCCTCTCACACCACCGCCCTCCGACCCCCCTCTCCACCCCCCAGGTGCAACATTTTTTTGCACCCGGAAAATGTGTTCTTTTGACTGTTTGAGCACATCCAAGACCGGGAACATAGAAGAATTCTGCTGAAAACCCAAAGGAAAATGGTGCAAAAAAGTAGTGACCACCACCCCCATCCCCACCTCCGGGTGCAAAATTTTTTTTGGCCACGGAAAATGTGTTCTTTTGAATGTTTGAGCACATCCAAGACCGGGAACATAAAAGTTTTCTGCCAATACCAAGTAGGGTCACAATAAAATCCAAAGGAAAGGGGGCCCTCGCTACCAGTCACGGGTCGTCACGGCTCGTCAGTGAGTCAGGGGGCTTTTTTGGCTGGCCTGGGGAGAAGGGTGAATTTTCAGGTTTTTGGCTGACTACGAGTCACTACGAGTCACTTGACTGGTAGCGAGGCCGGTCTGGAACTCCGGGTGGGGACTTGGGGGCCCTCGCTACCAGTCACTGCTCGTCACAGCTCGTCAGTCAGTGAGGGGAAGTGGGCTGGAGCTCACTTTTTCTCACTCAGTCACACTTGGTAGCGAAGGCCCCCAAAAAAGTGCAAAAACATAGTGCAAAAAAATATTTTTTCCCCAAATTCCTATTTTCATTCCGTGAAATAGATACACGCCTGGCACCGTTTTTTTTTTTTCCCCCGATTTTTTTTGGTGTCACCCAGGGACCGGTGATCTCCTGCTGGTCGGGCTGCAAAACAGCGAAGCCTACTTACGAGCATCACAAACCCGAGGGAATCCCGACTGCCCGAGACTGCAATGAACAGATGTTCACTACCGTGGCCTCCGGCGGCTGGGGGGCTCCGCCCCCCAGACCCCCCTGTGCCGTGTGCCTGTCTACGAGATCGCCACCACCTTGCGTGGATGCGACGGCAACATGTCGAGAAAGGGGCGTCGTTGGACAAAACGACCCCGAAACCATTCGAATCGGGGGTCAGTGGCACCCAGTGCCCGTACACTCGTGTAGGTACACCGATGGTACACCGCGCTGCGGTGAACCATCAGTACACCTACACTACAGCAAAGAGCGGAACGTGTGTTCGCGTGGTGCGCTCCCGATGGGGTGGGGATTTTTCGGTGCAAAGCACCACTGCGGAAAGTTTTTTTTTCCCCCTCTGATTTTCGGTTCGAAGAGCACCGCACCGATATTTTTACCGCCTGACCCCCCCGGTGCTAGCGAAAACCCTGGGGGGGGCAGCCACATTTTTTTTGCTGGAAACCACATCGGCGAGGCTACGACCCCCCGCCCCCCATTCATCGGGCGAAGGGCGTGTTATCGTTTCGGGAGTTTGTGTGCCGGTGCGCCTCCTGGGTACACGCGGAACAAAAGTCCAGGATAGGATGGACGGTGCTGTGCCATTTCTGTGTGTCTGTGTGCCAGTGGGATCGTTCGGCCTCCGTGTCACTTTGTGTGATCTATTGTTACGAGTTACACGGGACAAAAAACGGAGTGAAAAAGTCACGGAGGAACGAAGGAATAATCGGGCCACCTGCGCTTTCTGATAAGCACCCTTGATGACGCTTCCCATGCAAGGGCCAAATCCCCCCGCCCCGTTGTTGTTTTGCGACATGTCCGTGAGGGGCATGATGCCCCTCTGCAAAACATCTTTCAAAGGTCCGGCGTATGCATCGCTCCGTGCATTCGACACTGCGAAAGAAGCCACGTGTGTGTTGCGGTTGCAGAAACCCACGGTGACCTGCCGTCATCTTCCCGGTGGTGCTCGCGGCAGCACGCCTCCTCCGGGACGCGTTGGCGCCGGCATTTCGAGTGGCGCGGCTTCCAATGCAGCCTGCAGGTGAGCATCTTTGCGCGCGCGTGTGTGTAGACAGATGGGGGTCTCATGAGATTTCCCTCGATGTTGTCTCCGCCCACCAAACAGAGTAGCGTGTGTGTGTCTGGTGATCAGTGTAAGCCGCTTGGCGTGCCTCGGCACTGCACACCACCAATATATCATGGGGCGAGAACAGGGGGAGGGGGGGGAGGGGAGGGGCGCATGCCCGCCGTGACCTTGTATAACACTTGTGTGCTCCCGTGTAAAGAAAGAGAATGGCGTGAGCCGCCCGTATGGGCTGAAGTATTCTAAAGATATACCTTGCTTTTAGCAAGTGGGTCTGGCCTGCGGTGTAACGAAAGAACGAACCCCCACGCGTGTTCTGCAACCAGAGCGCCCCGCGATCGTGGCAGCTGCCTGCTTGAGAGAGAGATGTAGCGGATCTCGGTTCTCGTGTTGTGCGCCTTCAGGGGTGCAGTTCGCTCGCCACGTCGCGAACCAAACACGGCAAAACGTCACTTGCGATGTCTTTTTTGTGGGCAGCTGTGCGGCGCAGCCCAAACTGGGGAAACTTTTCACACCATTTTTGGTAGAACGCGCGTGTCGTGTCCGGTTGTACAAACAAGCACATTGCGTACGGCGGCTCCTTTTGTTTTCGTTCGGCAGCGCAGCGGCCCGTTTGCACTGAAGAACATTCATGGCGCCGTCCAGTGTCTCTGCAGCACGTGCAGGCACCGTTCAGACAAACAAAGAACGCAACTTTTTCCCCAATTATTTTAGCTGGGTATTTTCCCCTCCCAACAAAGTATCTTGTTGAACGCACTCGTATGAGCGGAAAATACCGCTTGTCAGGACACACACGGGAGAAGTGCTCGGTGATTTGCTGCCACACACACAGCCCCTTGCGCCTGCCAAATCACCACATTCTTCCGCGGGCAACACGTGTGTTTCTGCTTTAAAAATGCCGTTCAGTTTTTATGTGTGTTTCGTGCCATCAACGAATCATTTTTCTCGTTTTACCTTTTTTTTCGTATTTCCAAAGGACCCCTGCCTGAACCCCCCCACATGCCCGGAGCTGCGATGTCCAGCCAGGGTGGCGGTTCTGCTGCGTTCCGATCCTAAAAGTCTGCCAGCAAATGGTGCCCGCTCTACAAAATTCAGGTTGGGAACCACCTTTACACGGAAAAGTATCTCGCCACACCCATACTTGAACCCCAGGGGGGGGGGAACGCCGGGGGCAGTGTGCTGATGTATACCATACAGTGGAGGCAGCAACAAAGCTCGCTCGGTTGGACCTACAGTCCACACTACACAAGCTTAACGTATTTTGTGTCAGGTGGAGGTCACATCAAGACCAGGGCGCGCTTGGTGTGTCCTCCACTATTAAATGAGTCACGTCTGTGTGTCTTCGGGTTTAGGGTCTGCGGGTGATGGAAACGCCTGTGCGATATAGATGTCAGTTGGGGGGGTGCTGTCTAGCGGGGATAGGGATGAGAGAGACAATTGTAGGGCCGGTGGCCATCGGGAGGCTGAGGAAGAGCGCGACTTGGGGGAGGGGGGGGGGGGGTGCTTTCGTGTAAGGATCACGCACGGAGGAATCGAAAATGTGTGGCCATCGGGAGAAGGGGGGGTGTTTTTTTGTTAAGGCACACCCCCACCTCCCCCTTGTGGTCCGAATGCCTTCGACATGCGGAGCTTTGAGTGCCGCAGATCAAAGTCAAGTCCTAAGTCAGTGGGTGTCGCTGTGTGGCACACCCGCAATGTCTTGTTTGGGCACCGCCTCAACCCCCAGAGACACCCCATTGGCACCCACCCCTGTCTGGGCACTTCACAGCAACCCTCGGGCGAGCCTAGGGTACCTGTGACTGTCCCGCACAGCTCTGCTGAGAGCATGGTGACTCCTCATCAGATCTCCGTTCGATCAGATAGATACACCGCGTCCGATGCTGTGTGCGCCACGGCAAGCAAGCCAGATTGGCAGCCCTTTCCACCTTCCTCCAGCGAGGGTGAATGTGTCGGTGGGCATGGTGCAGATGTGCTGCAGATGCAGCGTGGCTGTGTGCCCGGCCGCTCCGCCGTCCACCTTCAGGGCTGCGGGTCTCGTGTTCAGGCCCCGAGGCCCTAAGGTGATGATGCCGACTGGGGGTGGTACTGCCTCCTACGACACCCATGTCTTGCGGTGGTGGGTCGGCGTGTGACTCCCGCCCCGGCAGGCAACCTGTCGGTGCGGATTGAGTCCGCTGGTACTGCTGCGTTCGGTGGTGGCGTGGTGTAAAACCACGAACCCTTTCTGTGGTGTGCGTTCCAACACACTGTTTTTTTTCGGTAGATGCTGTCAGTCCCTGTGTCGTGTTTCCAGCTGTGATGCGAGCAGTTATCGCCCCAACAGCGGCACAAAAAGATACACGTGTGGGCGTGTGCCTGTGTGTTGCACGACTGGCTGCAGCATTGTTGCGGCCAGCATGTGATTCAGCTTTCGCGGGGGTGTTGTGCTGTACGGGAGGTGGGGGGAGAGGAAGCAAGAAATACAAAACGTGGTTGCCAAAAACTCTAACCCTGGCAGGGGCAGGGGCAGGGTGTCGGGAGTGGGGGGGACTTCTGCTGACACGAGTGGGGGGCTGTGGTCGCACAGGCCATGCCCAGTCGAAACCTAGCCAACCGGACAGCCCCTCCTCCCACCCCCCTCGTTGCATCGCGGTCGTACGAAGGTGCCAACACAACACAACACAACACAACACAACACAACACAACACAACACAACACAACACAACACAACACAACACAACACAACCCCCCCCCCCCCCCAGGGGTAACGTGCACGGTGGACTCCCACCCCCTGGAGCGGGGGTCTGGGCGACCCCCGCTAGCGGGAGTCTGCCCTGCTATTTTTGGTGCCCAGACGACCCCCGCGAGCGGGGGTCTGGACCCCCGATATTCCGATATCCCAAAAAGGTGCACCCTGACGTGTGGGAGTCCACCGTGTGTTCACACATCCGGCATCCTATGCGAAATACCCGCTGCTCCCCGGGAGCTGTTGCGGGAACCATCTGCTCTTCCGACCCAGCGAGACTCTTGCCGTATTTTCTCTACCACACGGGGTGTGTTTTACCAAAAAATCTCAGACCCCACGAGCTCCGTGCGATCAATTGCGACCATTTTTCGGGGAATTGGTGGAGCTGGGTCCATCGCACCGCCGGTCCGGGTTCTGGGGTGCCTTGGTAGGTGGGTTTCCCTCAGGAATGCCGCCTATTGGGAGCCATCAATAAGGGGTGTAAACTGGCGCCCCATGACCAAAATGACCCCACCACGATCCGCACAGATTCCAAACGTTCAAAAGAACGGGTTTTTGGGAAATGTGTGAGGGGGGTCCCGCTGGGTGGGTGGTGTGGGTGGTGTGGGTGGGCGAGCTGCCTGCCAGTCACCATTTCCCTTCAAAAGTGCCTGAATCAGACCCGCATTACATGGATGAAGCTTGACACCGATCCACCAAAATGACCCCATTGCGATCCGCATGGATTCCGAAAAGTGCAATGGACTGGGGTAATACCGCCTTGGCGAATTCACAGCGTCTCCCAAAAACGAAGAACAACGCCCCAAAAATTCACAAAAATCGCGCTGCTATTTTTTGCGATTTTTTGTGAAATGGTTCGCGATTGTGATCGAGAATGGTGTTGACTACCTCAGGACGAATGAGCTGCGCCTCACCACCAAAAACCCCATGATGGCCCATGCTCTGACGGTGATTCTCATCGGAGGCATCTTCTTCGCGACGCGCTGGGGCCGCAACAACGCCTACGTCTCTGGTGGTGAAAGGGATGATGCCTCAGACGCGCTCTCCTCCCCTCCAGACCCGTCCGATGAGGGCGCGGCGACGCAGGAAGAAGAGTGCGAGGAGGATGAAGAAGCCGAGGAGTATGAGGAAGCGGAGTCGGAAGACGCTGCCTCGGAGGCCGATGACGACCCTGATGCTGCCTCCCCCCATGCTGAGAACGCAGATCCCCCTCCTGAGAAATGCGTACACTGTGCGGACGTGCTGGACGACACACCAGACCACCTCTGGTGGGTGTGCAGTGCCTTCGACTGTGTCCGGTCTGAGCCCCAATTCGCGCCTCTACTTGCCGCGGACCGCTCTGACTGGCCCCCGTGCCTTGCGCGCTATGGCGTCGTGCCGGAGGGATTCGACGTCGACGTGACGCTGCTCCACACGCTGATGGGTCGCATTGTGCTGAAGCGTTGGGAACTGGAGGCGAAGAGCCGTGGTGCAAAGCCCCTCGTCCACCCCTGGACAGCCGCCCTCTCGCTGCCTGCGGAACCTCATGACTTTGACTTCTCCCGCATCCCCGATGTACCTCCGGGCGAACGGATCTGGAAGAAGGCTGACATTGCGCTCCTGCGTGCCTTCACTGGTTGGCTGAAGGCCCTGCGCTGGACGGATAGGGGCGTAGTGTCGAACATTGAGCTCGCTCTCGACTTCGAGGTGTACACAGGCATGCAGCTCCCCCGGGCGACGGAAGGGACCAGCGACCTCCCCCTCCCGCCACTCAGGGAGCGTGGACGTGTCCTATGGACGTTGATGAAGCACATGATGCAACTCTGCCAACGCACACAACTCGGTAAGCCGTGGCCTGCCGAGCGGCAGGACCGAGTGGGGTGCCTCTCCTCCGTCGGCGCAGGGGAAGTATGGGGCGGCGTCGTCCCCAGACCCATCTTTGCCGGTGGCGCTGAGACGATCACCGCCATTGAGAACAGCGCCAAACGTGCCGCGCGGGTCCAGAAGGGCGACCTGACCTGGGGTAGTGACGTATACCCAGACTACACCGGGATTAACAGAGCAGGGCGTGCCGCAGCGTGGGAAACCCCCGGGCCTGGACCGACCCGTAGCGCCTCTCCAGTGCTTGTACCTGATCACCTGGCCATACACGACAAGACGCGGGTCTGCAACGCGCACTCAAAACCTAGGTGCGACCTCTGCGAAGGCCAGGAGCGCAACTACCAGACGCATCTGGAAGCGTGCTGTCGCGCGCACCACTCGCATGACGACGGCCTGTCTGTACGGTGCTGCAAGAAGCACAAGATGACGAGGTGTGGTGCATGCGCCAAGGCGGAAACCTGCTGCGAGGCGGGCCACCACGAACCCCCCACTGACGAGGACAGCGAGATGTGCTCTGCTGATGATGACGGCAGCGGCGATGGGCACTCCGCGGGTGGCCCCTCGAACGGCGGCGACGAGGAGGTGGACTCCTGCGACGACAACGACGCGGATGGGGACAGTCCCCCTGCCGCTGGGGGCGGAGACGGGGATGCCGGCCTCAGCGAGCGCGACGAGGCCGCCGACGCGCCCTCGGCGGCCGCCGACGATGATGATGATGGACCCCCATCTGAGGGATGTGAGACCGCACTGGGACAGGTTGCCACTGAGAGCGCCGCCAGTTATGTTTATGAGAGTGGCCCAGTGCCAGAGAGGGTGGAACCCCCCTGTTCGGATGTGTCTTCTCCTGGTGTGGACGAGGTTGTGGCATGCTGCGACCTCGAGCTACCGCCAGCCCCTTCTCTCTCTTCCCTGCCTCTTCCTAGCTTGCTTAAGAGGCTGGCTGACGTGCGGGACGTGGCTGATGCCGCGCCTTTCAATAAAAGACAAGCTACCTGCACCGTAGTCAGCTCCTTGAGTGGCCCTTGTCCTGATATCTCGTCGCTTAGACCTTTCCCCAACGTGGCATCCCCCCCCCCTTTGCCGGAGAACACCCCACCTCCCTTTCGTCTTGTCACTGACCCGGGTACACAGACAACCGGCGGGCTCGGCAAATCAACAAAGGTGCTTTCATCAAAGCGCACTGCCCAGTCGTCGCAGTCTGAACCTGGATTCACCTTCCTGCCCCCTCATGTCCCATCTGCCGCAAAGAGAGAGGCGGATGCCCTTGGCGCGCCCGACATCCCGCCACCGGGAAAAACGCCTGCAACTTGCGCAACGGTTAGCGCCTTGGACGTCCGGCCTTTCCCAGGCTTACTTCCCCTACCCCTCTGCAAGGGTACTCATTGCCCCTCGTTCCTCTCACCCCGCCCCCTGGGCGCCCCTGTTTCGAAAACAAAGGCCGTTGGGCAATCTGACTCGAAACCTCCAGCAGTGGCTACCGGCTTCCTGTTTGATGCGCCAAGCAGGCCACTCACTACAGCTAAAGTCAAGGCATGGAGGTGGTTACTTCCCCCTTGCGCGATTGACCCCATTCCCCACAAGGTTCGTCTGTCGAAGATCCATCGGCAGAAACGTTTCCGAGCCCGGGCTTTCCCTTTTGACCCCCCCCGCCAGATCAGGCGTTCATCAGACTTCCTTCCCAGTAAGTGGAAGGTCCCGCGCTATTTTCAACGCGCGGCCGAGGTATCACCCTCCGAGCTTCATTCGGTGGAGCCTCCGACCTTCAGTGTTCACGTGCCTTTCCCTATTTTAACAAAAGAAAGGAGCAGATCGCGCCCGTGTGGTGTGACTTAGTAAATGACTTGGATAGCGTATCAGTTCTCGTGCGTCGTCTTTCGTAGACGTTCTGTACGATGCGGATCCGCTAATCCAACATAGCAAACGCGATTGTGCGATTTTTTGTGAAATGGTTTGACAGCCCGCGATTTTTTGCGAAGCCTGTTATTTTTTTTACTAGTTACGAGCGACGAAGCGTAGCGAAGTCGCGAAGTAACGAAGGAAATCGTACGACTGAAGCTTTGGATTAGCACCTCATGCCACTTCACAGGGCCTCAACTTTCTGTACTTCATTGGGCCTCAACACAGCCTTGAGACAGCAAGTGTGCGCTCAAGTTTAACAATGGCCGGAAGAAAGAAGAAGACCCCAAAATCCAAGGAAGCCTCGCAGACTACACCCCCGCCTCCGCCTCCGTCTGAGGAGGAGTCCGCCGCGGGCCAGGCCATCGCAGCTGAGCCTGTGGCCGTGACACCAGTCGAACCCCAGGAGCCCCCGCAGATTCCCCCATCGCAGCTTCCGCCGCCGCAAACCGCCAACCCCGTGCCCACGGGGGCCCCTCATCAGAGCCCGGCCCAGCACAACACACATGCTTACCCCACTGTGTACGCCTATGCACCCCACCACCAGAACTTGTACCCAGCACCCGGTGCTTTGACAGCGCAGCCCCCCCCCCGGGCAGTTTGCACATGCTGGTGCCCCCCCCCACACATCATCTTACGTGTTGGTTCACCACTCCCCCGGTGTCCACACGCTGCAGCAGGCTCCCCTCCCAGCGCCCGCCCCCGGTGCTCCTGCAGCTCAGCCGCCCCCCCCAGGGCAGGCTCCACACGTCGGTGCGCCCCCGCCCCAGGCACCGGCCGTGTCGGCACACCACTCTCCCGGTGTCACCACGCTCCAGCATGTTCCCCACCCAGCGTTTGTCACCGCTCAGCCGCCCATCCCAGGGCAGGCTCCGCACGCCGGTGCACCCCCGCACCCTGCTCCGGCTGTGTCGGCATACCACTATACCGGTATCCCCACGTTGCAACATGCTCCCCACCCAGCGCCAGCGCTCCCCAGCGCCCAGCCACCCGTTCCAGGGCAGGCTCCACATGCCGGTGCACCCCCGCCCCACGCACCGGCTGTGGCCGCACACCACCCCGGTGTCGCCGCGCTTCAGCATGATCCCCACCCGGCTTTTGTGTCTGGTGGTGCACCTTGGGCAAACACAGCAGGCTTTGGCGCAGACCAGGCTTGGGCTGCCATCGCTGCGGGCCACCCCCCTCCCCACGCCAGCCCGGCCCCGCTTCCCCAGTCCTCCCTCGCCCCCGGCGCTCTCGCCACGGACCTTGAGCCTTCTCTGTGGGCCACCATGTCTGCGGACAGGCGGGCTTCAGTCCTCCTCGGGCTGGACGTCCGGTTCGGTCCGCTCTCCTCCAGTGGTTCCAGTTTGTCCATCGAGGCCGCACACCGTGTGTCGGACCTGAAAGCGATGGCGAACAAGATTGGGACACACGGAACACTGGAGGAGGCGAACAAATTTTTATGCGACATGGCCCACAGGGAGCTCATGAGGCTCTTTGTGCTGGAACGGGCCGCTGGGGGCGACTCGGCAGGGGCGAGGAAGATGGAATCCGCTTTTTTCGCTGCGGACACACAGCCCGTGTTCGCTGCCCCCGCCCTCCAGGCTGCCTCGGGCCCCCTCGAGCCCCGCCACGAGCCCCGCCAGGGCCCCAAGCGGCAGCGGTCTGACCGCTCCGTTTTCGCCGGCCCCCCTCCCAAGATGGCCCGCCGAGAGGTTACCGAGAGGAAGCCGGATTTTCGCGGGCACCCCCGGGGGGGCTACCGCCGGAACTAGGGCCCACCAGCCTGTGCCCCCCCGCCCCGTCCCGCCCCCTCCCATCCCTCCCCCCCCTCCCACACACCCACCTCACCACACACCCTCCACTGCCGACGAAAAAATCTCCAAAAAAGCCAGCACCGGGTCGGCCGCGGCACCAGGAGTCGATCACCTCTCCGGGCCAGGTCAGGCAGGTCTACAACCACGCCATGTCAACCCTATCGGGTGCTCTGGCCCCATCGACTTGGCGGGGCCAGATCTCGGTCGCTCGCCGAATGATGGACTTCCGGGTGCAGTGGGAGGCGTGGACGGGGCACCCCCTCGCGGTCGACGAGGCCATCCTCCTCTGGCTCAGCAAGAAGTCGGTGGTGGATGGCCTCAAGCCCTCAGCCCTTCTGCAGTACCTGCAGAACCTGAAGGCGTGGGCAAAGCGCGCGGGGTTCTTGGAGCACCCTACCCCCATGCTCCGGGACTTGGAGCGCTCCTACAAGAGGTCTGGAGCGCTCCGTCCCTCTCGTCAGGCAGTGCCCGCCGACCTGGCCACGGTGCGACAGGCCATCGACGGGGAGTCGTCACCGGTGGTGCGCGTCGCTTTGGAGGTCGCCTTCAAGGCGGCAGCTCGCGTCGGCGACCTGTTGAAGCTCGACGTGCGGGCCCTGTCCTTCGAGGACTCGTACGTGGGCTTCGACTGGTCGGGAGGAAAGTCCGACCCTTTTCGTTTGGGCCGCACAACCGGTGTCGCTCTGTCCCCGCAGGCCTTCGACTTCCTCCAGACCCGCTGCAGGTCTCTTCCTCCAGACGCGCCGGCGTTCCCCACGACGCGGCAGAAGTTGGTGGCTGCCCTCCGCCGGGTGGACCCCCAGCTGTCGGGCCACTCGCTCCGGCGGGGCGCGTTGATGCACCTCATGCAGAAGGGCCATCAACACGGCCTCGAAGTGCGCTCAACAAAAAGTAGTCCGGAACTGTTCTCCCACAGTTGCTGGACAGGGTGTCTATAATAAAGCGAAAGGAGTACGATTTTTTGTTATTTTTTGCGATTTTTCCACCTGATTTTGCCCTGAGTTTGGCGGAGTTTGGCGGTGTTGGGCGGAGTTTGGTGGAGTTGGGCGGTGTTGGGCGGAGTTGGGCGGTGGGAGACCCTTTAAATTGGAGTATCCCTATGGGGGGGTAGCTTTCTGGTCCAAAGAAACCTGGTGCGGATGGAGCTCCCTACCCCTTGAGTCACCCACCAGCACACATTGTCAGCGAGGATGACGATCATGGCGTTGGAAGCCTGCATAAACATCGCTCCCCTTCAACCTGACTTCACATGTCCTTCAGCATGTCCTGAGTAGGCACTGCCTGCCGTCAGCTCCGGGCATCACCTCACCCCTCACCCCCAGTGCTGCTCAACCACGTGTCCATCAGGAGCCACGTCGCTGCGTGGTGCACTCCAGAGGGATGCCTCTGCACCACCTCATGCCGACACACCAAACGTCCTCCCTTCGAGGCGAGGGCACCGGGAGGGGAAGCCCGGGTCGGCGCCCCCCCCCCAAGGCCTGATGTCCTGCCTGATAATTGACGGTCCCGGGTTCAAAACCCGCTCAGGTGCTGCGTGTCGTCGACACCGTGACTGCGGCAGGCGACATCCCAGACGGGTCGCCCCTCCTCTGTGCAAAGTACACCCGGGCGAGGCTCCCCTCGGGGGAACGCCGTCGGGAGATGTGCTGGAGCCACCGCGCTCGATTCTGGGCTGTCCGCCATGTGCTGTCATGGAGCCTGCGTGGGCGTGAAAACCGTAGGTGGTGGTTCGATTCCCAGAACTTGGGTAGGATATACCTATGGGATAACCTCCACGGGATGTTGCTTCTCGCGTTGGATATCCTACACCAAGGTGGAACCCTGCAGAAGACACGAGAGTAACAGAGAGGGACATCCCACGGATATCCCGCTCTGTTACCTCTCTGTTCCCTCGGGTACCCCGAGAGAACGTCATCCCCCTTCGGTCTGGGCTTGTGCCACTGGCTGGGCTGCTTCTTGTACAGGTCGATGGAGTGAACGCGCTGGGTTATTGCGCCAGGTACTAGCTTCGGCAAACTGCAGCATAGTGGGTGGCTCTCCAGTTGTGCTGGGAAGATGGTGGAGGGTCACCAATATTGTGAGGCGGCTCATTTTTCAGCATTTCTGAGCGAAAATCCCTCAGTACAACACCTCCCCCCCCCGCCTGCAAAGGCAAAACGGGTAGTGTCCGCCACTTTGGAGCTAATTTTGACCCGAGTTTGGCGGAGTTGGGCGGTGGTGTGGCGGCGTTCGGCGGAACCCGTTTTGGGCCAAATCAGGTGGTTTTTTGTGAAATGGTTTGAAACCCCATTTTTTTCCATTGGGGGGTTGCCTGTAGGACTTTGGGAGGGGCTCCTACAAGCTGTGTGCCAGGATACCAGAACCGAGCTGGAGTTATGTACGAATCAAGTGTATGAAACCCCGGAAAGAAGCACACGAGTGGGCCAACGCTACAACGACGTAGCTCACAACGTGGGGGACGGGCATCGTCGTCGTCTTCATATTCATCCTACCAGCCGCTAAGCAGGCGTGGGAGGAAGAAGAGTTTACTGTGGTCCAAGGGGGACACCAGATCACTGATTTGCATAGGATTCACTCTGCTTGTCGCCTTCTGGTTCAGGTTCAACAGCTCGAACTCCTAGACTTCCTTGGGTGGGCACTATATGTGCTATGTGGTGGCTGCAGCTGTCCACGATTGTTCAAGCCAGAGGCATCTGACACCCTGAATATGAACCCTCAAGGGCCAGTGATCTCCTGCTGGTCAGGCTGCGAGACAGCGAAGCCTTCCTACTTCCAAGCATCGCGAACCCGAGGGAATCCAGGCTGGAACAGATATTCACTACCGTGTCCTCCGGCGGCCCCTCAGACCTCCTGTGCCGTGTGCCTGTTTAGTCGCGCGATAGCCATTGCTTCTTTCTGTGTAGCTGTAGCGTGTTCACATGCGGGTGATTAGCGTCAACGCATCATGGCAGGCCAGGAAGAAGGGAACACGCTTTTCACCACGGCACCGAGTTGCCGTTGATTCCTGGAGCTAGGTCTAGACAGGTTCCATCCCCCGTCATCACAAACGTATACAGACGCACGGGCAATAAGCGTCTCTCTGTGGTACGGGATCATGACAGGCGGGTATTGTCCTTTGGTCACCTGTGAATTGGCTGCGTCCTCCTGAGTGGTTGGATTCCCTGACCTCATGAGATCGGAGTACGAGACGGACACTACACGGGGGTCGGAGCCCCCCAGCCGGAGGCCACGGTAGTGAGCATCTGTTCCAAAACCTCTCATCGACGTCGACCATCGACCCAGTGTAACCGGGTCAACGCTAGGTTAGCGTTGAAAAAGTCACAAAAAGTCGCAAAAATTCGTCAGCTGATTGAGGGTGTGATATGAGGGTTCTATCCAACAAGGATATCAAGGCGGCACTTTCAAAGTCCTGCCAAGGACAGCGCCACGTGGGTGTGTGCTTCTGATATATGTTATGTCATCATGTGAACCCTCCCCAGCGTGTGCCAACATCCCTGACACGCTCACGAAAAGCATGACACGGAGAAAACAGGTGCCGAAACAACCTGCCGAGCACACGGGTGGTGCCACGTTGATCCACGCAGCGATCTCCCATGACAGGAAGCCTTGTCGCCACGGCAGAGTGCCGCAGACTGTGGGAGAGGTGTCGCCAGTCACCTTGAGGTTGCAGTGTGTCATCAGGCTAAGACCCGTGCCCTCTTCACCTCCCCTGTTAGGTTGCTCCCATATCGTTGCCTGCTTTGGGGCCTGAAGGACATAGGGGTCCAGCAGGCACTTGAGCATCGCAAGGCATGAGTGGCTGTTTCAAACTCCTGGTGCAAGCACCCGTCATGGTCTGGGGAAGCCCTCCCAGGTAGTTTAACGTCTTGCCCAGGACCACGCAAAAATTCACAAAAATTCACAAATTTTGCACTGCGAAATTTTGCTATTTTTTGTGAAACCTCGCTTCCTCCGAACCACCACCATACCCCTCTCCTCACGTGTGCCCCCTCCCGATCAGTGTGTGCGAATATCACTCAGGCCCGGCCCCTTCAATAGTAGATGTGGCCCTGCCGATTTCAGACCGTGTTGTGGACGATGAGCTTCAAGCTATTAAAAGAAACAGTAGTGCCCTTGACGCAGTGACATCTCCTGCGCCTGGAAAACGACTTCCCCTCCCCGAGGTTCTGCCTCGCCATCAGATCACGTGTCAACTGCTCCCTCGTCTTATCAAGGTAGCGGAAGACCTCATCACAAAACAACGCTTGACTATGGCGGACAGAACCCCACGGAGCTGCAAACCGTGTGTTCATCAAATTAAACGAGGATGCGACGGCAACCCTGTCGCTGCCTGGCTCTCCACACGCCGAGTGCCAAAGAAAACTGTGTCGGCTAAGAGGCCCTGGAGACCGCGCCCTTGGCGCGGCCGCCAGGCCCCAAAGCTCCGCCCTAAAAGCAAAAACATATACGTCTCTTCCCTTTCTTTCTTTCTGAAGGCCGCCGTCGTATCCCGGCTCACAACCGGGCTACAGGCGCAGAGTGCCTCGTTCAGACCTCCTTTTTCTTTACCGAGGAGGCGATCACGCCCGGCACCGTCTGTGGACCCGAGACACACACGCGCACCTGATGAGAATCGTCTTTATGACCATGCACCTCGCTGAGCGGGCGCATGCCTCCTGATTGATTGCAACACACACAGAGCCACACCACCCTGCAGGGCGCTGCTAACTTTCCACAGGCGTGGTTATGGAGGTGTTCCTGACGGATGCGGCGACAGGCGTGACGCACGCTGTCGACATCGGGAGGGACGAGAAGCCCGACAGGCTGAAGCTCGAAGCACGCGAGGCGTTCCGCTACCCTGATGGTGTGGAGGAAGAGGACGTGCATCTGTCGGTGGGGGGCAAAGCGGTGTGTGACGACGAGCCTCTGTGCAGCCATGCAGGTGTCGAAGCCGGATGCGTGGTTCACGTCACCATCTGTCCCAACCGTCACCTCGATGCGGTGCACAAGGGGGAGAAGCAACTGTGGCAGGTCCCGCTGTGGGTGACGACACGCGATGAGGTCCTTCAAGCCGTTCGGGAGTTGACGGACGAGGTTCAGGGGGGACGAGCGCCAGACTGGCTCGAACATGCGCACACCACCGTGAAGGGTGATCGTGAACTTGTTCTTGCAGCAGTTCAACAACATGGGTCCTCACTCAAGTACGCAAACGACAGCCTGAAGGGTGATCGTGAGTTCGTTCTTGCTGCAGTTCAACAAAATGGGGACTCATTCCTGTACGCAGACGACAGCCTGAAGGGTGATCGTGAGATCGTTCTTGCTGCAGTTCAACAAAATGGGTTCTCACTCCTGTACGCAGACCGCAGCCTGAAGGGTGATCGTGAGTTCGTTCTTGCTGCAGTTCAACAAAATGGGGACTCACTCGAGTGCGCACACGACAGCCTGAAGAAAGACCGCGAGATACTTGCTGCTGCAAGTCATCACATGTAATGGTGTGCCCACGCATCGTGTTGCGTTGAGGGCTGCATCAGTGTTGTGTTTCCCTCTGCCGCTGAGAGCTGCCCGGTTGAACGATTCTGCAGTGCTGTTGGTTGGGCAACAGGAGTCAACACTCTGTGCTTCTTCTTCTTTTTCACTCTAGCACTACCCCTTCTCGGTTGCTTCTCTGAGCCACCATGTGTGGCTCAGCAGGAGGCGTCTCAGCATGCCTCACCCTCATGAGGCCGTTCCCTTTTGTGTTCAGGAGGCAGCGATTCAACGGAAAAGAGATGCTGCCAATCGCTCATTTCCGGAGTCGCATGCAAAGGATTTTTCAAGCTCGGAGAGAGGTTGCCCCCCACAACAGCTGTACGGCCTCAACTCACCGCACTCAACTGACGCGGAACATTGTGGAAGTAGCCGCCGTGGGCTCTAGGCTCTCTGGCCCTGCAACACATACGCATTTGATGGGCCCCGCTCCGATCTGCACGGAGCTCAAAAAATCAATTGTCTGCGGTTCTGGGAGGGAATAATGTCTCGACACCTGGGCTCTGGGGAGGTGGGCGCAATATCCAGGCGCGGCGAATCCCATCAACCTCGACGGCGGTGGGAGGGTGAGTGTGACAGTGGAGTGCTCGGTGTGTGTCTACACTAATTTGTAAAGATCCGCGTGGTGTGGTTACCTCTATCCCGACGCCCCCTGTGACTACGACCCCGTCCTCCCCAGAGGCGACCGCGCCTGCCTCTGCAGCCCTGTGGAAGCCATCCCCTGCACCCCACCGCCGCATGTGACGCATGTGGAGGCTCTCCCCTCCGCCCCGCCACCCCATGTGCTTGTGCCTCAGCCCTCCCCTGAGGCAACCCCGTGTACCGCTGTCCCCGAGCCCGCCACCCCTCCAGCTGTGGGCTGGCCTACACCGTGTGCTCCCCGGGCTCACCCCACCGCCACCTGATGCAGCCTCGTGGGAGGCTCTCACCCGACGGCACCCGCAGCGTGGCGCAGCTGAAGCGCGCCGCCTTCGAGGCGCATGCCGGTTCTACCCCGGTACTGCCTGCCCAGAGGCCGAGGGTCGATTCCGTGATCCCCATCGCTGACGCTGACCTGGGCGCCGCTGACCCGGCCGCACCTTCTGCTACTACCTCCCCTCCCAGCGGCGTCTCCGTTACGCAGTCTACCCCCCAAGGCCCCGCTCAGGCGCCTCTTCCTCTGCCCGTGTGTGGTCACCTGCACACCCTCAGGCTTGCGGGCGTCCCTCAACCCCTCCTGTGTCACCCCACCAGAGCAGCTCCTCCCTCAAGCAAGGGGAGCCTACCGGGCCACGTCCCCGCATAGTTATGTAGACGACCCCCTTGGGGTGCGGGTGTCTTCGATGCGGGGATATCACACTTCAGCACACGAGAGGGAGGGAGGCAGGGGTAGTCATAAGCCGGGGCCCGGGCCCCGGACATTTTCTCGGATTTTTTTAAAGGGGGATTTTTGCTGAAAAACTCTTTTGGCTGATTTCACATTCACCTAGCTATTTACCTCCGGGGCCGGAAAAAAATCTCAGACCCCACGAGCTCCGTGCGATCAATTGCGACCATTTTTCGGGGAATTGGTGGAGCTGGGTCCATCGCACCGCCGGTCCGGGTTCTGGGGTGCTTTGGTAGGTGGGTTTCCCTCAGGAATACCGCCTATTGGGAGCCATCAATAAGGGGTGTAAACTGGCGCCCCATGACCAAAATGACCCCACCACGATCCGCACAGATTCCAAACGTTCAAAGGAACGGGTTTTTGGGAAATGTGTGAGGGGGGTCCCGCTGGGTGGGTGGTGTGGGTGGTGTGGGTGGGCGAGCTGCCTGCCAGTCACCATTTCCCTTCAAAAGTGCCTGAATCAGACCCGCATTACATGGATGAAGCTTGACACCGATCCCACCAAAATGACCCCATTGCGATCCGCATGGATTCCGAAAAGTGCAATGGAGGGGGAAAATTCCGATTCCACGGGTCGAAGTCTTCACAGCCACCCTGGTTCGGCATGTCGGAACAGCTCCATTTCTAGTGGTTTTCGCCACTTTGTGTACCCGATCTGAGTATTTTTCCGGAGGGAAAAACTGGATATTTTTTACTACCCCGGACTCTGCCAACACGAAACAACCAATTGCGGCCATTTTTGGGGTGCCGAGTGCACTGCAAGTCACCCGGACCCCGGTTCCCGAACCTCCCCCTGATCCGGGGCCCGGGGGTAAAAACCCCCTTTCCTTATGACTACCCCTGGAGGGAGGGAGGGAGGGCCTGGTATTGCGATTATTCTCCCGGAGAAACGTTGAAAGAATTGGAGGCGGGTGGTGGTGGAATGGATTGAACAATCAGATACACCCCACGGTTGCTGCGTTTATTTTTTGCCGTCCGGCGTTTCGCCCAACAAGCTTGCTTGTGCACTGTGAAGAATTTGGGTGGGAGCGATTAAGGGTCGGGTGTTGTGTGTTTGTGTGTGGTGACCACGTTTTGTGCGGAGGACCCACTTGGGTTAGAGTGTGGGGCCAACTCAGTGCCACTCTGGGGAGGAGGGCGTGCAGCATAGCCAGCGTGGTGCGTGTGGCAGCAATGTGTTAGTGATTTGCCATCGCTGTACCCATAGTGACCGGGAGCCCGTCCCCCTCTTTGCAGTGGTTGCGGCAGCACACCTCCTCCGGGAGGCGTCGCTTTTGGCATGCCGAGCAACGGGGCTTCCAATGCAACTTGCAGGCAAGCACCTTTGCGTTCCTCCTGGCACCAGGGGGGCAGTCCGGGGGGCAGCGCCCCTGCGCTCCCATGGGCGTCCCACCCAGCCGTTGGCCTGCCGACTGCGCGCCACCGGGTACTTTGACTTCGAGGGGCTCCTAGCACAAAGAACATCCAGCATTGTCACTTCTATCCCACTATCAACACCAAAGAAGAAAGACACTTGGAGGGGCACGAGTATCGGGGAAAATGTCGGGGCACAACCCCGCGTGGGCGCGCAACGAGTTCACCGACTATCTCAATGGCACGAGGATGGGTGATAGCGAATGGGTTGTGTCGTAGGCATGCACCGTGCACGGGTCTGACTCCTCAACGCCTGCCCATCATGCCACCCCCTCCCCCGCACAGCGCCTGGCAAGCCTTTGGGTTGCAAGCCCTGTGCAGCCGAAGCGGAACGTCGTGAGCAGTGTCAACCCGAGCAGCTGGCAGATTATCCACGACGGTTTGGAAATCGTGCTGCACGAGCTGCTGATGGAGGCGCAGGACGATGAGGGGAATCTTCACCCTCGGTCCCTCGGGAAGTGGTGCCTCGAGCGTCTGGGCGATGCCAACAGGACGGAGCAGCAGCGAGAGGAGAAGCTGCGGTGCCGCCAGCGGGAACGGGAGAGGGGGCGGAAGCGGCAGAATGACCGCCAGCACCAGCAGTATCAGCATCAGCACCCGCGCCATCGCCATCAGTGGCAGCCGCAGCACGAATGGCGCCAGGATCACCCCCACCACCATCACCACCACCAACATCACTCCCAGCGGCGGCGCCCTCCGCATCGTGAGCAGTTCCAGCAGCGTTACCAGGCCCCCATGGCCCCCGGTGCGCAGCCAGTGCAAGCGTGCCTACCGCCACCCGTCCCCCACGGGCCTCTGCCACCTCCACCCGCTCCGCCCCCGCCGGCGTTGGCGACGCAGCTCTATTCCGAGTGAGCGGCTGTTTCCGTGCTGAGGGCCGCCCCGGTGCGCCAGGGATGTGGGATGCGTTCTGAGTGTTTTCGCATAACCGCCTTGTTTTGCCGCCTCGTAGATCACAGTAACCCTTCATACACAGCAGCTGAGGTTTCTCAGCAGCACAGTTTGACAAGTGTGTGCGTGGCTCGGATAATCCTACCCTTCCCATGCTTGTGCAATACCGTGTTTCTGGTGAACGCCTGTGGTGCAGCAGCATGTTCGGCAGTGGGCTACTCTTCGTGATCAAATGCACCGAAGGGGGCTGGTCGGATGGGGTGTGCGGTTTCAGGCAGGGGGTGGGGGGCTTCACCCCTCGTTGCATTTCCACATGACGAAGCGCTTTTGTTGGAAGACAGAATATTCACGTGGGGTAGGAGGTGAGGGGAAGGGAGGGGGAGGGGGGAAGGCGGGTGTGATGGCACACGCAACTGGCCCCTCTTTGTGTGCTCTCCGCCCCCAACCCCACGCCCCCCTCGCCTCGGGCTTCCCCCCGCTCCCCCCGTGCATACTTTCAGTGGGTAGATCCGCAGGACGAGAATCCCCTCGTGCACACCCACCCCCTCTTGCACCCCTTCAGAGGTTCCGCGCTAAATACTAGGGGGTCCTTTCTGGCCTCTGTGAGAGTTGCATTGGACGCTTCCACCTGTTGAACGGGCTCCATCGTTGGGTCTGCGAGCGTCCTCCTCGGTTCCCTCTGTGTCAACATCCCCTTCGCATACGCGGGCTGACTGTGAAGCCGTGCAGCACAGAAGCTCGGTGTGCCTGCCCATCTGATGCCAGCAGTGTCTGACGTGTGTCGGTGGCAGGTAGCACCAGAGCTGACTCGGTGCGCCTCCCCACCAGGCAGTGGCCCTGTACGAACAAAGCACCCCAATAAGGCTTGACCCGTGTGGCCACTTGCCCTTCCCTATCCCCTTTTCTAACCCGCAGTGCCCTGGTGTGATGTAAGTTACGAAGAGCCGACGTCCCCACCCTCCACCACCCTTGACACCCTTGTGATTCCCACTGACTTTCCGTGGCACCGTCTGTGGACCCGAGACACACGCGCGCACCTGATGAGAATCGTCTTTATGACCATGCACCTCGCTGAGCGGGCGCATGCCTCCTGATTGATTGCAACACACACACAGAGCCACCACCCTGCAGGGCGCTGCTAACTTTCCACAGGCGTGGTTATGGAGGTGTTCCTGACGGATGCGGCGACAGGCGTGACGCACGCTGTCGACATCGGGAGGGACGAGAAGCCCGACAGGCTGAAGCTCGAAGCACGCGAGGCGTTCCGCTACCCTGATGGTGTGGAGGAAGAGGACGTGCATCTGTCGGTGGGGGTCAAAGCGGTGTGTGACGACGAGCCTCTGTGCAGCCATGCAGGTGTCGAAGCCGGATGCGTGGTTCACGTCACCATCTGTCCCAACCGTCACCTCGATGCGGTGCACAAGGGGGAGAAGCAACTGTGGCAGGTCCCGCTGTGGGTGACGACACGCGATGAGGTCCTTCAAGCCGTTCGGGAGTTGACGGACGAGGTTCAGGGGGGACGAGCGCCAGACTGGTTCGAACATGCGCACACCACCGTGAAGGGTGATCGTGAACTTGTTCTTGCAGCAGTTCAGGGGTGATGGGTCGTCAGGGTAGCGGACCTGGCGACTACGGCTGGCACCTCCACGTGGTGAACCCTGGGGGCCTTTGCGAACAGACCGTTGAGGTAATGATGCGTCACATATGTCGCACGCTTTGCTTAAGGTAGCGCAGTAGCGCATTGCGTGGTCGGGGGCCGGACGTATCCCTCTGGAGAACCGGTGTTTCGCTTAGGCCGCTAAGACCAGCCAGGCTGCACACGGCGCTTAATGAAGCGCGCCGCGTGGCCAGAAGTAACTGTGGGCGGCAACCGTGTTACGTGTTTTTCACCGGGGCGCGTGGGACAAGTTTACCGCACACGCGCACGTGGGACAAGTTTAACGCACACGTGGCTCCCCCGGCTTTGTCTTCCTTTCGCCTCTCTACTTTTAGTTCTTTTTAACACGATCTTCTGTCCGTACCTGTTGTCGGCAAGCCGACCGCGACCAGGAACGCCTCTGCAATCACTGTGGTGGTGAGTGTCCGTTGGCCTGTTCAACCAGCCGTTGCTACGCCTTCTCCTTTTTACGCCCACTGGGTTGGAGTTGAACCGCGCAATCGTTCATCCGACCGCAGCTTTATGCGACCGGCGCGGTGGAAACAAACGAGTGCATTAATCGTATTTTGTTGCACATTGCTTCCTTCCTTTCTACCTTTTAGCCTTTTCCCGCCAGCCCACAGAGATAGGAGCACGCTCTCCCTTTTTATTGCTGTTCTTGCTGTTTGCTTTTAGCTGGGTCCGCCCCGGCGAAGACCGGCGTCTTCTGGCCGTCTGGGGGGTCTGGCAATTGCGCCGGGCTCCCTGGATCCTCTGGATGAGTCAGTCTCAAAACAAAACATAATGTTCTTGCAGCAGTTCAACAACATGGGTCCTCACTCAAGTACGCAGACGACAGCCTGAAGGGTGATCGTGAGTTCGTTCTTGCTGCAGTTCAACAAAATGGGTCCTCACTCCTGTACGCAGACGACAGCCTGAAGGGTGATCGTGAGATCGTTCTTGCTGCAGTTCAACAACATTGGTCCTCACTCCAGTACGCACCGCAGCCTGAAGGGTGATCGTGAGATCGTTCTTGCTGCAGTTCAACAACATGGGTCCTCTCTCCGGTACGCAGCCTGCAGCCTGCAGGGTGATCGTGAGATTGTTCTTGCTGCAGTTCAGGGGTGATGGGTCGTCAGGGGAGCGGACCTGGCGACTACGGCTGGCACCTCCACGTGGTGAACCCTGGGGGCCTTTGCGAACAGACCGTTGAGGTAAGCTACGCTGCACGCTTTGGCTTAAGGTAGCGCATTGCGTGTAGGCTGGATGTATCCCTCTGGAGACCCGGTGTTTCGCTTAGGCCGCTAAGACCAGTCAGGCTGCACGCGGCGCTCATGAAGCGCGCCGCGTGGCCAGAAGAAACTGTGGGCGGCAACCGTGTTACGTGTTTTTCACCGGGGCGCGTGGGACAAGTTTACCGCACACGCGCACGTGGGACAAGTTCAACGCACACGTGGATCCCCCGGCTTTGCCTTCCTTCGCCTTCCTACTTTTAGTTCTTTTTCACCACGATCTTTTGCCCGTCACCTGTTGTTCGACCAGTCGAGCCGCGACCAGGAACGCCTCTGGAATACCCTGTGGTGGTGAGTGTCCGTTCGTCCTGTTTAGACCAGCCGTTGTTCCCGTCTTCTCCTTTTTACGCCCACTGGGTTGGAGTTGATCAGTCAATCGTTCATCCGACCGCAGCATTATGCGACCGGCGCGGTGTTAACAAACGAGTGCATTAATCGTATTTTGTTGCACATTGCTTCCTTCCTTTCTACCTTTTAGCCTTTTCCCGCCAGCCCACAGAGATAGGAGCACGCTCTCCCTTTTAATTGCTGTTCTTGCTGTTAGCTTTTAGCTGGGTCCGCCCCAGCGAAGACCGGCGTCTTCTGGCCGTCTGGGGGGTCTGGCAATTGCGCTGGGCTCCCTGGATCCTCTGGATGAGTCAGTCTTTAAACAAAATCAATATGTTCTTGCTGCAGTTCAACAACATGGGTCCTCACTCCAGTACGCAGACCGCAGCCTGAAGGGTGATCGTGAGATCGTTCTTGCTGCAGTTCAACAACATGGGTCCTCACTCCAGTACGCAGACCGCAGCCTGAAGGGTGATCGTGAGATCGTTCTTGCTGCAGTTCAACATGGGTACTCACTCCTGTACGCAGACGACAGCCTGAAGGGTGATCGTGAGTTCGTTCTTGCTGCAGTTCAACAACATGGGTACTCACTCCAGTACGCAGACCGCAGCCTGAAGGGTGATCGTGAGATCGTTCTTGCTGCAGTTCAACAACATGGGTACTCACTCCAGTGCGCAGACGACAGCCTGAAGGGTGATCGTGAGATCGTTCTTGCTGCAGTTCAACAAAATGGGTCCTCACTCCAGTACGCAGACCGCAGCCTGAAGGGTGATCGTGAGATCGTTCTTGCTGCAGTTCAACAACATGGGTCCTCACTCCAGTACGCAGACCGCAGCCTGAAGGGTGATCGTGAGATCGTTCTTGCTGCAGTTCAACAACATGGGTACTCACTCCAGTGCGCAGACGACAGCCTGAAGGGTGATCGTGAGATCGTTCTTGCTGCAGTTCAACAAAATGGGTCCTCACTCCTGGACGCAGCCTACAGCCTGAAGGGTGATCGTGAGATCGTTCTTGCTGCAGTTCAACAACATGGGTCCTCACTCCAGTACGCAGACCGCAGCCTGAAGGGTGATCGTGAGATCGTTCTTGCTGCAGTTCAACAACATGGGTACTCACTCCAGTGCGCAGACGACAGCCTGAAGGGTGATCGTGAGATCGTTCTTGCTGCAGTTCAACAAAATGGGTCCTCACTCGAGTGCGCACACGACAGCCTGAAGAAAGACCGCGAGATACTTGCTGCTGCAAGTCATCACATGTAATGGTGTGCCCACGCATCGTGTTGCGTTGAGGGCTGCATCAGTGTTGTGTTGCCCTCTGCCGCTGAGAGCTGCCCGGTTGAACGATTCTGCAGTGCTGTTGGTTGGGCAACAGGAGTCAACACTCTGTGCTTCTTCTTCTTCTTCTCTCTAGCACTACCCCTTCTCGGTTGCTTCTCTGAGCCACCATGTGTGGCTCAGCAGGAGGCGTCTCAGCATGCCTCACCCTCATGAGGCCGTTCCCTTTTGTGTTCAGGAGGCAGCGATTCAACGGAAAAGAGATGCTGCCAATCGCTCATTTCCGGAGTCGCATGCAAAGGATTTTTCAAGCTCGGAGAGAGGTTGCCCCCCACAACAGCTGTACGGCCTCAACTCACCGCACTCAACTGACGCGGAATATTGTGGAAGTAGCCGCCGTGGGCTCTAGGCTCTCTGGCCCTGCAACACATACGCATTTGATGGGCCCCGCTCCGATCTGCACGGAGCTCAAAAAATCAATTGTCTGCGGTTCTGGGAGGGAATAATGTCTCGACACCTGGGCTCTGGGGAGGTGGGCGCAATATCCAGGCGCGGTGAATCCCATCAACCTCGACGGCGGTGGGAGGGTGAGTGTGACAGTGGAGATCACATCAAGAGCAAGTGCTCGGTGTGTGTCTACACTAATTTGTAAAGATCCGCGTGGTGTGGTTACCTCTATCCCGACGCCCCCTGTGACTACGACCCCGTCCTCCCCAGAGGCGACCGCGCCTGCCTCTGCAGCCCTGTGGAAGCCATCCCCTGCACCCCACCGCCGCATGTGACGCATGTGGAGGCTCTCCCCTCCGCCCCGCCACCCCATGTGCCTGTGCCTCAGCCCTCCCCTGAGGCAACCCCGTGTACCGCTGTCCCCGAGCCCGCCACCCCTCCAGCTGTGCTGAAGGGGCTGGCCTACACCGTGTGCTCCCTGGGCTCACCCCACCGCCACCTGATGCAGCCTCGTGGGAGGCTCTCACCCGACGGCACCCGCAGCGTGGCGCAGCTGAAGCGCGCCGCCTTCGAGGCGCATGCCGGTTCTACCCCGGTACTGCCTGCCCAGAGGCCGAGGGTCGATTCCGTGATCCCCATCGCTGACGCTGACCTGGGCGCCGCTGACCCGGCCGCACCTTCTGCTACTACCTCCCCTCCCAGCGGCGTCCCCGTTGACGCAGTCTACCCCCCAAGGCCCCGTTCAGGCGCCTCTTCCTCTGCCCGTGTGTGGTCACCTGCACACCCTCAGGCTTGCGGGCGTCCCTCAACCCCTCCTGTGTCACCCCACCAGAGCAGCTCCTCTCTCAAACAAGGGGTGCCTACCGGGCCACGTCCCCGCATAGTTATGTAGACGACCCCCTTGGGGTGCGGGTGTCTTCGATGCGGGGATATCACACTTCAGCACACGAGAGGGAGGGAGGCAGGGGTAGTCATAAGCCGGGGCCCGGGCCCCGGACATTTTCTCGGATTTTTTTAAAGGGGGATTTTTGCTGAAAAACTCTTTTGGCTGATTTCACATTCACCTAGCTATTTACCTCCGGGGCCGGAAAAATACAGCAGCAGTCTCTCGAGTCTTCCTTTCAGATGATTTTTGCATTGATCGCTTCCACCACACACACACACCTGTTCACACAACACAGAACAAACCGCACAAACGTGTTCACACATCCGGCATCCTATGCGAAATACCCGCCGCTCCCCGGGAGCTGTTGCGGGAACCATCTGCTCTTCCGACCCAGCGAGACTCTTGCCGTATTTTCTCTACCACACGGGGTGTGTTTTACCAAAAAATCTCAGACCCCACTAGCTCCGTGCGATCAATTGCGACCATTTTTCGGGGAATTGGTGGAGCTGGGTCCATCGCACCGCCGGTCCGGGTTCTGGGGTGCCTTGGTAGGTGGGTTTCCCTCAGGAATGCCGCCTATTGGGAGCCATCAATAAGGGGTGTAAACTGGCGCCCCATGACCAAAATGACCCCACCACGATCCGCACAGATTCCAAACGTTCAAAAGAACGGGTTTTTGGGAAATGTGTGAGGGGGGTCCCGCTGGGTGGGTGGTGTGGGTGGTATGGGTGGGCGAGCTGCCTGCCAGTCACCATTTCCCTTCAAAAGTGCCTGAATCAGACCCGCATTACATGGATGAAGCTTGACACCGATCCCACCAAAATGACCCCATTGCGATCCGCATGGATTCCGAAAAGTGCAATGGAGGGGAAAATTCCGATTCCACGGGTCGAAGTCTTCACAGCCACCCTGGTTCGGCATGTCGGAACAGCTCCATTTCTAGTGGTTTTCGCCACTTTGTGTACCCGATCTGAGTATTTTTCCGGAGGGAAAAACTGGATATTTTTTACTACCCCGGACTCTGCCAACACGAAACAACCAATTGCGGCCATTTTTGGGGTGCCGAGTGCACTGCAAGTCACCCGGACCCCGGTTCCCGAACCTCCCCCTGATCCGGGGCCCGGGGGTAAAAACCCCCTTTCCTTATGACTACCCCTGGAGGGAGGGAGGGAGGGCCTGGTATTGCGATTATTCTCCCGGAGAAACGTTGAAAGAATTGGAGGCGGGTGGTGGTGGAATGGATTGAACAATCAGATACACCCCACGGTTGCTGCGTTTATTTTTTGCCGTCCGGCGTTTCGCCCAACAAGCTTGCTTGTGCACTGTGAAGAATTTGGGTGGGAGCGATTAAGGGTCGGGTGTTGTGTGTTTGTGTGTGGTGACCACGTTTGTGCGGAGGACTCACTTGGGTTAGAGCGTGGGGCCAACTCAGTGCCACTCTGGGGAGGAGGGCGTGCAGCATAGCCAGCGTGGTGCGTGTGGCAGCAATGTGTTACTGGGGGGGGGCAAATACTAGAGGGCCCCTCTATTATTCACCGTGCCAGCCGACGAAAATGGGGGTTTTCGGACCCCCTCCACTATTTGCTTTTTGGGGGGTGGAAAATTCGCGCTCTTGAATATTTGGCATCTGTGCGGCTCGGAGTGGGATCGTTTTGTCGGTCGACCACCTGATTTGATCCGAGTTTGGCGGGGCTGAGCGGTCTTACATGCCAAAAACATCCACGATTTTCCAAATCAGCTGGGTCGATGCGTCAAACTTCATCTAGAAATGTGGGTCAGAGGCTGATCCTCAGAGGATGTGACCGGGGGCAGCGAACACCCCACCTACCCCTCTTCGGGCGGGTACCCGCCGGGTACCCGGATCCGGGTACCCGCCCGGGTACCCGGATCCCGGTATCCGGTGGTATCCGGGGGGTACCCCCGGGTACCCGGCGGACCACCCGGCCGGGTACCCGGAGGCGGGTACCCGCCGGGAGGTGAAGACCGCGTCGTGTATGACTAGCCCTGCCCCCCCCCCCCCCACAGCGTCTACATTCTACTCTTTACCCCCCCACAGCGAAGAACCCCTCAAGCCTCCAGCATCTTCCCCTGTCTTTCGTTGCGTTGCCCACCCCCTGCCCCCCTCCACACCACCACCACCACTACCCTCCTCCTCCACCACCCATTATCAGGGCGAGCGATGAACACCGAAAGGCTTCGAGCTGTGCACGGGGCCGGGCAGCTGCTCCGCGCGGTGATCTTGGCCGCCACCACAGTCCACGTGACCCATGGCGGCACCATGCCATACGGCCGCAGCGGCAGGGGCGAGCGCTTCTGCGGCGGCTATAACGCCGGCGCCCTGATCTGCGGCGACGGCACTCTCCGCACATGGGGCGACACCTCTGCCGGCGGCGAATCCCACGCCGTAGAGCACGCCTTTGTCGGGCACAACGTCACACTCGAATGCAACACACGCGCCTTCGCTGGCCTCGACACCACCAGCGGCACCGTCACCGCCTGGGGCGACAGTGCTGCTGGGGGCGACACCCACCACGTGGCTGGCCTGCTCAGCGGTGTGCAGAGCCTCTACTCCAACAGCAGGTCCTTCGCCGCCCTGCTGCAGAACGGCACGGTGGTGACGTGGGGGCGGGCGGAAGACGGGGGCGATAGCACCTCTGTCCAGCAGGCCCTGGGTGCGGGGCCCGTCTCCCAGCTCACCACCACCGAGACGGCATACGCCGCTCTGACGCAGGCCGGGCGCGTGGTGACCTGGGGCAACAGCTACAACGGGGGCAACTCGCGCAGGGTGCAGAGTCAGCTGACACGCGTCACGGAGGTGTTCAGCACCGAGCGCGCCTTCGCTGCGGTCCGCAAGCCCCCCGGCCCTCGCGTGGTCACCTGGGGCATGGCGGGGTATGGTGCGGTATCCACCCGCGTGCAGGCTGCCCTCAACAGAAAGCCCATTCGCGGGAGGATTGCCGCGACGAGGTCCGCCTTTGCCGCAGCCTTCACCGACGGGACGGTTGTGGCGTGGGGCGGTGCCGGGGGCGGAGGCGATGCCAGCACCGTCGCGGCGCAGCTGAAGGACGTCCGGGAGATCTTCGCCAACCAGGTCGCCTTTGCGGCTGTCACATCCGACGGAAAGGTCGTCGCGTGGCAGGGGCCCACGAAACGGGGGTCGATCCCCGGAGGGGGCGACACGGCAACCGTCGCACCCGCTCTCCGCGTGAAGCGTGTCAAGTTTATCGCCGCCACGACAAAAGCCTTTGCGGCGCTCACCACAGACGGCAGGGTTGTGGCGTGGGGCGACCCCAGCAGGGGGGGCACCTCTTCGTCTGTCTCGTCGCTGCTGAAGGGTGTCACCAGCATCGCCAGCAACGAGGGTGCGTTTGCGGCGCTTCGCGCCGACGGGCGACTCATCGTGTGGGGCGGGTCAAACTGGGGGGGCGACACCACCCCTCTGAAGGCCAACCTGACAGGTGTGTTGGAGGTGGCTTCGACGAGCCACGGCTTTGCTGCCCGCCGCGACGACGGTTCGGCTGTGGTGTGGCAGGGGCGTGCCGGGGACAAGGGTCTGCAGTGCCCGGTCACCCCAACCGCAGCGCCGCCTGTGCCGACAGTGCAGCCTGCCCCTGTGCCTACAGCGCAGCCCACTGCCGTGCCGCAGCCCGTGCCCCCGGTTGGGAATGGCACCGCGACGCAGAGGGGCGACACCCCGTTGCCCGGGGATCGTGGCATCCTGAAGGTGGTGGTGCCCGCGGTGGGCGTGTTGCTGATCGCCGTTGCCGGTGCGGTGTATCTGTGCCGCAAGCGGTGCTGTGGAGGCGGCGGCGGCGGCGGGGATGGGGCGGGCGGCCGTGCGGGTGACGTGGAGCTGGATGAGTTTGACAGGAACAACATGCATATATCGGAGGCGGATGCCGGGGTGCAGCAGGTCCCGGATGGGGACGACCTGTTCCTTGATGACGATGACGACGACGACGAGATCCAGCTGATGGGAAACATGAAGCTTGCCTCGTGATGGGAGGAGGGGGCGGGGTGTGTTAGAGCGGGTAGCACACCAAGCGAGCCACCGTGTGCTCGGGTAGTTTCTGCGATCCTACAAAGCCAGGCAATGGTATCGACCAGCTGAATCGTGCTCGCGAAAAAGCTCTGGAAATAAGCGTTCTTTATTGGTGGCGCCTGAAACATGGCTTTTTTTTACTTCCGATCAACTTCTGATGGAGAAGTGGGTCTCAGACGCACCTTTTATTTGTTGAACGCAGGCAACCGCTTTAGCCTAACCTGTTTCGCGCACTGAGTGTGATGGTATAAAGAAAAAGGAAAAATGTGCTGAGCACGAACATAACGCTTGGTCTCGGATTTTGTCTAGTTTCTTAGAACACTTCGCGTGTTGGCAAAAAAAAAAAAGAACTGTGCGTGGGTACAACATGGCTGTCCTCGGTGTGTGCTGCATTGAGAAGAATTCCTGTCTGAGTGTGTGCCGGGGGGGGAGGGGGGGTTGGGAAAAGGGGGTAGGAAGGAGGTAGACAGCTTCGATTTTTTTGTGTTGCAGAATAGCAAACCCCCCCCCCCCTCCTGCACGGCGGCGGGTGCTGCGCGCCACACTGTTCCGTGCACAATTTGAAATAGACCCCCCACCCTCCCTCACCCCGCACCTGCTGTCTTTGTGTTTTTCAGATTTGCAGGTTTTTTTTGGCTCTGTTTGGCTCTTTTTTTTTGACTCTGTGCCTGGCGATGAAGCCTTCCAATACACACACATTCTCTCTTCTCTCTTTCTCTCTCTCTCTCTCTCGCATGATTACAGTGTCGAATGACCTTTTCTCGAGAACACCACCGCCTAGTCTTGAGTGGCCACCTCTGCTCCGCCACAGCACACCCCCGCCTGTCTATCCGTCCCTACCTTTGGCGCATGTTCACAGCTTTTGCGGCGGAGAAAGTGTTTTCCTAACTCGGTGGCAAGTCTGGCACCGTGGTGTGCTCCCAAGGCGCACGCCATGAGAACCCCTCACGCCTCAGGGAGGCGCTACCCCACACCACGCTTTTCGTCACACCATATTGGTGTGATCCTTTCCTCTCTTTGCTGTAGAGAATGGGTGTTTCATTTGTACACTGAACACCGGTGTGTCTGCACTGAAGTGTGCGTGGCTGCACGCTGAACCGAGCGTGGTGTTACCGCCTATTGTAGAATAGGGAGGTTCTCACCTATAGTCACCATTTGCCCGCGCACGCACTCCGCTCGATGCCACGGGGAGGGGGGTGGGTAGGTGGGGATGTCACGCGTCCTGCGCTCTCGAAAGCGCAAATCTTCTGACAATTTGGTTTGGGGGTTAGGGTCTTCGCGCACGCTGCGCCTGCAGGGGAGGGGTGTTTGCCTGCGGTGAAATTTTCACTAAACTGGGGGAGGGGGGGGGGGGGTAGTGGGGGGGGTGAGAGGCGGTTTCAGAACAATCGCCCCCCCCCCCCCCCTAGGGCAGTGAAGATACTATTCGCGAATAATTCGTGATCTCCGATTTTCAGAGTTACATATTCGAATAATATTCGTATTCGAATACGAATAATGGCATTATTCGCGAATAAATGGCCATATGTTATTCGGTCATTATTCGTGAAGTTTCTGTGGGTTTGTGTAGGGGCAGAGGCGTCAGACCACGTGTATTCCAGTGCAAACCGAGGGAAAGCGCCGCAGAGCGCCTCAGGCTCTGCTTTCCTCATGAATCATCACACGTATGTCTGACCGTACGGCACACAGGTGTGGTGATCTCCATGAGTGAGGTGCTGCCGATGCAAAGGGGTCTCCACCACAGGGATCTTGAAGGAGGCAGTTGCTATCCTGCCAGTCACCAACTGCACAACAGGAACAGCATAAAGCACGCACAATGTATCCCAGGTTCGGGCACCGGGGTAGTGCTTCCACCTTTGAGTGACCCAGGCGGTTCCGCTCCCTCCACGCAAGTTCGGTAGGGATCGCGGATGACGATTTCCCCATCAGGTACAGCCCCGTGGTGCAACAGCGGCCGCCTGGCACCATAATGGTCCCACCAGCGCGACGGTGCTCACTTCCCTTAGCGCTTTGTGTCTTCAATGCACGGTGCAGCGTACTCCTCCAGGCACTGCAGATGATGATTCTCGGCGTCGCATCATCACAGATTGATTTTGTTTATAGACTGACTCATCCAGAGGATCCAGGGAGCCCGGCGCAATTGCCAGACCCCCCAGACGGCCAGAAGACGCCGGTCTTCGCCGGGGCGGACCCAGCTAAAAGCTAACAGCAAGAACAGCAATAAAAAGGGAGAGCGTGCTCCTATCTCTGTGGGCTGGCGGGAAAAGGCTAAAAGGTAGAAAGGAAGGAAGCAATGTGCAACAAAATACGATTAATGCACTCGTTTGTTAACACCGCGCCGGTCGCATAATGCTGCGGTCGGATGAACGATTGACTGATCAACTCCAACCCAGTGGGCGTAAAAAGGAGAAGACGGGAACAACGGCTGGTCTAAACAGGACGAACGGACACTCACCACCACAGGGTATTCCAGAGGCGTTCCTGGTCGCGGCTCGACTGGTCGAACAACAGGTGACGGGCAAAAGATCGTGGTGAAAAAGAACTAAAAGTAGGAAGGCGAAGGAAGGCAAAGCCGGGGGATCCACGTGTGCGGTGAACTTGTCCCACGTGCGCATGTGCGTTAAACTAGTCCCACGCGCCCCGGTGAAAAACACGTAACACGGTTGCCGCCCACAGTTTCTTCTGGCCACGCGGTGCGCTTCATGAGCGCCGCGTGCAGCCTGACTGGTCTTAGCGGCCTAAGCGAAACACCGGGTCTCCAGAGGGATACATCCAGCCTACACGCAATGCGCTACCTTAAGCCAAAGCGTGCAGCGTAGCTTACCTCAACGGTCTGTTCGCAAAGGCCCCCAGGGTTCACCACGTGGAGGTGCCAGCCGTAGTCGCCAGGTCCGCTCCCCTGACGACCCATCACCCCGGCGTCGCATCATCACAATGTAGTGATTCCAGGCCCCTCAGGGCACACTGGGGTCGTGGGCTGCGCCCACGACCCCAGTGTGGGCAGTAGGTCCCTATTCCTAGTAGAGAAACCCCAGTAAAACCCCACGAATAATTCGCGAATTATTCGTGGCGAAAATTTTTCGAGAAATTATTCGAATAATATTCGTATTCGAATAACACGAATTTTTAATCACTGCCCTAGGGGGGGTCAAATGCCACCCTTTTACGTGGACAAACACGATTTTTCAAAAAACCGGCGCAGAGGCCCCAAAGCCCCCGTAAACCCTCCAAACCCCCCCAGATCGGTCCGGAAACCCATCGAACCCCACTTTTCCACCATTCCGGGCACCTCAGGTGCCCGAATTGGGGTACCTAAATTTTGTGCCACCGTTTGGTACCGTACAGTGCCACTGTGTGGGAGGTTGGAAAAGAAAATGCCCCAACACACCACATCTGAGGGTTGCAATGCATGTTGCTTGCCAACCACGTCATCCGGTGGGTGTCAGGCGCTATGTAGGTGGCATTAGCCAGGTCTTCGATGTGTTCTGGCTTGTATATATACCTCCCTGCCACCATGCACCGGGAGGCTGCCTGTAGGTACGGAACAGTCCAGATGGTCGTGTGATTCCTGTGCAGCAGTGCTCCACAACCGGGATGTGTTGACAACGACTGTTGCAACACGAGCTGTACATTCCGGGAACACATGAAGTGCGCTGTCGTGGTACCCATTGTGCCAGAATTGGTAGTTGCTGCGGTCTACTTTGCCTGGCCCAAGAGCACTGGTACTGAACGGTGCAATATGCGTGGCGAGGTGAATACAACGGAAGCGCGCAAAGTCAATACAGCTCTCGGATGGCGGGTGGTGGTGCCACTAGTGTGTGACGTTCACTCGAGGATACAACGCATCACAATGAATCAGCAACCGTGGACCGAGTACAATACGCTCTCTGTGGCTGGTGTGGGGGACAAAGGCAGTGCCTGTGCCGCAGGCAGGGAGGTATATATACAAGCCAGAACACATCGAAGACCTGGCTAATGCCACCTACATAGCGCCTGACACCCACCGGATGACGTGGTTGGCAAGCAACATGCATTGCAACCCTCAGATGTGGTGTGTTGGGGCATTTTCTTTTCCAACCTCCCACACAGTGGCACTGTCCGGTACCAAACGGTGGCACAAAATTTAGGTACCCCAATTCGGGCACCTGAGGTGCCCGGAATGGTGGAAAAGTGGGGTTCGATGGGTTTCCGGACCGATCTGGGGGGGTTTGGAGGGTTTACGGGGGCTTTGGGGCCTCTGCGCCGGTTTTTTGAAAAATCGTGTTTGTCACCCCCATTTGACCCCCCCTACCCCCCCCCCCCCCCCCCCCAAATATTGATTGCGAGGTGCTGGGTGACTTGCTTTTCCATTCACTCTCGACGATCAAACCCCCCCCCCCCAAATATTCGCAATACAGAAGAAGGAACTGCCTTCGGGTGGCAATGTGTGTCTCGGCCTGGTTGTATCGCCTGTCAGGCTGCTGGCCCATCGAAGCAACGGAAATACAGAACCGGATACCGATCGCGGGGGGGGGCACTGCAGATGTGAATGTGCAAAGGAGAGTGGAAGGGCGGGGGGGGGGGGGTAGGGGGGGTCAAATGGGGGTGACAAACACGATTTTTCAAAAAAACCGGCACAGAGGCCCCAAAGCCCCCGTAAACCCTCCAAACCCCCCCAGATCGGTCCGGAAACCCATCGAACCCCACTTTTCCACCATTCCGGGCACCTCAGGTGCCCGAATTGGGGTACCTAAATTTTGTGCCACCGTTTGGTACCGGACAGTGCCACTGTGTGGGAGGTTGGAAAAGAAAATGCCCCAACACACCACATCTGAGGGTTGCAATGCATGTTGCTTGCCAACCACGTCATCCGGTGGGTGTCAGGCGCTATGTAGGTGGCATCAGCCAGGTCTTCGATGAGTTCTGGCTTGTATATGTACCTCCCTGCCTGCGGCACAGGCACTGCCTTTGTCCCCCACACCAGCCACAGAGAGCGTATTGTACTCGGTCCACGGTTGCTGATTCATTGTGATGCGTTGTATCCTCGAGTGAACGTCACACACTAGTGACACCACCACCCGCCATCCGAGAGCTGTATTGACTTTGCGCGCTTCCGTTGCATTCACCTCGCCACGCATATTGCACTGTTCAGTACCAGTGCTCTTGGGCCAGGCAAAGTAGACCGCAGCAAGTACCAATTCTGGCACAATGGGTACCACGACAGCGCACTTCGTGTGTTCCCGGAATGTACAGCTCGTGTTGCAACAGTCGTTGTCAACACATCCCGGTTGTGGAGCACTGCTGCACAGGAATCACACGACCATCTGGACTTGTTCCGTACCTACAGGCAGCCTCCCGGTGCATGGTGGCAGGGAGGTACATATACAAGCCAGAACTCATCGAAGACCTGGCTAATGCCACCTACATAGCGCCTGACACCCACCGGATGACGTGGTTGGCAAGCAACATGCATTGCAACCCTCAGATGTGGTGTGTTGGGGCATTTTCTTTTCCAACCTCCCACACAGTGGCACTGTCCGGTACCAAACGGTGGTACAAAATTTAGGTACCCCAATTCGGGCACCTGAGGTGCCCGGAATGGTGGAAAAGTGGGGTTCGATGGGTTTCCGGACCGATCTGGGGGGGTTTGGAGGGTTTACGGGGGCTTTGGGGCCTCTGCGCCGGTTTTTTGAAAAATCGTGTTTGTCCACGTAAAAGGGTGGCATTTGACCCCCCCTAGGGCAGTGATAGAAAATACGTAAAAAACGTTCAACGTATTTGAACGTTCAACGTATTTTTAAAAAAATGCGTCGAAGTTGAACGTTTTTTTGGCTTTTGAGCGTTTTCACCCACTGGGTTCACTCTCCACATGAAACCCCCCCGAGCAGTAGGGGGTGGGCCCCCTGCACACACTAAAGGGGACACCTGTGGGATGGAGAGTGTCACGCGTGGCGAAAAGTCGGTGAAAAAGAGGTTCTGTAGTCCGAGAAGGGGCGGGTCCCGGAAAGGGGTGGTCGGTACCCCCTCTTTTCAGGGTTGAACTCCGGAAAAGCGGGGGTACCAACCCCCTCTCGGCCTATCTCCCAGTTTTACCCCACTCGACCGGCTGGAGTCCGTCGTGTAGAGGAAGTGGATGGCCGAACGTGAGCTGGCCGAACCTGAGCTACGGGTACAGGACGTATGGGATATCCCGCATGGGAGAACCGGATGGCATATCCCACCGGCAGGGGTTCACCTCAACTGCACCAGCCCGCTTCATGGAGCAAAGGACAAGGGATGTGTTGTCGACTGCATCGCGACTGGAGCGCGCGAAGCAAGTCGCTGTAAAATCGTGCTCCAAGGACGTCTTCCGCACGGTTGTCGTTGGTGCCACCAACTCGCCCTTGCTCTGCTTGAGGAAAGGCGGGTTTGTGACTGGTGGCCCCTGCAGACGGTAGGCAATGTGAGAAACGTTCAAATACGCTGAACGTTCAACGTATTTGAACGTTCAACGTATTTTTAAAATCGGGATTCTGAAAAATACGCGTATTTTGCCTTCACTGCCCTAGGGGGGGGGGGGGGGGCGGGGGGAGGACACCCCAGCCGAGGACTCGTCTGGGCTGTCGAAGCAAGGCCCACGTCCTGTCTCAGACACTCCACTCCCCACACACACACACGGGAGGCCCATAATTTTTACAGCCCAAACCTTTTCTTTGGGTGTTCTCGCGATCGACGGATACCCGCTGGTTCTTCTCCTCCTCCCCCTTCCTGATTTGCAGACGCAAAGTTTTGAGGTTTTACAGTGCGACACAAAAAAAAGTAACGCTCTCGACCGGAAGGGGTTTGCGGGAAGAAGGCAAGGGATTGAGCGCTTTCGCGAAACGACAATGCGAGCCGCATCCCCCTCCCTCCCTACCCCCCCGCCCCCATTGTGCATTGATCTGCCTTTGTGCACCATCTACATCGACATCGCCTTAAAACTGGTTTTCAACACACACACACCCCTGCAGAAGGATGTCCTCCTCTGGGCAGCAGCGCATAGGGTTCTTCCCGCATGCCGACGCCTGTGCACAGCTTGTGACATCAGAGCCTCCGCTGGAGGAGGCGGTCGACAGCGCCGACCCCGACCTGGCTGCGGAGCTGCGTGCCCATGGCATCGCCGCAGAGTCGAGCGGCGACATCGATAAGAGCGTGTCGTGCTACGCAGCGGAGATGTCGGTCCGCCTCCGCATCTTCTGCGACGCAATCCAGGCCGCCCCCGACACGCTCTCCGACGAGACCCGCAACGCGGGGCTGGAGGTGTGCAGATCTTCGGAATCGCTCGCGAGGCAGTCCGCCGCACAGGGCGCAGACGAAGCCTCCATCGTACACATCAACCAACGCGCCCTCCGCTGTGCCGAAGCGGCGCTCGACCCTGATCACCCCGTTGCCTCAGGCATCCGCGCACACCTGGGCGACAGCTGCATGATCTTCGCAAAGCGATGCGAAGCACAACGCCTCGGCGCCCTGCGGGAGCCCGACTCCTCGCATTACGACCAGACGGAGACAGACGAATGGCGCCTCAAGATCGTCCACCTGGCACACGAGAGGGACGGCTTCATCGCGCAGGCCATCGGTCACTACTCCGATGCCGTGGTGCGCTACCGGGTTGTCGCGGCGCTGTGCCTGCCGGAGGGGTCGGAGAGGGACACCACCGACCCCAACGGCGCCTTCGGCACCCACGTCTGCCACTGCCTGGCGAAGATCGCCGAGGCGCATTACCTCTCGGAGTGCGCATCGCGAGCGGAGGATTTTCAAACCCGGGCAGAGCATGAATACAACGTCTACGCCGAGCGGCACGCCGGGGTGACGAAGGGGGAATCCTCTGCCGGCACGTCATGCCCCCTCGGGTGGGACTTCAGCATGCCGTACTGCAGCGGGTTTGAATACAACGCTGCGTCTCTGAGGACCCCTGTTGACCTCCCCGATGCCATCGGGCATGGCTGCGGGATCCTCGCCGTTGCAAATCAGTCCGGCGTGTCTGGTGACGAGGCGCAGGCCGTGCTGTACGGACACCGCACCTGGACCCCCTCCGTCGTGGAGGTGTGCGACGCGCTGCGGGAAACGGAGAAGATCGCGGCGAGGCTGGACAGCGCCAGGGGGGTCGCCCGCGAGTTCATGGCATCTCTCCGGAGGAACGACGGCGACTGGGTCGTGATCCTAATGCGCCACCCCCTCGTGGCCTACGTCGCAGCGGTCGACGTCGAGTCGGCGGTGGCGGCAGGCGGCTCCCCTGCAACCCTCGAGGAGCTCGAGCAGGCCACGGTGCTGGTCGAATCCCCCTTCTCGGAACTCATTGCAGAGAGGTACTCTGAAAACCTGATGTACTACGGACACCTCAGGCTATACAGCAGCCTCGGCGACAGGGAGATCGCCAAGGCACACGGCAACGACTGGGAGGGCTGCGCCATCCCCTTCAAGGTGCCGCTGCTGGAGGCGCTGTATGGGCGGAATGAGAAGGCCGTCGGCGTGCTGCTCGACATGGGACACCACCCGCTCGCCTGCTCGCCGCATGACATGTGCGGCGCGCTGCCCGCCGCGATCCAAGCGGGGGATCTGGCTGCGGCGAAGGTGCTGCTGCAGCACAAAGTTGTCACCCTCCACCGCGAGGAGGCGGACGCCTTCGAGCTCCGCTGCGAGCGTGTCGGGGTCAACATCGAGTCGGTCGTATCCCTCGCCCCACTCGCCGAGTCGAAGCAGCGCGTCTTCGGCTGCAAGGAGGACGAGCTCACCTTCAGCCTCCTCTGGGAGCTCGTGATGGCCCTCCCCAAGTCGAAGGCTGCAAGCTGGTACGCACAGTATGCCGACATGCTGCTGTCGAAGCTCAACGAGGAGGAGGGCTCGGCGACCCTTCTGAAGACGGCGTTTGGCGCGTCGGGGTTGCTGCATCATTTGCTTCCCGACGCGCTGACGCGGTGTATCGCGTTGGATCTCGTGAATATCAGCGATACGGTGTTGGGGATGGTGACGTATAACCAGCAGCTGGAGCTTGCCTGCAAGACGTCCGACCTGCACCTGGCGCGCGTGCTGTTCCAGACTGTGAGTGTTAACAGCATCTGGCGTGACACCCCGGTGGCGCAGTACCACATCGACCACGGCAACCTCAGCATCCTCCGGTTTATCAACGACCACCCCGATTTCGATGACACGCTCCTCAGCAAGGAGGCGCTGGCGAAGTTCGACACCCTTGTGGACAGGTGGGGGGTGAGTTTGCTGTCGTGACGAGGCCCTGCGCAAACCTGCCATTGCCATGGGGGGTTGCCAGGGAGGAGCGTTTGGGGCAGGGCCCTGTCTGGTTTCCGCCACACAGGGCTGTGCCCTCCTTTTGTTGCACGGCAGGTCGGGCCTGTGAGTAGATACAGGTGGGTTCTGCAGGGCCAGAACGGAAGGAATAGGAATAAGCAGAATGCCGGCAGTGGCTCTCTCTCTCTCTCTCTCTCTCTCTCTCTCCGCCCCCCACACACATACACACGCCCCGTGGCGTTTTTGCGTTCTCTTTCGCAGCCCTGGCTTGGTTCACACCGGCAGCGGTTGGCAGCCGTGCCGTGGCACATTATACCACCGGATGACCCTCCAAGACCACCACCACCACCAGGGCCTGCCACACACACAGGCCTTCAGCCCCGGCTGTGCTGTGGATGCCATGACGGAACCTCCACAGGCGGATGGGCAGGCTGCACCGGATGCCCCTGCTGCTGGGGTGCCTGATGTAGGTGATGCCGCTGCGGCTGCGGCTCCCGTGGCTGCCGCACCGCCTGCAGCGGAGGCGGGGCTGGCGGCAGCAGCAGCAAGCGGTGGTGGTGCAGATTCCGAGCCGGCGTGGATCGACGGGGCGTGTGTTTACGCGATGTACAAACCGCGTGGGATGATCACTACAAACAAGCCGAACCCGCGTGCCACCGCCACGCACCGGCGTGCCTGCATGGGGCAATGGCTGCAGGAGATTATCCAGGGGGAGGATGGGCTCCGTGTCTTCCACATCGGAAGGCTCGACAAGAAGACCACCGGCCTGCTGCTGGCCACCAGCGTGGGTCACTTCGGGCGGTTTATCTGCACCCCAGGTATGATAGGGCTGCGGCGAGTCGCTTGTGTGTTCTGTGTGCAGTTGTGCTGATAAAAAGACTTCGAGTTGCGTTCAGGGCTGTTCCTAACTGGGGGGCTTGTTCCCCACTTTCAGGATTCTGAACTTTTTTCTAAGAATTTTTGTAAGGGGGAAAAAAGTTTTTTTCTAAGAATTTTGTTAGGGGAATTTTGTTCTAAGGTTGCTTCGCAGAGGAAAAAACTTTTTCTAAGTTTTCCCCAGTCGACAGGGCGCGCACAAGGATGGAAGGGAAGTCTGTCCCACGTACCGTTCGCCTTTCTGGCCAACTGGAGAGCCAGACGTTCACTACCGTGGCCTCCGGCGGCTGGGGGGCTCACGCCCCCAGACCCCCCTGTGGCGTACGTCTCGTACTCAAGTCCTTCGAATCCCATCAAGTCGGGGTCCAACCACTCCAGTCGCCTCTGAGGACGCAGCCAACTCGCACAGAATCTGTACGCCCACACGAACAGATGTTCGCTACCGTGGTCTCCGGCGGCTGGGGGGCACCGCCCCCCAGACCCCCGATGTAGCGTGTGCCCGTCCATCTATCTCACTTCCCCGGGTACAGTGCAGCGTAGGAGGTCAGCGCCGCATCCATGAAGCGCTTCTTCGAAGCCTGACTGACATCGGACAGGAGGTCGGGCTTCCCCACCTGGGAGGTACACTTGCCGCGTTCGCGACATGCGTGACACGCGACACGCTCCCTGAAACGTGAGTGTGCCTTGCTAACACGGGCATTTCAACGGTCTGCCGGCGACCGTTCCCCAAACCAGTAAACCAGCAGTTTTGGATAATCGGAGAGATCACCCTACTGCGCTGAATATGGTGCGCACCACTGCAAAAATCCCCGGGAGCTTTTGGGCTTTCAGACCTGAAGGGGCCAGCAGGTGGGTGGCGTCGGGGAGTGGCAGCTTTGTAACTGTCCTCCAGCTGCTGGCATGTCCAGCCCTGCGAGAGTGCCAAGGTGTATTGAGTCCCTGCGGAGCACAACCCCCGATGAGAACGAGCGCCAGGTGATCCTCATTCATTTTCAGCTGTAACGCGCATGAGGGGCACTCTCTGCCGCAAGCATCTCTGGGCATCACTCGAGAGCTGTCACATGATGACGCGGAGAGAAATCAGAGAAAAAGTCCCGCCTGACGGGCACGCGCCTGGAAACTGTGGGGGGGGCGAGCAAAAAATCTCTTGTAAAAATTCTTAGAAAAAACCTGGTTCCCCGACCCAAAAAACCTGGAAAAAGGGCTCGTTCCCCGCCCAGGCCTGCAGTTGCGTTCTTTTGTTTGTACGAACGGTGCCTGCGAGTGCATGTGTGCAGGATACCGACTGCTGCCACGTGTCTTTTTAGTGCGAAAAGCTAGCTGATCTTCCAAAAGAAATTAATAAATAATCCCCCAGCATCCGTGGAAGATCTGCAAACGCATAAACCAAACCCAAGTGTGCCAGATGCTCACCTCACCCCCACCCTGCACGCAGGCATGCTGCCGAAGGAGTACATTGTGACGACGGAGCGCCTCGTCACACCGGAGATGGTGCAGATGCTGGTGGACGGGGTGCAGCTCCACGACGGGTTTGCAAAGGCATTGGAGGCAGAGCTGATGGAGACGCGGGTCGAGCGCCGCGAGGTCACACAGGGGCAGGCATCGCGAAACGTCAAGCGCTCCCGGGGGGAGCGCAAGAGGAAGGCGCAGGAGATGGAGGCCCTTGCGGCTGCGCCGGAGGCGCAGGATATGCCTGAGGGTGGCGCAACCGCCGCCACCCCAGCCGTGAGCGTCGAGAAGGTGACGTGTGTCGTGCGCATGGTGATCAGCATGGGGCGGAACCACATCGTCAAGCGCATGTTCGACCACATCGGGCTGTCGGTGACCCGCCTGCACCGCTCCGCCATCGGGCCGTGCAGGCTCGAGACCTTCGGGCTGACCGAGCCTGGCCAGCACGCCAAGGTGCCGTCTGAGGTGCTCCGCACCCTGTGGCAGCACCGCACTGTGGGCACAGAGGTCATCGAATCGGATGCAGAGGACGAAGGGGAGAACTGACGCGTGGGTGTCAGAGCCGCGCGATTTGCCTCTCTGGGCTTGAAGGGGGGGGTCGCCAGGACCCCACCTGGCACTTTCCAAACAAAAGACTCATGGGGGGCCTTCGCTCGTGCCAAACTGTGTTCAGCTTGTCTCCTATTTTATGAGATTTTATGAGGCGACTCACTTTTATGCAGTTCTGAGTGAAGGCCGCCCCCCCACCCACATGTATGTTGTCAGCGCCCCTACACCTCTCTCAGCCCCTCCGGAGCCACCCGGCAGAGGATCCAGAAGACCTGCTGGGCTCCCTCTTTGCGCTCGTGGGGTACACAGCCCAGCTTCGCACCTCCCCCGCTACCCCAAGGTGGCGAAGTGTCATGCGGGCACTCCTGCCGGCTGGCCTGTGCTGCGCTCTCCTCTTCGTCCCCCGACACACCTTCTGTGTTGTGCCGTGGTGGGGCTCGTGAGGTGGGTTGTCGTGTCGCGGTCTTTCATGGGCTTCGTCTGCCGGCTCGCTAACCCAACATTGCCTGCGATGGCCCTCGGGTGTGCCTGGTCATCTTGCCCCGTCATCGCCTTGGGGGATGTCGCACCGCATGGTTCGGTGTGCAAGGGGGTGCGGTGGGAGGTTGCACCGTCTTGGCCACCCCAGGCCACGCCAGGGGGGGTCTCTGCTCTAGTGATGTGCCAGAGGTGTTTTCTCAGAAAATAGCCCGAGCGTGTGTCTGCGCCCCCCCCCCCCCTCCACCCCTCCCCCCGCATTCCCAACAACCAGTCATCCGACACACAGGAGTGTATCTGTTTGAGTGTAGGTCTCACCGAGCGAGCCCTCGAAGATAATACACAAACTCATCAATACACGCGAATCCTATCGCGTTAATGCAGAACACACCACCTCGGGTGTCCCCCACATCCACAGCACACCCCCTGCAGGAGAACCATCGGCAGCATGGCGTTGGTGCGGCTGGGGAGCTTCGAACATGCCGTGCTGTCCATCACCTTCATCTTCGGCGTTGTATACTACTATGGCCTTGTCATCGCGGTGCTGCTGGGCACCTGCCTCAACATGTTCGGCGTGATCAGCTTCTTCCCTGCCCTCTACAGACTCTACACCTCGAACCTCCTGGGCTACCATGTCCTCCGCCTTGTCATGCACCCCAGGCAGCCCAAGCCGCACTCCACCTGCAGCCTGTGGTCAGGCCAGGTGGAGGGTGTGTCTGTGCAGCCCATCCCGGTTCTCGTCGACAACTACGCCTACCTCGTGTGGTGCACCGAGACCCACGAGGCTGCCGTGGTCGACCCTGCGGATCCCGACGCGGTGTACAACGCGGTTCTGGCGCACGACCCCCCGCTCAATCTGACCACCATCATTGCGACCCACAAACACTGGGACCATTCGGGGGGGAACCGGGAGCTGGTGGACCTCTTCCGCGAGAGGCACGGCGGGAAGGAGCTGCGTGTCGTCGGCAGCAGCATCGACATGCCCCACAGCATGACACACGCGGTGGGCGACGGAGACACCGTGGCGCTGGGGAGCCTGACGATGCGCTTCCGCATGGTGCCGGGGCACACCAAGGGGCATGTCCTCACGCTCGTCGAGGGCGGCGGTGGGAGTGACGGGCTGCTGGCCTTCACAGGGGACTCGCTGTTCTGCTGCGGGGTTGGTGCCTTCTTCGAGGCTGACGATGTGGAGGAGCTGCACCACACCCACGGCGTCTACCATTCCCTTCCCGGGTCGTGTTGGGTATTCCCCGGGCATGAGTATTCGCACATGCTGGCCCACCAGGCGTGCTCCGCAGACCCCAGCAACCACATGGCTGCCGTGTGCCGGCAGCAGTTCTCCTTGGCACGCAGGAGCAACGTAGCGACCGTGCCTTCCACTATGACTGTCGAGAAGCAGGCTAACCCCTTCCTCCGTATCCCAAGGAATACGATGCTGCAGCTGCGCACGTCTGACCAGGTGCAGCAGGCAATGTATACCCGCCAGAGGAGTCACGCGGATTAGAGAGTGAGATAGGGTGGGGGGGTGGGGGGGGTGGGGTGGTGTGGGGAGATGTGTGCTGTGAAACAACGCGAAGCTTGCAAAAATACAGTAAACAATAACACAACACAGCAGGGGTGGGTGGGAGGAGGAGGAGGGGGCGGTGGTGGTGGTGGGTGTGCCGTGGTGGAGCCTCTGGGTGACTCGGTGTCCCCCAGGGCTCCAGCGCAGCTCCCACGCCACCCCCCCGCGCCCTTCCCCCCCGTTCCCCTGTATGATGTGTGCGCAAGGGCGGTGGGGTGGGGGTTTATGAATTCGTGTCGCTTCCCCACACCCACCACTCCCGTCCTCCCTAGCCTGAGACAGTTTTAAAAAAAGCAGAACCCGAATGGGGGTGGGGCAGTGGAGTAGAAGAGAAGGAATCACAGGGTGTTGACCCCCCCTCCCCCCCTTCACGCGTTATGCAGGGAAGGGGGGTGGGGGTGGGGGTGGGCAAAGGCTTTGCGACATGTGTTGTGTCAAAAGTGTTGCCAGGTTTTGTCTCGGTGCCCAAATGAATGCAAAATGGATGCCGTGGCTGCAGATCCATAAATCATGGATCGTGTCAGGAGTATTGTCGTTTACTCGCATACAAAGGCGGTATAACGTTGCCGATCCCGTTATATCGCCTGATGCTGCTGTCCGTAGCCACGGTGCACAACGCGACAAAATGGAAAGGTGGTTTTGTGTGTGACACTAACTATGCATGTGTTGTGTGACCCCCCCAAAAAAATGAAATGCGAAGAAAAACTACGCCCCGCGCATTGCTTTGCCGCGCCCCCCTCTTTTTCCGGTTGCACAAACAAAACAGAGGACACCCGGCAATCCTCTTTAGTCCTGACAGCGACACGCTTCCTCGTCCCCCAGGGAGTGCTTTTTGCGCATTCTGACAAAGGAGCTGGCGTCTGTATTGTGTTTGCTTGTGCAGCCACACCGGCAGGTGTGGTGCAAAGCCTGCAGGAGAGGGGGGCAGGGGTGGGTGGGGCATAGAAGGCAGCCGAAGGGCGGAGGTGTAAGCTGAGATGGGCACTCATCTCGCGATACCACGATGCGCTGCTCACCTCCCCCCGCCCCAGCTGCGTGCCCCCCCCCCCCTGTTTTTCCGCCACCGCTACCACCACCACCCCACCCCACCCCACCCCGGCCGAATCACAAACACATGCACCCTCTCGACAGAACACCATACACGCGCACGTCCAAACCCCCCACCCCCTACCCGTGACAGCTGTCATCGGGAGACGCGGGTCGGATTGGGGCCTTTTTTGGCAAGGGGAGGGGCAGTGAGTGAGTGAGTGTAGGCGACTCCCGAACAACACAAGGAGCACCGTGAACAAACCCTTTTAAAAACCCCCCCCCACACCCCACACCCCACCCCGCCCCCACACTCCCACACCCCGCCCCGACTCGTTGGAGCTGCGATGCGTGTCACCGTACCCCTCGCGGCTGCAGCCGCTTCGTTAATACTTGCTGGTGTCGATGCGAGTTACGACGGGACGGTTGTCGGAGGTGACTGCAAGAAGCAGTGGAACGCCGCCCCCGAGAACTCAAAGGACTTCCCCAAGTGGCACTACTGCAAGAAGCGCCCTGGCGACGGGCAGGACAAATTCAACTGGATCTGGAGCATCATCCCGCCTGCGGATGTGCCGTACCACCAGTGTGGCCCGGGGCTGGTCCTGAGGCACGACGCACCTGCTCTGATGTGCGCGAACTACGACATCAACGACTTCAGTGCAGGCCCCTGCAACGACTGGACCTGCTGCACCGCGGGTGTCTGCAGTGACTTCCAGTGCAAAAACGGGTGGACGCTGCGCAAGGATGCCGGTGACGTGTCGTGCTACTTCGGGTGCGACAAGGAGACCTGCTGTGACCCGCCTGTCGCAAACCCTGTCCCGACGCACCACGCACAGGGGCTCATCTTCATCGACCAGGACCCCGGGAGGTTCGTCTTCGGAGGGAAGGCGACCATCATCCGTGCGATCGACGAGTCGGACATCACGCACTACAATGTGTACTGGGGGTTCACCAAGGTGGTGCGTAAGGTGCCCTCCTGCGCGCTCCGCAACCCGGTGTCGTGGAACACGGAGAAGTGGCGTGACGGGTCGAAGAGGCTGGGGAGCTTCCCGAAGACGGGGTGCGACATCACGTTCGACATCCCAATGGGGACGAAGGCGACTGACTACCAGAGGTGCGAGATCAACTGGGACAGGGCGAACCGGCAGACGGCAGCCACCGACGAGTGCAACCCCCACTTCCTGATGGTGGTTGCGGCGAATGCGAACGGTGAGATCCCCATCACGCGCACCAACGAGCAGATGGTGGGGCCCCGCCACGTCATCTCCGACTACAACGAGGAGTTCGGCCTCCCCTGTGTGGAGGACGGTATCTCGATGGGGCAGGACCTTCCCGGGCCCAACGACGTCGTGCTGGGGGACTGGAATGGGTGCCCCACTGCGAAGGAGTGCGCCAGGCGCTGCCGTGAGTACAACGGCGAGAAGGGGCCCTGCAGGTATTGGTCGTTCTCCTATGCCAACGGGGGGACCAACCAGAAGACGTGCTGGATGGAGACGCAGTCGATTCAGAAGACGCGGTACGGCGTGCGTATCATCGGGCCTGCCGTGTGCCCCACGCGTGACGACATGAAGCCGACCGGGAAGGAGCGCCCCAGGTGCAACCGCTGGGTGCGCCTGCAGAACACCGTCCCGTGGGATGGCGACCGTGGCGCCTGGGACCACCACCCGAACGGTGTGAACCTGGTGCAGCTGCCCCGTGGCCCCGACACCAACCTGGGGCCGTATGACAACGCGGAGCGGTGCCAGGGTGTGTGCGACCAGGACGTGCTGTGCATCGGGTTTGTCTTCATGAAGATCCACATGGACGAGAAGCACATGCGGTGCTGGCTGATCCGCACCGACACGAAGCTGCGGAAGTACGACCGTGCCTACGACATGTGGTTCTGCTCCCGCGAGAACCAGGCCCCCCTCGTCAACGGGTACGACTACCAGCAGCACCCCTTCGGCTACAAGACGTGCAAGGCACAGGCTTACAGCGAGCAGGTTATGGACAGCGTCGACTGCTGCGCTTCGTGGTGTGACGAGGATGCGCAGTGCAAAGCCTTCACCTACTGGAATGAGGGCACGCAGCGCTGCCAGCGGTTCCAGGACTGCGGGGCCATGCAGAACTTCGACAAGGTGGAGGGCTGTGCCTATGAGTCCTGCTTCGATGGGTACGGTGCGCACACCTACCACAAGATCACGCAGCGGTCCATCGAGATCATCGACAGGTGGCCCCTGCAGGGTAGCCAGCAGGAAGGCATCCCCATCTTCGTGCAGACGAACGGCATGCTGGATGGGGCGGAGGTGGTGTGTGCTGTGGCGCACACCGACTTTGCGCCCGAAAAGGAGGAGCTTCCCGCCACTGCTGCGGACATGCTGAAGGACACCGCCCTGCCGACAGTTGTCGGCTCCGTGTCTCACGACGTGGCGAGCCTGGTGGTGAAGGACACAAGAACCGGCCCCATCGCTGCAGGCCGCACCTACACCGTGCACTGTGCGGTCAAGGAGCCTGAGAAGTATGGCGGGCTTGTGAAGGCGACGCGCGACTACGCACTGGACCCGTTCCCCGGGTACAAGTTCTTCCGCATGGGGTTCTGCAGGCACATGACGCGTGAGTGCTTCAACGAGAAGTATCAGGACAACCTCTCGCCCCAGGAGTGTGTCAAGCGGTGCGATGACATGGGGGCGGACTGCATCGGGTACTCCTGGAACTCGCCGGATAACCAGTGCCATGTGTGGACTGCGGGGTGCTCCATCGACAGGACGATTCCGAATGACCACGCGTACTGCTACCTGAAGGCACCGATGGACACCTTCAACGGACCTGGTAACGGTGTGTGCGAGAAGAAGTGTGCCGACACGGACACATGCTACTTCAAGCGCAGGCTGGGTGCGTACGAGCGGAACGTCTTCCTCCCCCAGCGGCAGTCGTGCTCCTCGAGTGTGGATGAGTGTCTCAAGACCCCATGCGGGACTGACCAGACGTGCAAGGACTCCAGCCAAACAGTCTTCAAGGACTTCGAGTGCTCCTGCAAGGACGACCCCGGCATCAAGTCCGTTGGTACGCCCGCCACGTGTGTGTTGAACGAGTGCGACACCAAGCCGTGCGGGGCGGACCAGACGTGCAACGACCCGAGCACCAAGTACAGCTCGCAGCTCGACTTCGAGTGCACCTGCACTGCCAATCCTGCGGTGAAGAAGGTGGGTGGTCAGCCGACCTGTGTGAAGAACGAGTGCGATGCCAAGCCGTGCGCTGCTGGCCAGACCTGCAATGACCCTGACACATCTCCCCAGGTGACGAAGGACTTCACGTGCACATGTGACAGCGACATGACGACGAAGTCTACGGGCACTGCTGCCACCTGCGACTTGAACGAATGCGACGCTAAGCCATGCGGAGCGGACCAGACGTGCAATGACCCGAACACCAAGTACAGCTCGCAGCTCGACTTCGAGTGCACCTGCACTGCTGACCCTGCAGTGAAGAAGGTGGGTGGTCAGCCGATGTGTGTGAAGAATGAGTGCGATGCCAAGCCGTGCGCTGCTGGCCAGACCTGCAATGACCCCAACACATCCCCGGACCGTGTGAAGGACTTTACATGCACTTGCGACAGCGATATGGCGACGAAGTCCACAGGCACTGCTGCCACTTGCGAGTTGAACGAATGCGACGCCAAGCCATGCGGGGCGGACCAGACGTGCAACGACCCGAACATCAAGTACAGCTCTCAGCTCGACTTCGAGTGCGCCTGCACTGCTGACCCTGCAGTGAAGAGGGTGGGTGGTCAGCCGACCTGTGTGAAGAACGAGTGCGATGCCAAGCCGTGCGCTGCTGGCCAGACCTGCAATGACCCCAACACATCTCCCCAGGTGACGAAGGACTTCACGTGCACATGTGACAGCGACATGACGACGAAGTCTACGGGCACTGCTGCCACCTGCGACTTGAACGAATGCGACGCTAAGCCATGCGGAGCGGACCAGACGTGCAACGACCCGAACACCAAGTACAGCTCTCAGCTCGACTTCGAGTGCACCTGCACTGCTGACCCTGCAGTGAAGAGGGTGGGTGGTCAGCCGACCTGTGTGAAGAATGAATGTGACGCCAAGCCGTGCGCTGCTGGCCAGACCTGCAATGACCCCAACACATCTCCAGACCGTGTGAAGGACTTCACGTGCACTTGCGACAGCGATCCGGCGACGAAGTCTACGGGCACTGCCGCCACTTGCGAGTTGAACGAATGCGACGCTAAGCCGTGCGGAGCGGACCAGACGTGCAACGACCCGAACACGAAGTACAGCTCGCAGCTCGACTATGAGTGCGCCTGCACTGCTGACCCTGCAGTGAAGAGGGTGGGTGGTCAGCCGACCTGTGTGAAGAACGAGTGCGATGCCAAGCCGTGCGCTGCTGGCCAGACCTGCAATGACCCCAACACGTCCCCAGACCGTGTGAAGGATTTCACATGCACTTGCGACAGCGATCCGACGACAAAGTCCACAGGCACTGCTGCCACTTGCGAGTTGAACGAATGCGATGCTAAGCCGTGCGGGACAGACCAGACGTGCAACGACCCGAACACCAAGTACAGCTCGCAGCTCGACTACGAGTGCGCCTGCACTGCTGATGCCACCCTGAAGCGTGTCGGTGGGCAGCCGACGTGCATCAAGGATGAGTGTGCCGCGAACCCGACACCATGTGGCCCGGGCCAGGCATGCAAGGACCAAGACACGTCGCCCCACAAGGTGAAGGACTTCGTGTGCACATGCGACAGCGATGCGTCCGTCCAGGCCACCGGCACCGCCGCAACATGTGATCTGGATGAGTGCGTCGCAAAACCGTGCGGTGCTGACCAGGACTGTGTGGACCCTGACACGAAGGCGAAGGCACGCTATGACTACACCTGTACCTGCAAAGCCGACACTGCCACAGTCTCGACTGGGACTGCTGCTGTCTGCACGATTGATGAGTGTGCGACGACACCGTGCGGGCAGGGGCAGACTTGCGCTGACGCCGACACCGCAGCGAGCAAATCGGGTGACTTCACCTGCACCTGCACAACAGGTACAATGGCGATGAAGGTTGGAGGTGTGGCGGTGTGCGAGGCAGGGATGATGGACGAGTGTGCAGGCAATCCGTGTGGGGCACAGTCATGCACAGACCCAGCGCCGGTGGCAGGAAAGACCGGTGACTTCGTCTGCACCTGCCAGACAGGGGCAGGCACGGCTGTCGGTGCGCCTGCTGCCTGCACCGTTGACGAATGCGAGACAACGCCCTGCGGTGCCGGCCAGGACTGTCTGGACATGGACACAGCAGCCGCCAGCACCGGCAACTACCAGTGCTCCTGCCGTGCCCCTGCAACAGGGACAAACGCAGGTGCACCGGCGACGTGCGAGGTGGATGAATGTGCCGGCACGCCCTGCGGTGGGACCCAGATGTGCAACGACCCCTCGAAGACCGTCACAGGCGACTTCGTCTGCACCTGTGGCAACGGGGCCAAGGCCACTGGCGGGGCCGCCAAGTGCGACAAGGATGAGTGCGCAGCGCAACCACCTCCGTGTGGTGTTGGGCAGACGTGCAAGGACCCCGACACGTCGTACCTGGTTCAGCACGACTTCGTCTGCACGTGCGAGTCGGACCCCCTCAGGACGCAGATTGACGGGCCGGCACTCTGCGTGCTTGACGAGTGCACACGGAACCCCTGCCCAGCAGAGCAGACGTGCAAAGACCCTGACACCCGCATCGAAAGCTTGAAGGACTTCACCTGCACCTGCACAAACGGCGTCGTTGCGACGGGTGGGAAGGCGACCTGTGTCGTTGATGAGTGTGCCGCACAGACACCGCCGTGCGGGCCTGGGCAGACGTGCAAGGACCCCGACACGTCCTACCAGATGCAGCACGACTTCGTCTGCACGTGCGAGTCGGACCCCCTCAGGACGCAGATCGACGGGCCGGCACTCTGCGTGCTTGACGAGTGCACACGGAACCCCTGCCCAGCAGAGCAGACGTGCAAAGACCCTGACACCCGCATCGAAAGCTTGAAGGACTTCACCTGCACCTGCACAAACAGCGTTGTTGCGACGGGTGGGAAGGCGACCTGTGTCGTTGATGAGTGTGCCGCACAGACACCGCCGTGCGGGCCTGGGCAGACGTGCAAGGACCCTGATACATCCTACAAGATGCAGCACGACTTCGTCTGCACGTGCGAGTCGGACCCCCTCAGGACGCAGATCGACGGGCCAGCACTCTGCGTGCTTGACGAGTGCACACGGAACCCCTGCCCAGCAGAGCAGACGTGCAACGACCCTGACATCCGCATCGAAAGCTTGAAGGACTTCACCTGCACCTGCACAAACAGCGTTGTTGCGACGGGTGGGAAGGCGACCTGTGTCGTTGACGAGTGTGCGGCACAGACACCGCCGTGCGGGCCTGGGCAGACGTGCAACGACCCTGACACGTCGTACCTGGTTCAGCACGACTTCGTCTGCGCTTGTGAGCTGGACCCCCTCAGGACGCAGATCGACGGGCCGGCACTCTGCATGCTTGACGAGTGCACACGGAACCCCTGCCCAGCAGAGCAAACGTGCAAAGACCCTGACACCCGCATCGAAAGCTTGAAGGACTTCACCTGCACCTGTACGAACGGCGTCGTTGCGACGGGCGGGAAGGCGACCTGTGTCGTTGACGAGTGTGCCGCACAGACACCTCCATGTGGGCCTGGGCAGACGTGCAAGGACCCCGACACGTCCTACCAGATGCAGCACGACTTCGTCTGCACGTGTGATAGCGATTCCACCCGCACACAGATCGACGGGCCAGCACTCTGCGTGCTTGACGAGTGCACGCTGGATCTCTGCGGTGACAACCAGACCTGCAATGACCCCAACATGCGTGTCAGTGCCTTGAAGGACTTTGTCTGCACCTGTGACAACGGCGTGTCCTCCACAGGCGGCCCTGCCACATGCGCATTGGACGAGTGCCTCGCGTCGCCCTGTGGGCCGATGCAGACCTGCACGGACCCCGACACCAGCTACAAAAGCCAGCACGACTACGAGTGTGTGTGTGACGGCGACGCAAGCCTGAAGCAAGTTGACGGCCCTGCCCTGTGCATCCTTGATGAGTGCTCGAGGTCACCGCCACCCTGTGGCGACCAGAAGTGTGTGGACCGCAACACCAGCAGGCACAGCCTGAAGGACTACGAGTGCATGTGCAGCAACAACGTCGCCTCGACGGGTGGCCAGGCGACGTGCACACTCGACGAGTGCGCCGGTAACCCGTGCGGCGCGGGCCAGCTGTGCTTCGACCCCGACCAGCGCTACACAACACAGCACGACTTCGTCTGCACCTGCATCGACGACCGGTCCAACTCCCGCACCAACGGGGCTGCTCTCTGCGGCGATGTCGACGAATGCACCACTTCGCCCTGCGGCACCGAGCAGCGCTGCACAGACCAGGACACGGCGCACCTGGGCAACTTCGTCTGCCTCTGCCCCGACGGCACAGAGTCCCGCGGCGTGAAGGCGGACTGCGGGCTGTCGCATGGCTACGAATCCAACGCGACGTTCTCCCCGGACGGCTCCGTCAACACCGTCAGCCCCCTGAGCTCTGCTGCGACTGGAAACGACGACGAGCCGATCACCAGCAAGCCCTGGCTTTGGATTCTGATCGTTGTCGGTCTCCTGCTTCTGGCGGCATGCGGCTTTGCTGCCTGGTTCCTGACCCGTCGTGACAGCCGTGTGAAGATGCAGGACTTCATGGAGTTTGACGACGGAGTCAACTACTCCAACTTCTCCGACAACGCACCGGAGGTTCGCAGAGCGAGCGAGGCAGGCACAGCCACCTTCAGCTCTGTCGCGGGCCAGTCTTTCGAAGGAGACATGGCTCCCCTCCGCTCGCACAGCATCAGCCAGGAGCAGCAGGTGTTCACGCTCTGAGAGTCTTCACGTGAGGCTGCGTGTGTGAGGGGCTGTCCTGTTGTCATAAGAGAGGTCTCGATGGGGGGAAAGGGGGAGAGGGGAGAGAGAGACATGGTGGGGTGGGGTTGCACAAAAAAAATCGGAAAAATAATCTTTGGGTTTGGGGGTGGGGGTGGGGGGGGTGGGGTGCGCGTGTGTGTGTGCTGAACACATGCAGGAAATGAACAACGGGCCTCTGGGGAATCTCGCATCGAAGCAGAAGAAATCAAAGCTGGAGGTGTTTTATTTACTTTTACCCGCTTTCGAAAAACAGGAAATTCCAACAATAAAAGGCAAAGCCTGCTCTGCTGAGATGTTGGAATGGTTCCACTCCAACACGAACTCGACAAAAAAGGAAAATGATATGGGATGCGGTGGGTCTGTGTTGCAGTGGAGATTGCATCAAGAGCGGAATTTAGCTCGGTGCCTTCCACACCGCTGCAAACATATCCACGTCCGTACGTGTGTGAGGGGGGCGCAAAGCCATCCGCGGTAGTCTGGACAACTCGAATGGAACAGGTCGTGTGGCATGCCATGCGTTTAGACCAGAACGGCGTTGGCGCCGGGATATATGACTGTGACTGTGTTTGAACCATGTAAGAAGCCCTGAGATGGTTTTTTAACCTCCCCTCCAGACGCACGGTGCAGCGAGCCTCCCCTGCGACACCTCCCCTGTGCTGCTGCGAGGCATCACGGGGTGTGCCAAGAACGGCATGTCGTTATTTTATGAACAGAAGTTCTGTCAGAACCGCACACAAACAAACAAACATACAGCTAAACAATCCAGGAACTACGAGGGCCGTGCAGACGGTGCGCTTCTCTGTACGCCCCCACCCCCACCCCCACATGCTTTACTGGGGGGGGGGCAAATACAAGAGTATATGCAAATACAAGGGTATATGCTAATACAAGAGTACTCCAGAAATTGCGATTTTAAAAAGTTCACCGAGCAAATACAAGAGTATACAGTGCCGCGGGAAAGTTTCGAACGAACAAAAGTTTTAAAATTCTCCGTTCTAAAGTTTTTTCGTCTCAAAACTTATGTTTTGTTTTAAAAGTTATCTACCCTGCATCATGGGAGTTTCCTAGAGGTGTGTGGGATGATGTGCCACATGTGCAACACTCCAGCGCTGTGAACAGGCAGTCATAGGGTCAGGCGGGTGTCGGCATCCTTCAACCTCACTCAGGTTACTCCTATCTGTCCCCTATCGCCAGGTTTGCTGCGAGTTGCCCAAAGCGGATGAGTTTGCGAATCGTAGGCCAGAGAGGCCAGAAGAGGAATGTCCAACCTCAACAGGGTCGCTATCCCCAGTCGTGTGGTTTCCGCAACCGAGCGGTCCATCCCTCCAGACCACTCGACATGAGGGCCTTTTCGAGTCCACTGGATGCTGACATCGCAAATAGAATGACCTCGACCTGTCCAGTCCTGTCAAGAAGTATTTTTAGTATCTGCCCTGTCAAGAAATCTTTGCCCGAAAATACTTCGGACAAAGATCCTTGACTTTGAAACAAAGTATTGAACAAAAGAAAGTTTTAAAAAAATTCGTGAAGCGCGATTTTCGTCTTAAAACTTAAAATTATCTTAAAACTTATCGTGTTCGAAACTTTTCTGTGGCACTGTACTCTTGTATTTGCATACTAGACTTTTGGAGAACTTTTGTGGGGTTTTCATCATATTTTGTGCTTCCAATGACCTCCCCCAGGCCAGTGGGCCTCCTGTCTGGAGTCGTCACGGTCGGGTGGGAGTCGCCTCGGGGGTGGGAAAGGCCAAGAGGACGCTCGGATTGTCTATTCGGCGCCGCTGCCCCATGAGGGCCCAGCCGGAGGCCACATTTCTAGTATGCAAATACAAGAGTATATACTCTTGTATTTGCATGGTAGACAACTTTTCAGCTAAAAAACATTTTTTTGAGAACCCTGAATTACGTAAGCTGGCACGGTGAATAGAAGAGTATACCCTTGTATTTGCCCCCCCCCAGTAAAAAGGGTGTGAATGTCCCCGTAACGAGAATACTCGCACCCTCAAGCTACTCAAAAAAAAACAAGAACTGTGATGACCGTGCATACGGAGCGCTTCTCCGTGCCCCACCCCCTCTTCTCTCTCTCCATCTCTTTTCCTCTCTCTCTCCCTCCTTCCCATGGCAGAACGGCGAAGAGTTGTCACGCGTTGTGTTGTACAGCCCCGCTCTCCCCCCCGCCCCCCCCCCCCCCCCACCCCTCCAAAAAAAACAGAGAACAACAAAAAAAATATACCAAAGGGGGCCCTCGCTACGAGTCACTGTGAGTCACGAGTCGTCAGTTGTCAGCCAAACATGGCTGACTTCTCACTTTTTCTCACTCAGTCACACTTGGTAGCGAGGGCCCCCAAAGCAAAAAGATAAAATGGCTGCCCCTCTGTGGTTGTATGCTGCTGGTGGTGGTGCGCCAACAAAACAAATAAAAAAACACAGCAAAGAAAAATTCGGAATCGAAGAGAAAAGAAGAGGGTGAGGTGGGCGGGGAGAGGAGGGGGATCCAGGGGGGGGGGGGGGTAGGGGGGGTCAAATGGGGGTGACAAACACGATTTTTCAAAAAACCGGCGCAGAGGCCCCAAAGCCCCCGTAAACCCTCCAAACCCCCCCAGATCGGTCCGGAAACCCATCGAACCCCACTTTTCCACCATTCCGGGCACCTCAGGTGCCCGAATTGGGGTACCTAAATTTTGTGCCACCGTTTGGTACCGGACAGTGCCACTGTGTGGGAGGTTGGAAAAGAAAATGCCCCAACACACCACATCTGAGGGTTGCAATGCATGTTGCTTGCCAACCACGTCATCCGGTGGGTGTCAGGCGCTATGTAGGTGGCATGAGCCAGGTCTTCGATGTGTTCTGGCTTGTATATGTACCTCCCTGCCTGCGGCACAGGCACTGCCTTTGTCCCCCACACCAGCCACAGAGAGCGTATTGTACTCGGTCCACGGTTGCTGATTCATTGTGATGCGTTGTATCCTCGAGTGAACGTCACACACTAGTGGCACCACCACCCGCCATCCGAGAGCTGTATTGACTTTGCGCCCTTCCGTTGCATTCACCTCGCCACGCATATTGCACCGTTCAGTACCAGTGCTCTTGGGCCAGGCAAAGTAGACCGCAGCAACTACCAATTCTGGCACAATGGGTACCACGACAGCGCACTTCGTGTGTTCCCGGAATGTACAGCTCGTGTTGCAACAGTCGTTGTCAACACATCCCGGTTGTGGAGCACTGCTGCACAGGAATCACACGACCATCTGGACTTGTTCCGTACCTACAGGCAGCCTCCCGGTGCATGGTGGCAGGGAGGTACATATACAAGCCAGAACTCATCGAAGACCTGGCTAATGCCACCTACATAGCGCCTGACACCCACCGGATGACGTGGTTGGCAAGCAACATGCATTGCAACCCTCAGATGTGGTGTGTTGGGGCATTTTCTTTTCCAACCTCCCACACAGTGGCACTGTCCGGTACCAAACGGTGGCACAAAATTTAGGTACCCCAATTCGGGCACCTGAGGTGCCCGGAATGGTGGAAAAGTGGGGTTCGATGGGTTTCCGGACCGATCTGGGGGGGTTTGGAGGGTTTACGGGGGCTTTGGGGCCTCTGCGCCGGTTTTTTGAAAAATCGTGTTTGTCCACGTAAAAGGGTGGCATTTGACCCCCCCTAGGGGCAGAGACCCCGATAAGAATCCGACCCCCTGACCCCACCCGACCCCCGACCCCCGACCCCCTCTCACGGTGGGATCTTGTAAATTTTACATGTAAAAATACTGATTTTTACATGTATTATACATGTATAATACTTGCATGTCAACTATTATACATGTATAATACATGTATATGCCTGAAATATACATGTAAAATACATGTATATCAAGTAAAAATACATGTATAATAGTTGCATGTCAACTATTATACATGTATTTTTGCTTGATATACATGTATTTTACATGTATATTTCAGGCATATACATGTATTATACATGTATAATAGTTGACATGCAAGTATTATACATGTATAATACATGTAAAAATCGGTATTTTTACATGTAAAATTTACAAGATCCCACCGTGCTTATAAAAGACCCCCCCCCCCCCAAATATCTGGGAAAAACCCTGGGTTTTTCCCGAGGAAACGCGGGTTTCTCCCTCTGTTGCATTGTTCGGGCTCCGTGTGGATCGTAGTGGGGTCACTTTGTTGGTGTAGGTGCCACACAACACCCCTGAAATGCGGAGGTGGTCCATCGAGAATGGGGGTCGGAAACCCGGGGGTCGGAATCGAGGGGTCGGATATGGGGGTCAGAGGGGGTCGGCCCCCCTCCCGACCCCCCATTGTTCTCGGGGGTCGGAATACGGGAGGTCGGAGGGGTCGGAAGGGGGGTCAGAAAATGGGGATCTGAAACTTGGGGGTCGGAACTTTTGCACTATTTCTCAGGGGTCGGAAAATGGGGGGTTGCAAACTCGGGGGTCGGAGTATGAGGGGTCGGCCCCCTCCCGACCCCCTCCGACCCCCCCACACAGGGTTTGCAAAACCCCATCCTTTTGAATATTTGGGACTTCTGCGGATCGTAGTGGGGTCATTTTGTGGATAGAAGTATCAAGCTTCACTCATGAAATGTGGGTCTGGTCCAGGGATAGTCATGGGAGGAGATGCCTGGGAGGCACACACCATGCCACCCTACCCACCCACCCAGCGGCACCCTCCCCGACCCCCTCCTCGGGTTTTTCAAAAACCCGTTCTTTTGAATGTTTGGAGTTTGTGCGGATCGCAGTGGGGTCATTTTGGCCATGGGGTGCCTATGAACACCCCTTATGGGTGGTCCCCATTCAGGCAAATTCCTCAAGGCGACCCCCTCGGACCCCCTCCCGACCCCCGACCCCTGACCCCCCCGACCCCCGACCCCCTCTTATCGGGGTCTATGCCTAGGGGGGGGGGGGGCAACGTGACAATGTGACGACAGGTGGTATCAGAACGGGGCACGCGGTGTAGATCCAGCCCTCTCTCACACACGATCTCTTTTACCCCCTGAGGCGGCTCGGGTCAAACAGCCAACGCGAACGCCCACCATACCTTTGTGGGGGGGATGGGGTGGGTTGGGAGGGAGGGGAGGGGAGGGGGTGGGGGGGAATGAATCTGTGATCGTCGTGTTGTTATGGTTATTGTTGTGGTGGGTTTTTTTTCTCGCTGATTCCTTCCCTTCCCCCTTCCCCCTTCCCCCTCCTATCCCCCACCCGCCCCCACCCCCACCCCCACCCCCCCGACTCCTTCTCAGTAGCAAACAGGTGTTAGGATCCACGGTGGGCCACAACCGAACAAAAGAACGCCACCACTCCCCCCTCCCCCACACCAGCCCCCCCCTTTTTCTGGATGTGTCAACGTTATCTGTCCCCTCTGATTCATTAGGTATGACTCCCCCACCCCCACCATCTTTATTCATTCCGCGAAAAATCTCGCTGAGGGTTTGTGTGTTCCCCCCCACAACCCCCCCTGCACATACACATTTCTCTCTCCCTCCTTCTGTCTCCCTCTCTCCCATATCCTGCAAAGTGTGAATATCCCCGGGGAAGAGTATTCACATCACCATCCCCCCCTCGATCTATCCGCTCCTATTGTCCATCATCCTGGACAGGCGGCTCAAGGGAGGCAGGTTTCATTGTTTACCGTTCCTTGCCGTCGCACGTCAGCTCTTGCCTGTTGAACAGAGCATATTATAGGGGGTCTAAACTGAGGCGATCCCTCACATCAGAGCATATTATAGGGGGTCTAAACTGAGGCGATCCCTCACATTTAAGGGAAAAAAAAAAGATTTCCGGGAAAAATCCGGGGTGGTGGTGGAAAACTGGTGGCGGCTGGGTAGCCTCGCAAATGAGAGTGGACTCATGTCCGGTCAGACTGCGAGCAACTTACCCGACCGTTTTTCTGTCCAGTTTCTTTGTCAAACCCCGAGAAAACGCAGGTCGCGAAGGGACGAACGTTCACCACCGTGGCCTCCGGCGGCTGGGGGGCTCCGCCCCCCAGACCCCCCTGTGCCGTCTGCCTGTCTTATATCCAACACCCTTTGGGGTCAATTGATGGAGTACAGACCACCCCGGGAGGATGCAGGCAGCTCACAGAATCGTACAGTTACAAGGAACAGATGCTCACTACCGTGGCCTCCGGCGGCTGGGGGGCTCCGCCCCCCAGACCCCCCTGTGCTGTATACCTGTCTTGGATCAAACCCTTTGGGGTCCCATCAGGGAATGGGATGCAGCCCACCCTGTGTAGCCCCTGGAGGACGCAGCCAGCTCATGCAGAATCTGTACCCACGGAAGGAACAGCCCGGAATCTGTACGCCCGGAAGAAACAGATGTTCACTACCGTGGCCTCCGGCGGCTGGGGGGCTCCGCCCCCCAGACCCCCCTGTGGCATGTGCATGTATTGTATCCAAGTCCTTGCACGCCCGGGTCTGCGGCAGATCGGTCCCGAGATCCATTTTTTGGACTAACCTCCGGCACCCGAGGCTGGACCCGAGCACGGATCCCTGAGAGAGGAACCGGGAGGTGACCCATTCACCACAAGACTCGCTTGCCAGGGGGTCCGCCAAAAAATCGGGGAACGCCTCACATTTAAGCCCAAATGAGCGTAGATTTCGCCCCTATAAAATGCCCTGCTGTTGAAACCCAAAAAAAAAAGCATTTTTGGATCTGCGCTGAGATCTTCGTCTGTGCAATGCGTTGCCCGATTTAGGGCGTGTTGTGCATGAGATGTTGAGCGCCGGCAGACGGCCCCTACTCCACCCCTACCCATTCCCTTTGCACAAAACGAACAGAAAAGCCAATACGGCATTTCCAGTTGGAGACAGGATCGAGCATAGCTGTTGTGCGTTGTCTCTGCCAAAAAAAATAAATGAAACAGAAATTATTTTGTAACACGCACAATAAAAGCCATGTCTCCCGGGAAAGAAAGGCGTTGTGGACGCCAGTGCCACGCGCCCTCCTCGCTTGGGCAGGCGGCCTGACAGCCAACAGAAAATAACAAAAATACAGTGCAGCAACTGGCAGGTCTGTTGAGCTGTAGCTGCACTACTCCAAGCAACATAAAAAAAGAATCCCAAAAAAAAGGGGGCATCAAAATAACACGTTTTGTGCGCCAACTCCTCACCCACCCACCTCACAAAGCAATGATAATGGCCCTTCACACTACCAACCACCCCACAAAGCAGGTAGTGACTATCGTCGTGATGTGGTGGCTACAAAAAGGACTAACATTGCGAGAAGGTGCTGGGAGACTTACTTTTCCATTCACTCTCGACGATCAAAACCCCCCCCCCCCCCCCACAAGGCAATTGATCATGCCCCTTCATACTACCAACCACCACCCATCCCCCATTTCTCCCGTCCTACCAATGAAACGCGCCCGCCCCCTTTTTTTTCTCCCCTTCCCTTCCCTTCCCTTCCCTTCCCCCCCCTCTCAACCCATTCCATCCGTATTGTTGATTATTTGTCAGTTTCTTATCTTCGGTGGTCGGTAGGCAGTGGGTGCCACTCACACACAACACACACGCTGCCCCTCTTTTTCTTTTGGTTTTCCACTGCAAAAAAACCCCCCCCCCCTACCCCCTCCCCCCGTCTCCAACAAACGGTCCGGGCCCCCCCCCCCCCCATCACCCACAGCCCCAGCCCCCACTCCCCGTCCCCTCCCACATTATTTGACTCCCGAGCAACCTGCCTCAAGGAATGGGGCTTATTCCGGTATTCTCTCTGTCGGTAGTCCCAACAATGCCGTGACCTGCTTCTTCATAGCAAGGTCGGGTGCATGTGGGGAAGGGTTGGGGCCGGAGGGGGGGGGGGTGAAGAAAGTTCTTCGAATCCAAATGTGTGGGAGAAGAAAAAAAAGAATGGAGAAAGGTCTGTCGCGTTTGTGGTGGAGGTCCTGCGCGCTGAATATTTCCCCTACCTCCCTCCCCCCCCTCCCCCCCCCCTGGCACTGCTGAAAAGTAGACACATATCCGTCGTGCTGGGGGAAGTTGTCAAGATTTGTGCTTCTCCTTCTGGGGGCGGTGCCGCCGAGCGAGCATCAAAAAACAACCGCAGCCAGCACCAACCACCCTTCCGCCCCCCCGCTACCCCCAAATGCCCCATAGAAGCAGCAATTTGGAGCGTGTGGGAAGTGCGCTCGACTCCTGCCACCTGTCCCTGTCAGGAGGGCTGTTGCCCCGACCCCCCCCGCTTCCCTCTACACAGCACGGTGGTCCGGTTCCAGACTGCAACTCTGGCTAGTCAGTGGGGTCCGGCTAGCAGGAGGTGTGGCAGGGGGTTCTGGATGCCGCGTGTGTCCACCGCCAAAGCACTCCCAGCATCCGTGTGCTTCATTTCAGGAGAATTTGTGATGAAAAATACACGCCCCGAACAACAACAGAAAAAAATTCGGCAGCGATGAAGGTTGTCCCCACCCCAACTCCCCCAACCCCACCTTTTACTGAGCCCGAGCTCGACTGTCGATGCCCGACAGCAAAGGGATGAAAAAAAAAGGTAACTTTCAATGCAGGCACCCACATTTTGAGGGAAAGCCGGAATTGAAGGTTCTTTTATTATCGGCTAGTCAACCTCCACGACCGGGTTGGAGAACCCGCATTTGGTTCGATCAACGTACCTCGGTACAGAACCAAATAGTTTTTCTCCATGGACGGTTTTGGAGGCTAGCCACGTTCTCGTTACCCCCCAACTACCCCCCTTTCTTGTGATACCTAAAGCACGGTCGACTCCTCCCTAGGTACAGATGGTATAAGTTGAATTCGGATGCACTTCGCGCCCACTGTGGCGCACGTTAACGCTAATGACTGTGTGATGAGCACCCGGCCCCATAAACAGGCGCCCGGCTCTGCCAATGACCGTGTAGTGTGCAACCGGCCCCATAAACAGGCGCCCGGCTCTGCTGGTCAACGTGAGATGAGCAACCGACCCCTTAACTGGCGCTCGGCTCTGCCAATGACCGTGTAGTGAGCAACCGACCCCTTAACCGGCGCTCGGCTCTGCTGGTCAGCGAGAGATGAGCAACCGACCCCTTAACTGGCGCTCGGCTCTGCCAACGACCTTGTAGCGAGCAACCGACCCCTTAACTGGCGCTCGGCTCTGCCAATGACCGTGTAGTGAGCAACCGACCCCTTAACCGGCGCTCGGCTCTGCTGGTCAGCGTGAGATGAGCAACCGACCCCCTTAACTGGCGCTCGGCTCTGCCAACGACCGTGTAGTGAGCAACCGACCCCTTAACCGGCGCTCGGCTCTGCTGGTCAGCGAGAGATGAGCAACCGACCCCTTAACTGGCGCTCGGCTCTGCCAACGACCGTGTAGCGAGCAACCGACCCCTTAACTGGCGCTCGGCTCTGCCAATGACCGTGTAGTGAGCAACCGACCCCTTAACCGGCGCTCGGCTCTGCTGGTCAGCGAGAGATGAGCAACCGACCCCTTAACTGGCGCTCGGCTCTGCCAACGACCGTGTAGTGAGCAACCGACCCCTTAACTGGCGCTCGGCTCTGCTGGTCAGCGTGAGATGAGCAACCGACCCCTTAACCGGCGCTCGGCTCTGCCAATGACCGTGTCGCGAGCAACCGACCCCTTAACTGGCGCTCAGCTCTGCTGGTCAGCGTGTGATGAGCAACCGTCCCCTTCGCTGGCGCCCGGCTCTACTAACGACCGTGTAGTGAGCGACCGGCCCCTTAACAGGCGCTCGGCTCTGCTGGTCAGCATGTAATGAGCAACCGGCCCCATAACAGGCGCCCGGCTCTGCTAGTCAACAGGAGCAACTGGCCCCGGCACGGCCTCACACCTCATAATTCCCGAGGCACGGAGGTGACGCCCTCCTGACGCGCAAATGCCCGAGGCAATGAGGAGACGCCCTCACATATCCTGTTCCCGACACAAGGAAGTGGTGCCTTCCCTCGAATACGGATCTCCGCGACAAGGAGTTGGATTTGAAGAGCCCGCTCGGCGTTCAGAGGCCCCCTTTGGTATGTGAACGCTCGACGACTGGAGGGGTCACCCCCTCCTTCATGTGGGAACGCTCGGCATTCGTCAGCAACGCCCTCCTTGGGTATGGGAACGCTCAGCGTCTGGAGGAGACACTCTCCTGTGTGTGACTACTCGGTATTCGGAGATGACACTTTCCTTTGCATGTAGGCGTCCAACATTCGAAGACGGGAGACCCTTTCATGGCAGCATTGGAGGCAGGAAGTGTCATCGCCTCGTGCCCATGTGGTCGGCAGATGTAGATGGCAACCCTCAGGCAGTGTGGGTGACCGCACGGCTCTCGGGGGCTCACCACGCAGGAGTATAAAGGAAACCCCCCCCCCCCCCGGTCGTGCACGCGCCAAGGGGACGATGAGGCCGCGCCCGCCCCCGCCTATGTCCCAAGTACGCCTGACATGGACAGATCATTGAGTGCTATCATAATGGGACACCGAGTACACACCTCCGTACGGATGTACGCGATCTGGAGTCTCCTGAGCAAGAGCCATAAACAACGGCTGTGCCCCGAGTCTTCAGGTGAGAAGCTGTTAGCAAATGTTACCACCTGTCACAATCGTCGGATACCCAGGGGTACCGCCTACCTGGCGTATGCGTGCCCGTAAACCGGTTCAGACGCGCTCCCCTCTTGGTATACACGACAGGTCAGAGAGAAGATACCCTCATTGTACTCGGACGCCCGGGGTATGGAGATGCCAGCGCAGTCGGCTATCTGACAGAGCAGCCAGGCAGGTGTGTTATTGGCCCCGACGTCGAATGGAGCCATGGCAGGCACACAGCGAAGGACGCGTCCGGCTCTCCACTCACAGCATCCGTACCCGCGGGTCCACCTGTCGCTACCGGCTGCGTCCACTCAACACGCCTTACCCCGGCCCACATGAGTATGCCTGACATGTACACCCTGGAGAGCTACGCCGATCTCGCTGTCGATGGCAGGTGCTGTGTCGCAGAGCGACCTACCCAACCCCTCCGCCACCTGCTGGAGGCGTCTGGGGAATCACACCTCAAGCACATCATCCGATACGGCTAGCCTACTCCCTGGATACCCCCTGCTGCGCCCCCTACAACTCCACTTCGACTCCCCCACTACCTCTGATGTTCCTAGCAGTACCGCTGATGTCTCTTCGACACCCACGTATAGAAACCCGAACCACCGCGCCCTCTCAGCCTGTCACATGGATGAATCTTTCCCCCGATCGGCTCGGTCAGTATGCCCGTCACACCCTGCAAGTGAGATAGGAGCCTTTAGCAAGCTCTCGTCACAAACGCCCATCAGCTGACCAGTAATAGGGCTGTGCCAAGACGTCATGAGCCTGTGGCTTCAGACACGTGCTGACCTAGACTATCCCCGGGTTGAGACAGTAGCGATCACGGGCAGGCGCTCAGTGAAGTCTGCGCCGCTTGACGAAGATCCACGCCGTGTCCCTCCCGTGGCTGCATCTCTGGGGACCGAAAAGGAATCATCATGCCAGGGTAAATCCGGGCATCACCGGCGCGCTGTTCCCGGCAGCGACCTCTCTGCTCTTAACGACACTTCAATTGCTGCCAAAGGCATCTACGACTCCCGCCGATGCACCTCCGATATGGTGATTGAACGCCGCAAAGGATACGGGATGCCACATCATGCGTGTACTAAGGAATGACAGGTCAAACGCAACAGACGCCTCGCAACCCCAAAGACGCTGAGGTGCTGACATGTAGGGAGGAAAACTCATCCCTACAGGAGAACGCCTTCGACCCCCTCTCGATCGCCGCTTATCCGCCGATCTCGCAGATGCGTGGCCATCCGCGGTGGCGCCGACCTCTCACGACGTCTTCATCCGCAGGGATTGCCCCCTCCCTTTGTGGTCCCTCGGCTGCGGCCGGATGCTCAACTGTGCCCCCATCCACGCCGACCCCAGGGTTCGCACAAGGCCGCTCTGCGGTGGCGCGTGACCTGTCATGGCGTCAGTAACCTCCCGTTGTATCTGACCCCTTAGACGAGGACCGTAAACCCCGAGATAGAAACCCTTCGCGGCCAGGCGAACGAGGATGTCGAACAACCCCAGGCCTCACAGGGAAGTTGCACGAAGCGTCTCCGCCACGAAAGATACCCGCAACGTATGGACGTGCAGAGCACCGCGCGCAGGCTGCGGAGATCCAACGAGAGGCGATTCTCTGGGACGGCAGGGCCGTCGAAGAGACAGGGTGGCGATGCTCGCCTCGATGCCCAGCTGAGCGTGAGGTTCACTCCGACGCACTTGAATGTGCACCCTCACACCTGAAGAAGGACGGGGAGTTGGTACTGGCAGAAGATTCGTGATGCCGCATATCAAGCTGCTGGGATGCGCCTTGGAGTACGCCGATGACGGATAACGGTAGTCTGATCAAACGTTCCTGCTCGACACACAAGACGAGGCGAGAAAGACAGCGATCGGTCCAATGAGGCTCATTCCTCGACGTATGGCGCAGCGCATAGCGCGCTGCGGATGCTGACGATCTGAAGTAGGTGGGTTTGCTGCCCCGCGTCAGAGGCGACAGATGTGGAGCTGGCACACAACGCAACGCCCCTCGACACCAGAATACCGTGAGGAACCACACCCGTCGAGCAGGCCGCGTATCAACAAACAAAGGGATCTCAAATCACGGAGACCCTCAACACCTACCTCGTGTGCAGCCCAGGACCGGAAGCTGTCCACGGCCAGATCAGCTCCCTAAAGCAACTATCGACGCATCCTTGTGCATGATCTTCGACCCTGAGGAATAGCAGCCTAGGTATCGCAGTTGCACAGATACATCGTAACCACGCACCAGACATGCGTGACCTCCATCGGTGACGACTCCTTCTGCTCTGATGCCGAGACAAGGAGGCGACCTCCGTCCGGGAACGCGGAGGTGAAGCCATCCTTTTTGTGACCGCGCCCACGACACGAAGGTGACGTCCATCCTTTGCAATATGAGCGCCCGAGGTGCGGACGTGAAGTCCTATTGAGACCACCAGGGACGTGAATGTGACGCCCCTCTCTTACGATAGCTTCCTAGGCATGGACGCGATATCCGTATTATGAATATCTAGTACGGAGGCGACGCCCTCCTTTTGATAGTACCCGATACGCGGAAGTGCCGTCCTCATTTCCCGACAGGTATGTTCTCGTCCCTACATCGACCTCGAAGCAACTCTCCGGGCAATCAGGCATGAGGATACCTGTTTCACGCGCACAACCGGTTTCTCTTCCTTATACCGGCAAATGTCTCATCCCGATCGGGCATGGAGATGGACGCCCCCCCCCCCCCCCCCAGTTGTGTGTGTAACATCGGATCCTCGCGCTGATGGTTTGAGCCAGTGCACCCGCTGCACTAGATACTCCCACCACAATGAGCCAGCGGCGACCAGCAGTGCACTCTCGGCCACGACAAGCCCGAAGCTGCGGACGACAGCGAAAAGGTCAACCCGGCGCATGAGTAAGGAAGCACCCGCCGGGAGGCATGGCAGGCCTAGCGACATGCTCGACACCAAGCCACTGCGCAGCAATTTGGATCCCTGTATACCGAACTTCTGCAAGGAACCCTCAGGTGCACGGAGGTGATGAGGATAGACAGCAGACGAGCAGATACTCCGCATCGCAGCACCCGGGGGCCTTGTCTCGAAGGACTCGAAACGGACCTACGTGTGTTGACCCCTTCGTCACCGTGTCAAACACATTCAGCTTAAGAGGGACCTCGCAAAACAGCTGCTGATGCCTGCGTTCACGCCGAATCTGCCCGCGTCGTGGCCCCCGATACAAAGCTGGGTGATGTGACGAGTGTATTCACCGATGTGCGCTCCGCAACGCCGATATGAGAGGCGTGAAGCGTACCATGTCAACCCACACGATCCGCTGTCTCATGCAGGCCTGCATAGGCTATGAAGTGAAAATCATTGGAGATGCCTCCATGGTGGCCTTCGTCAACCCTGCGTCCGGTGTGAACTCCGCCATCCGTACGCGCCCTGCTGTCTGCGAAGGCCCAGGCGCAAGAAGCCGAGTAGCGATACAATACGAATTACCGCCACTACATCATGATGATCAGAAGCTGATGAAAACATCGCACCCATACCTGGTGCGAACTGGCGAAGTTGTCTGCGATTGACAGTTCGTCGGTGGACGCTTCCTGCTCTCTGAGACGACTGCGCGGGGCCTGGACAACGGTGCATGAATCACGCGGTCACCTGGGCGAACGGACCTCTCAGATCGACCCTACGTGGTATGACCGTCAGACTAACATAATCCCTGTTTACGTCGAATGTCGACGAGCCCGTCCAGACGACGACTCTATCCTACATATCGATGCGCGGAAAATACTGCTCCCCAGCTGACCGACGACAGTGAACTTCTCGGAGATACTACAGCCGGCGCTAATACACTAGACTGGATCCAGATCGATGATACCCATATATCCTCCCACATGCCCCGCTGAACGATCGTGGACCAACCGCTTCGCCACCACAGAGTTCATCAGCTGTCCCAACTGTCCGCTAAGCCTGCAGCCTGCGCAGACCGACAATGTGACCCACGCGATCGGTGCGATATCACAACGCAGGATGGTATCTACTACTCCTGCATCCTGCGTTGAGACACATGGGTCTGGACTACAACCGCCGACTACGTCTGCTGGAGATCGGATGTCTCAAGGCCAGATCCCGACCCTGACAACACCTGATGACTACTGCGCTACTCCCTTGTATGAGCGAGACTGCGATGGGATCAGGTCGCCCATAGAGAGCAGCGAAGGGATGACAAGTCTTCTCTATGGGCCACCTGTATGTCCTCAATATCGATCGAGCCAGGCGGCAACTAATGACAATCCACGGACCGCCTGGCTTCTCGATATGTCCCATCGCAGACGAGGTATCAGGTGCATGCCAATGCATATATGTATTATCTTGATGGATGTGCATACCGAAAGATGTCTATCAATATGTTGGAACAACCTTACGTGTGTGGTAAAGGATGTTGAGGATAGAGAGATCCGAAACATCAACAAGCTGGAGTTGACCCTCGATAATAAAGGTAACTTTCAATGCAGGCACCCACATTTTGAGGGAAAGCCGGAATTGAAGGTTCTTTTATTATCGGCTAGTCAACCTCCACGACCGGGTTGGAGAACCCGCATTTGGTTCGATCAACGTACCTCGGTACAGAACCAAATAGTTTTTCGACCTCCCACCCGCCCTGCAGGATCCTGTGAACTCACCGACACTTCGTTCCTCCCATGATGGATCTGTTCCCTTCTGCAACACCTACATCTGATACAGGAGACTAGCATATTCCAAACAAACAAAGATCGGCAGCTCTCGGAGTGCTGCGCATCGTGACATCACACTCCAAACCTTTAAAAAAAATAGGCTTTTGACCGCCCACCTATGATGACGGAAGGAAGGGGCTTTGCTTGCTTCACTTTGACGTTTCGCAAATTCGGGCGATGTGTCCTTTCCAATAGCATGATGAAAATCACAGATGGAAATAATTCACATGTGTAGTGATCCGTGGTACATGACCTTTCGGGGTCAAAATGAACAACAAAGCGTTGCGAGAAGACTGCATCTACGGGTTATCCCACCACCCTCCCCCGGGATGACAAGTCTTCTCTATGGGCCACCTGTATGTCCTCAATATCGATCGAGCCAGGCGGCAACTAATGACAATCCACGGACCGCCTGGCTTCTCGATATGTCCCATCGCAGACGAGGTATCAGGTGCATGCCAATGCATATATGTATTATCTTGATGGATGTGCATACCGAAAGATGTCTATCAATATGTTGGAACAACCTTACGTGTGTGGTAAAGGATGTTGAGGATAGAGAGATCCGAAACATCAACAAGCTGGAGTTGACCCTCGATAATAAAATGTGAATTGTTACAATGATTATACAGGGTCCCAGGTCCCACTTCTTCTGCACCCCACCTTTTTTGCAGGAGGAAATAAAGAATTCCGATTGTCAGCCGGTGCCCGAGCTCGATTTTCCGATGCCAGAAACCATACTCAATCAATCGCTCTTTTGTCCATGGTATGACAAAGATCTTGCAAGAAATGTTACAGGGGGGGGGGCGAATAGTATTACTACGTAATACTATTCGGCGAACCAACCTGTATATTTGACCCCCCCCAAAAAAGGTATATTTTTGGGGGTGGCCAAATAGTATTACGTAGTAGTACGACTCCAAAATTCGTGAAAAGGGGCGTTTCGAGGGGGATCCCGTTCTATTGCACTTTTCGGAATCCGTGCGGATCGTAGTGGGGTCATTTTAGTGGCTCAAGTGCCAAGCTTCACCCATGAAATGCGGGTCGGGTTCAGGCACTTGTGAAGGGAAAAGGTGACTGGGAGGCAGCTTGCCCACCCATGCCACCCACCCAGCCTAACCCCCCTCACAGATTTGCCAAAACACCGTTCGTTTGAACGTTTGGAATCTGTGCGGATCGTGGTGGGGTCATTTTGGACATGGGGTGCCTATCTGCACCCCGTACTTAGGGTCCACAAAAACGTGCCCCAGAGCTCCCGAAAAGCGTAGCGACCGTGCTTCCTTCTTCCTTAATGATGCGTTGACGCTTCCACCACCCTAGCCTGCTGCTTTGATGTGGGTGTGGAGCACATGTGAACACGAAATAGCAAGACACACTGAAAAGAAGCAGGTCGTCGGAAGCACTCCTACACTTTTACGCATCATGCATGTGCTTAAAAAAAAAGTAATACTATTTGGCACCGTAATACTATTCAACTAGGTACCGTATACGTAAATATTTTGGAACGTAAATATTATGGAACGTAAATATTATGGAACGTAAATATTTTGGAACGCTGGTGGGTTGGCGTTCCAGATTTTTTTCGTTCCATAATATTTACAGGGCTTTCTGCGACTCGGGGACTTGGACCAGGTGATCGGACGGCATACAGAGTCCCTGACGGGACCTACTCGTGCACTTTTCGCGCGATTCCTGACGCAAGCCGTCCTCACCACCGAGTCCCCAACTGGCCCTGTAAATATTATGGAACGTAAATATTATGGAACGGACCGGCCAAAAATGGGCCCGTTCCATAATATTTACGTTCCATAATATTTACGTATACGGTAATACTATTCGCCCCCCCCCTGTAAGAAATCTCGAAATTTCTTACTGGGGGGGGTCGAATATAAGATGTATCTCGAATACAAGATGTACCTTGAATATAAGATGTATTTTGAAATCCCAAAATATAAACCAAGAATTTTGGGTTGGGCGCATTCCCCAGTAAGTGGTATTCCACTCCACCGAAATCGAAAAAAAAGTTGATCGTGAACTGCGCTGGTTCAGGCCAGTTCACGATCAACTTTTTTTTCGATTTCGGTGGAGTGGAATACCACTTACTGGGGAATGCGCCCAACCCAAAATTTGGGAATTTTTCAAACATGCCATTTTGAATAGTATTACTTAGGGGGCCCTCGCTACCAAGTGTGACTGAGTGAGAAAAAGTGAGAAGTCAGCCATGTTTGGCTGACAACTGACGACTCGTGACTCACAGTGACTCGTAGCGAGGGCCCCCTTAGTAATTCTATTCGCCCCCCCCCTGTAAGAAATCTTAAGAAATCCTGCATTTCTTAAAAATAATGGGGGTCATTGGGGGCCCTCGCTACCAGTCAAAGCTCGTCACAGCTCGTCAGTCAGTGAGGGGAAGTGGGCTGGAACTCACTTTTTCTCACTCAGTCACATCTGGTAGCGAGGGCCCCCATTAATTTAAGAAATTTAATGCAGCACCTGCATTACTGGGGGGGGGGGGCAAATACAAGAGTATATGCAAATACAAGGGTATATGCTAATACAAGAGTACTCCAGAAATTGCGATTTTAAAAAGTTCACCGAGCAAATACAAGAGTATACTCTTGTATTTGCATACTAGACTTTTGGAGAACTTTTTGTGGGGTTTTCATCATATTTTGTGCTTCCAATGACCTCCCCCAGGCCAGTGGGCCTCCTGTCTGGAGTCGTCACGGTCGGGTGGGAGTCGCCTCGGGGGTGGGAAAGGCCAAGAGGACGCTCGTATTGTCTATTCGGCGCCGCTGCCCCATGAGGGCCCACCCGGAGGCCACATTTCTAGTATGCAAATACAAGAGTATATACTCTTGTATTTGCATGGTAGACAACTTTTCAGCTAAAAAACAATTTTTTGAGAACCCTGAATTACGTAAGCTGGCACGGTGAATAGAAGAGTATACCCTTGTATTTGCCCCCCCCCAGTAAGACGTCTTAAGAAAGAAGTGAAAAGATCCTTTTCTTATTAAGACCTTTGTCATACCATGTTTGTCGATGAAAAGAGAAATGGGTCACGACACGGTAAAATTAATACGCGCTTCTCAAGTCTTAAGGTCAAGGGTTAGAAAGACTTGTCAGCGCACGTATAGTCACTCACCAGGTCCGCACAAACAGTGGCCTGAAACACCCGACTTCAGTGGCTCTTGCCATTGGCTCCTCTCACCCTCTTACTGCATGGCTTCCCCCAAGGGAATATAGGACGGCGGGTTGCCTCGTGGATTGTTATCCACAGGCGCCAAAAAAAAGGATTGCCGGGTTTCTTTTGTTTTGTTTGTGCAACCGGTTCCTTCCCTGTAGGGTAAAGCTGCAGAGGGATGTCGTCCCAAACCACATTGTCGGTGTTGCAACCGGCCATATTTTTGTTTGTGCAACCTTCTGGTCACCTGCACGTTGGGGCGTGGAGTGTAGGTGAACAAAACATTGCTCCCACTGCAACCTTTTTAGTTCTGAACGCCTTCCGTGAGCACGGTGCGTTTGACACAAAAAACATATTGTCATCTTCTGTGCCGTCCAACAAAACCTTCCTCTCTCAGCTTAGTTTTCCCACACGCCCCGCCCCGACAGGGGCGTGTCGATTTTTTCTCTACTGCCATTGCCGCAAAATGTCTTGCTTTTTTTTCAATGCCAAGGGGAAGGGAAAGGAAGGCTGGGGGTGTGCGAGAAAACCTGGGGAGGTGGCAAGAACGAAGCTTTGTTTGTTGAGTTCAAAACATATCTTGCACCTCTGGCAGGCTCTGTGAGAGCAACACCTTCTGGCAGCATTGTGCACGCCACAGTCTGTCCGTCTTTTCACGTCAGTGCTGGAGGTCGCCGCTGCTCCCCCCCCCCCCCAAAAAAAAAAAACTTGCGCCGCGGAATTCCTTTCCCCATCCACATGGCATGGCATTATGGCAACGCTCTTTGCGATGTAGACCCTGTCTAACTCTCGTCCTGTCTCGTCTCCACTGCACGAGAAAATTTATAAGGCGGTTATCCTTCCCCACCACTTGGAGGGCCCCAGGGATGGCTACACCCACTTCACACAACAAGAACCCAAAGAATTTGGAGGGTCGATCCGAGAGAAACGGCGCTGGAGGTAGTGGCGGTGGTGGGGGGGACTGCGGGCTTGCACCCCCCTGCGATACTGCCGTGCACACGCCACCGGGGATTTGGCGAGGTGTGAAGGGAACGATCTCTTGCACCCCCTCAGATTCTTTTATTTTGCTGGAGGTTGCATCACAGTGCAGGGTGCCTTCTGGAGGGAGAGGGTTAGGTGTCTGCCTGGCTGGAGTACTCCTCTCCTCCAGAGGGTGGGTGGAGGGGAGGGGGGGGGGGTACATTTTTTTCCCTGTTGCTTTTCGAGAGCCTTCTTCTTGAAAAATTCCAGGGGGAAGATATTTACCCCGGCTCTATTTCCGACACACTGACGCTGCGCTTTCGCCCTGCGTGTCTCCCCCACATCCTGTGACCACCCCAGGCCCCGTCTCCTCTTCCGCGCGCTGCCCCCCTCCCCCTCCGCCCAGCCATTATCTGCCTCCCTCTTGTTTGCATTTTGTTCATTACTAGTTACGGAGCGGCGAAAAAAAATACTCGTAGTGAAAGTCGCGAAGTAACGGGAAGGGGGGGGGGTAGGGCCCCGGATGTACGGGAAAAAATTGTAATAAAAAATTTTCCGACCCCAAACAAGGGTTATTGGCACCTACAATGGGTGTACCCACCTCAAAAATATGTCTGTGGACCCAATGAAACCGGTTTTTCACACTTAGGTGCCCATTTTCGGTCAGAATTTTCGAAAAATCGGTGAAAAAAAGGGGATTTTGCCCATTTTGGGCAAAATCCCGATTTTCATGAAAAAATGACAAAATCGGGGCAACTAGACCCCATTTCGGGTGTTTTTCGGGTGAAAAACGTACCCTAGGCATCCCTGGGGTACATTGTATATCATCCCGGGCCTCTACGACCAGTAGAGGTGCGTTAAAATGCGTATTTTTACCCAAAAAAAGGACCCTGCAACCACCCTGCAAGCACCCTGCAACCAGGTTGTAGGCACCCTACAACCCTATAACCACCCAGAAACCACTGGGTATGCCCTAAAATGGGGTGTATGGGCCTGTCGGAACAGGTTTTCTACACCGAATTGCCCAAATTCAGTCCGATATTTTGAAAAAACTGTGAAAAATGGGGGATTCGCCCGTGTAGGGTAACAGCCCCAATTTTTCTGAAAAAATGTCAAAAATTGGGCAACTAGACCCCATTTTGGGTGGTTTTCGGGTGAAAAACGTACCCTAGGCATCCCTGGGGCACATTGTGTACCATCCTGGGCCTCTACGACCAGTAGATGTGCGTTAAAATGCACATTTTTACCCAAAAATGTGGACCCTGCAACGATGTTGTAGGACCCTGCACACACCCTGCAACCGTGTTGTAGGCACCCTACAACCCTATAACCACCCAGAAACCACTGAGTATGCCCGAAAAGGGGTGTACGGGCCTGTTGGAACAGGTTTTCGACACCGAATTGCCCAAATTCCGTCCAATTTTTTGAAAAAACTGTGAAAAATGGGGGATTCGCCCATGTGGGGTAAAAGTCCCAATTTCATGAAAAAATGTCAAAAATTGGGCAACTATACCCCATTTCGGGTGTTTTTCGGGTGAAAAACGTACCCTAGGCATCCCTGGGGTACATTGTATACCATCCAGGGCCTCTACGACCAGTAGAAGCGCGTGAAAATGCGTAATTTTACCCAAGGAAAAGGACCCTGCAACGATGTTGTAGGTCCAATTTCATGAAAAAATGTCAAAAATTGGGCAACTATACCCCATTTTGGGTGGGTTTCGGGTGAAAAACGTACCCTAGGCATCCCTGGGGCACATTGTATACCATCCAGGGCCTCTAGGACCAGCAGAGGTGCGTTAAATGCACATTTTTACCCAAAAATGACCCTGCACAGGACTCACCCCAGAAAAGCCAAAAAAAGCCAAAAACTGGCCAAAAATGAGTGTTGGTGGGCCCAAAAGTGGGTAAAAACCTCCGGAAATTCATATCTGGGGTGGGTCTGGGGGTGGTTTTGCGCTGTTGACCTCCAGACCTGGATATTTCAAAAAAATTACAGTTTTTTATATGGACATCCGGGGCCCTAGGGGGGGGGGGGGGGGGGCCCAGTGTTGTTACACGGTGGGATCTTGTAAATTTTACATGTATAACTACAAGTATAATACATGTATTATACATGTATAATACATGCATGTCAACTATTATACATGTATAATACATGTATATGCCTGAAATATACATGTAAAATACATGTATATCAAGTAAAAATGCATGTATAATAGTTGACATGCAAGTATTATACATGTATTTTTACTTGATATACATGTATTTTACATGTATATTTCAGGCATATACATGTATTATACATGTATAATAGTTGACATGCAAGTATTATACATGTATAATACATGTATATACTTGTAGTTATACATGTAAAATTTACAAGATCCCACCGTGTAGAAACCGAGTTTTAAACATTTTAAACGTTTTACAGGGGGGGGTCAAATAAACGTACTTAGTACTACTATTCGGCGAACGCGCGGGCCTAAATCGACCTCGCCAGAAAATTAATAAATAGTTTGCGAGCGAATAGACGTACTAAGTACGTCTATTCAACTTTTCCTAAAAACGCTGTTTGCAGGGGCTCTGCGGGGCTGTTTGGTCCACCAGGGGCGCGCTGGTCACTGCTGTCGTCCGTCTCTCACTTCTTCTGCCTTCCGGTCGAGTATCCGCTCTGTTCTCGTCCTACCACTCGCCCCTCATTTGGTTTCGTACCGTTTTGATTTGTATTGCCCCCCCCCCCCCCCCTCTGGTGCCCCCCCTGGTTGACATTCTTGTTGAGTTAGTGAAAGCATACACAGTTCATCAGAGCTGTCAGCTTCACTGTCGGTGGTTGGTTGGTGCGTTGATGCTTAAAAAAAAGATGTGAAAAAGGCAAGCCACAACCAGCACGCCCCAACTTACTTCTTCTTCAAGTTCTTGGGCTTGCTGGGGCAAGTCTGCATGTTGTGCCCAGGCTTCCTACACCCTTTGCAGAGCCTGCGGTGTTTGTTGGGAGTCTGGGTGGTCGGGGACGCTGCGCGCTTCTTTTCGGAGGACTGGGAGGACTGGGAAGGCTGTGTCTGTGTGAGAGAGTTCACACGAACCGGCTTCGCCCATGCCAAGATGCTTGACTGTTGGGTTGGCTGAGACACAACTTTCTTTTGGGTGGACTGCTTCTCTGTGCTCTCTTTTGCCTTCCCGTCCAACCCAGGTTCAAGGTCCGCACCACCAGCCTCAGGGGATGTTTCTGTGCTTGGTGCGAAGGTGAGGTCCGGACAAAGGGAGCTCTTCACGAACCCGTCCTCCTCACCCGACACCTTCAGCACGTACCCCATATCCCGCAAGCGCTGGGCTACCACCTCCCCCCTCACACTTTCCACCGACTTTCCCCAAACAGCTCCAACAGAGGTGCACATGGCCTCGCGGTACCACCTCTCTGTGAAGCGACAATCCTGGCGAAAACCTTCGGCTGTTGATTTCTTTATCTCGAGACGGGCTTTGTCCTTGAGCCCTTCCAGGTGAGTGTGGAAGGCAGCCTTGAATGGTGCAAATGCATGCACATCAAGGTACTGCACTGTTCCTGTCAACCCACCTGGAATGACCGCTGACTTCGCCCCCGTCTTCCTGTGCAAGTACGCAACATTTTTTGGTGCAATGTGTGTTGTCGCCGAGTCATAAATGACAAGCACGTTTTTGTTTTTGCAAATGGGGGCCAAGACGCTGTCAATCCACCACCGCCACTCGGCTTCTTTGACCCAGCCGGTTTTCTGGAAAGTACAGTTACTGGGGGGGGGCAAATACAAGGGTATACTCTTCTATTCACCGTGCCAGCTTACGTAATTCAGGGTTTTCAAAAAATTGTTTTTTAGCTGAAAAGTTGTCTAGTATGCAAATACAAGAGTATATACTCTTGTATTTGCATACTAGAAATGTGGCCTCCGGGTGGGCCCTCATGGGGCAGCGGCGCCGAAGAGACAATACGAGCGTCCTCTTGGCCTTTCCCACCCCGAGGCGACTCCCACCAGACCGTGACGACTCCAGACAGGAGGCCCACTGGCCTGGGGGGGGTCATTGGAAGTACAAAATATGATGAAAACCCCACAAAAGTTCTTCAAAAGTCTAGTATGCAAATACAAGAGTATACTCTTGTATTTGCTCGGTGAACTTTGTAAAATCGCGATTTCTGGAGTACTCTTGTATTAGCATATACCCTTGTATTTGCATATACTCTTGTATTTGCCCCCCCCCCCCCCCCCCAGTAACCCCCGAGTCTTTGTGCGAGCACGTCTCTGGGCCCCCGGAAAGTGTGCAACGCGCATTCGAAACCGAAATGCGACGAGTGCGATAATGCCAAGCGGAATTACGCACTGACGATAGCTGCGTGTTGCCGCGTTCACCACCACCACGCGGACGGCCTGAAGGTGATGTGTTGTGAGACACACCACATGACGCGATGCGGCACCTGCGCCAATGTGAAGACATGCTGCGCGGCCGGCCACCATGGGCGCGCCCCCAGGGTCGACCAAGTTGCGAGCACGGATGACGACAGCAGCAGCTGCGAAGACGACTCTGACAGCGAGGGAGAGGAGGGCAGCTCTGGTGCCACTGAGCATGATGGAGACGACGCTGCAGATGCGGGCTCCACCAGCGAGGAAGTCCCTCCCTCGTCTGAGATGGATAGCGACACGACGGCTGCGGCTGCGGTGAAACGCACCGCCATCGTTCTGGACGCCTCCGACGAGGACTCGATGGGGCAGGATGCCGTGAAACGCACCGCCATTTGTTTAGATCACTCTGACGAGGGCCCGTCCCTCTGGGGGGCTGGGATAGTGTGTGTGCGACAGCCAGAGTGGGACATGTGTGCGTCTCTTCTTCTTCTTTGGCCGGGCGTGATTGAGCATTTGGCTCTTTGCTGCCCCGACGATCAGCCCAGTGAGGGCGAGTTGGGTTCTTCTGCGGAGTCATCTGCGTTGACCCCACGCGAATTCCCTGGTTTTCTTTTCTCGCCTTCCCCTCGAATGAATACCCCTGCTTCCCCTACCCCGCGTAAGATGGGTGCAGAGCACGTTACGCTTGATGCGGATGAATCGTCGGGCTCCCAGCCTGATGATGCTCGTCTCGCTCCACCAGCAGATACAGCACCGCCTCCGGCGCCCTCTCCGGCTCCGGAGCTCGTGCTGCACACAGACCTGCTGGACGGGCTACAGACCCCGCAGTCGGGCTCGCCGCCCCTCCCAGAGAGCGCCACGCAACGGAGATCTCCGAGCCCTTGCGTGGGGCGCTGCCTTCCTTTCTCTCCCTCTCTCCCCTCTGAGTCCTCGGTACCCCGCGCGCAGAAGCGGGTAGCACCCATACAGGAGACAGGCGAATCTGCCCTGGGGCAACGCTCCTTTAACAACAGAAGAGTAGAACCTCAACCCCCCGTGTCCCCTGGTTCACCGATTTCAGCGTCAAGCCTTCGGCCTGACGAGGATAGTATCATGCCCCCATCAGAACTTGCTTCCCCCCTTCCTCTCTCGCCTGCACCTTCCCTTGTTGTGGATGACTCGCCGGGCTTTCAGCCCGTCGACACTCGGCTTAGTCCCCCATCAGACACTGTGTCACCCCCACCACCCTCTCCATGTCAGGAGCCCCTAGTGCCTTTAGACACTGCAACCCCCTCTCTTCCCGACTGGCAGGCAGAAACGCCGTCTCACCAGGGGGGCGACACGCTCTCCCACGAGTGCACGTCGCCGAGCCCTTACGTGGGGCGTCGACTTCCTTTCTCCCCTTCCTCCCCTTCTGAGTCCTCGGTTCCCCGCGCGCAGAAACGTGTAGCGCACATGCGGGAGGCAGACGAATCTGCCCTGGAGCGATGCTCGTTTCATAACAACAGAGCAGGTTTTCCTTCCTCCCGCACGATCATCAGCACAGCTAGATCAGGCGTGCCTTCCCCTTTCCCACGGGCCTCACAGGCCTTGCGCTTCTTGGAGCGCAAGACACGTGCTGTCCGTCCTTCTCGTTCTCGTTTCCTCCAGAAGCAGGTGTTGCGTGCGGTTCCGAAGCGCACCCGCTGCATCCCCTCTCCCACCATCTTTCGTTCGGCGGCTATTCCGCGCTCTTTTCAACGCGTCGTCGCGAAGATTGCGCCTCAGTATCAGCAGGCGCAATCTCCGGCTTCCAGTGTGTGTGTGTCCCCCCTCCTTTACAGCGCAACGAGGAGGAGAGCGAAACCGTGTGGTGTCACGTAGAGCAAGAGTAGGATAGCGGGCCCGGTTCCTCACGGTATGGTCCTTCGGGGCCAGGCTGCGATGCCAGCACGCTAACCCAAATTGCAATACGAGTCTTTGTGAATCTGATGCTCCTCCTTCTTTATCCTCTCGCCCGCACCTTTAAAAACGATCGACTGCTTTGTCGCAAGAATGGTCCTGTCTTTCACACTGAACGTGACAGCACCAATCAACGTGGCAAATCTATTTTTTCCAGCATCGGTATCGACCACGATGTTGGTGTCAGTGGTGTAGCACAACAGTTTGTCCCTGCGGGTAGAGCTCTTGTACAAGGCAGACTCATCCACATTCACAACCAGGTCAAAAGTACCAAAGGGGTTGTGCAGCAGCTCGGACCCGATGGAGAGGCGTCTGATGGTGGACCAGAAGCTGTGCAACTGGACCCGGGCTTTTTCAAGAGAAAGCTTGGCAATGCGCGAAGTACGAAATTGAAACTTGTTTCTCCTGGCCCAACCGTCGATCCACTCCACCGAAGCCTGGAAGCCTTTCGGGAAGGGAACAAAGGACATGGCAAGCTCCTTGATTTTGCGGCGCGTCGTTGGCAAGTCGTTCTTCCGCCGTTCTCCCACTTCTTTAAGCACGTGGGCCTCCACCTCAGGAAAGAAACACGACCTCCCCCTCCCCGCCTTTCTTTTGGCATGTGTTTTTCCGCAGCTGGTCCTCGAAGGCTACATCTATGGTGAGGTGTGTCTGGGGCCATCCGTCCACATCTTCTCGTTGGTGGTAGGGACTGCGGACGCCGTAGATGAGGAGTCGTTTAATGCGCGCCGCTCTTCAGCAGTGATTTTGACGCCTCTGGACCCCAGGAGTTTGCGGGTTTCCGGGTTTGCGGTCTTCAGCAGTGGTTCTGATGCCTCTGGACCGCAGGAGTTTGCGGGTTCGCTGGTTTCCCGTCCGTATGTGTCTGAGGGGGGATGCCCCGATTCCCTTCGTCACGACATATCTTTGAGCGTAGGTCACTTCCCCCCTCTACGGACCCCGTGCACCCTGGTTCCCCTAAGTGGCACCAATAGACCCCGTTGTCCCCATTCCTTGCCCCAAAGTTTGCAGATTTGTGTGTCTCCAAAAAGAAAATCTCAAAAAAAACGAAAAATTTCCCCCAAAAAAAGGGTGAAAAGTAAGTACTACTATTCAACGGCCCAACGTGCCCCAGAGCCCCAAAAAAATAAGTACTACTGGGGGCCCTCGCTACCAGTCACGGCTCGTCACAGCTCGTCAGCCAGTGAGGGGAAGTGGGCCGTGGCTCACTTTTTCTCACTCAGTCACACTTGGTAGCGAAGGCCCCCACTATTCGGCTAAGTACTACTATTCAACTAAGTACGTTTATTTGACCCCCCCCTGTAAACGTTTTAAAGTTTAAAACGCCGTTGGGGGCCCTCGCTACGAGTCACTGTGAGTCACGAGTCGTCAGTTTTCAGCCAAACATGGCTGACTTCTCACTTTTTCTCACTCAGTCACACTTGGTAGCGAGGGCCCCCGTTTTAAATTATTTAAAACGGGGTTTAAAACGGCAAAAACCCCTGCAAAATATAGGGGGAGACTTTTCGATTTTTTTTTCTGGAACCCAAAATTGATCGTTTTGGGCCATCTGAGGCCATCTTCGGCAAAAAAAATCCAATTTTGAGGCTCCCTGGGGGTCCCAAATGGGTGAACAAATTCCCTGTGTGAAATAGCCTATTGCAGGCCTTTTGAGCATGATCAGGCAAACGCAGCTGTGTGGCAGGGCTTTCTGCGAAAATTCGCCTCCTGGTGAAGTGGGCTACTTTTCACCCTCCATTCACCCTGGCCTCAACCCGTTCCTCTGCTCACCCTGACGCAAGCTCATGCCCTCATCGTTGACAATCACCTAGAAAAGATTCAGGATGGTACAGTACAGACTCGGGTGCACGAACGATCCAACGGTGGTGCCTGTTTGACTTGCTGGTGTATGGTTGATCATTGCTTGTTACGTACATTTCGCTTTCTCAGCGCCCCCGCCTTCACCGAAACCCGATGCCCAACACGAGCGGTGTGGCGCCCGTGGTACTGACCCCTTCGGACCTTAACTCCAGCGGTAGCCGCCGGCTTTCTTCAAAGAAACTCATCGATGACGTCCCCCCAGAGTGCAGGTTCCTGCTGCCTACCCACGATCATTAGGGTGCCGAGAGAATGGCTAGGTGATCAATAATTGTCCCAAACACTAGCTTGGCAACAGCCAGAGCAACCCCAGGTGGGGCGCAGCCGAGTGCTGCAACCATCGTTCTGACAGCAACAACATCACCTGGCTGTCTTGTTGAACACAGCCGTGATGAAGCTGGCTGCACTTCCTGTTTGGAGTTCATCGGGATCCGTTCTGCAAAAGTGAAAGTTGGAGGCAAAGAATACATGACGAGGATGGTTACGCCTTTTGTAGGCTTCTCTCGATCAGAGAAGTCGGGCGTCCATAGGAGAGTAAAGAGAATACAGATATGCTCCTCTCAAAGAGGGGCAGGCCAAAGGTAGGCTCCAGGTGGCAACTGGAACTGTGCAACTTTTCCAGAAGGTGCTTCCAGGACTGTCGAAGGAGCTGGTGGAGTTCGCTGGGTCCATTGCCACCCCCATCATGGTGATCGGCCTTCAACCTGCGACTTTGTATCACGGATTCAGCTCAAAAGGGTGCACATCGAGTGATGCAAGATGAAGATTCGACACTCCAGAAATATGCTGATGTCAAACTGCATTATTCCTGAGAACAACGGAGGGGGTGTGCCAACTGATGCCGGTGCGATTGATGCAACCCTCACCACAACGTCAGTGCCACCTATTTTCCACCAATAATGTGTCCGCTGTGACAGGAATGCAGGAATAATCACCCAGAATATGAGCTGGGGGGCCTCAGGGGGCATGGAAATTTTTTTTGGCCGAAATTTTTTTTTGGTGTGAAAACACCACAGAAACGCCCTGTTTTAACCCCCGTTTTAAACTCCGTTTTAAATTAATTTAAAACGCGTTTTAATGGGGGCCTTCGCTACCAGTCACTGCTCGTCACAGCTCGTCAGTCAGTGAGGGGAAGTGGGCCGTGGCTCACTTTTTCTCACTCAGTCACACTTGGTAGCGAAGGCCCCCAATTTAAAACATTTAAAACATTTAAAACGTTTAAAACGTAAAGTTTTAAATGGGGGCTAACAACAATGCGGGGGGGCTCACCCCCCTATAGCCCCCCCCCCCCCCCCTAGGCATACAGTGCAAACGATAATTATTATCGCACATATACCAGATACGATAATTTTCGGAAAATTATCGCATACGATAATTTATTATCGCATACGATAATCCATTATCGTATGATGCGATAATCCCATTATCGTATACGAACGGATACGATAATTATTATCGTATATTATCGCATACGATAATCCCATTATCGTATGTTATCGCATACGATAATAATTATCGTATCCGGTCGTATACGATAATGGGATTATCGTATGCGATACTTACTGGGTTGCACTATTCTTGAACACCACTGCCCTCGTCAGATTCCTTCACATACTCGTCCGTCATCAGGATTCATCGCCCCCCCCCCCCCCAGTCCCTTCAACACCCTCGATGTCATCAGACATCGAGACAGAATTCGTCATCCCCCCCCCCCCCACCCGCCCACCGAACAGCACAGGAACCACATCACGGACAGACGACCTGGCACGCCGCCTCCCCCCCCCATCCCCCCTTCTAAATGATATCCATCTCAGTCTCGGATTCGTCCTCCTCAGAGGAATCATCAGAGACATAGTCCCTTTCGAGGGCTTCTGCGAACCGGTTGCTCTTGTCGAAGTAGCCGAGGAGGTCGCCGTTCCGCTGCAAGAACAGACGATCCGCGTAGGTCTTCGTCGAGATGTTCGACCCCCGCTTGGACTTGCGGGACTCTGCCGTCGAAAACACACTGTCGACCTGTGTGACCGACACAGGCGTGCGGAGCCAAGCCACCACATGTGGCGCCAGGATGGGGAACAGCTTCCTCCCCTTCTCCAGCCAGAACGCAATCGGGGTGTCGGTCTGCAGGGATTCGGCAGGGGCATTGAGGTACTGTGTGAACTCCGCCCAGCACTCGTCGTCAGCAAGGGCATGGAAATCCACGGCCCACACCAGCTGGTTTGTGATGTCGGGGAAGTCGTCGAAGTCAGCCATCAGCACGGTTTCCGGGTCGAAGATGAGCGCCATCTCGAACCTCGCCTTCGACGGCCAAGACTCCCAGGCATCCTTCAGCAAGGTGCGGATAGGAGCAGGATAACTGGTGTTCGTCACCACCTTCTGGTACTCCTCCGTGATAGTCCGCACTTTGATGTGCCCCAGACGGGCTTCCGGGTTCTGCACCCATCGCACGAGCCACAGCACCGGCTCCACCATCTCAGCCACAGCCACCGTCTCGCTGACGTGCTCTTCCCATGTTCCCTTCTGGATGTGCTCAGAGAGCTGCCTGAGAGTGAGTGGCTTCTTCTTCCTCGCCATCTCCACGCTGACGAACTGCAGCAGCATCGCACACCGGGTCTGCAGGTGGACTGTCAGGTCGAACATCGCTGCCCATCGAGTGTCCGAAGTAGAGGCGGGTTGCTGAGGGCTGGACACCTCCACATTGGCGGCGTGGGTGTCGTCTGTTTCCGCCACAAAGGCGGCAGCCCGCTCCAGCACCACCGCATCGGTATCTGTGACGTTCACGGATGGGAGAAGCTTGCGGAGCGCACGCACCGCTCCGCGGTCGAGAGCGGTGCGCACACGCAAATGAGTGTCACGGATGTTCGTTGCAGCATCATGCATCCTCTCCGCCCCCTGTGCCTGAAACTTCTTCCAACGGTGCCGGCGCGACTTGCACCCGAAGAACTGCGACACCAGCGTGCAGAAGGCATACGCCCGGGGGTATGACTGGCGCACTGCTCGCTTCAACGCTGCGTTGAGGTGGTGGCCCAGGCAGTAGATGCCCTCCTCCTTCTTGTCGCCAAACGCCTTGACGTTCACCGACCCGAAGTCAGCGACAACTGTACTGCGGGTAATGCCGTACAGTTCCCGCACCTCGTCAAGCACATCCCCGACGTCCTCTGCGTTGTGCACCTCGCCGTCACCACGCACTTTCGACAGGAGGAGCACTCCCCTGCCTCCCACGTAGGCGACGACCGACATGATGGCAAAGCCAAGATGCCGCAGGCCTGTTCCATCAACGCCCAACGCCACCGGCCGGCCGGTGATGCAGTCGCGGATCTTCTTCTGGATCTCCGCGACGAACAGCGGGGCCTTGCCCAGCAGCGTCCGGGGCTTCGGCAGAGGGGTGGTCATCGGCAGCGCAAGGATAGACGCCTGGTGAGGCGTGATCCCCGCAATCACAAGGGCAAGTGCCCATGCCTTTTGAAATGATGCGGTGGTCGTGGGATCGCTCTTCGTGGTTGAAACACAGGGGGCCGCCTGCACTGGCGCTTCCTTCGATGTGGTCTGGTGCGCCTTCGTGTCGGTCACGTGTTTCTTTGCCACTGTCGATTCAGCATGCTTTACGACGATGCTACAGAGGTTGCACCACAGGACTTCGTCCGATAATGTCCGGGGGGGGTTTGCATCAAGCAGCATGGTGCGAGTTTCGAACGGGAGGTCCTCCACCGACTTGATCGTGTAGGCCGCAGCAACTGTGGCGTCGTACCTCGCCAGTTGCTGCAGCCGCTGCCTGGCTGTTACCAAGGAGATCCTCTTCTTGGCAGCAGCCTCGTCTGCGGCTTCCTCCACCGTTTTTCTGAGTTTTATCGTGTCCAGGCGTTTCTGCGCGCTCTCCGATTTTCCCGCGGGCTTTGGTGCTGTCTTCTTGGGGGCTGGCTTCTTCGCTGCTGGCTTCTTTGGGGGTGGCTTTTTCACGGCCGCCTTTTTCGCTGAGGGCTTCTTGTCCTTCCCCCCCGTGACGCGACGGCGTTTCTGGTCCGGCTCGTCCTCATCACTGCCCTCTTCCTCGTCATCGCCGTCATCATCTTCCTCTGCGTCATCCTCCGTTGTTGTGTCGTCTTTTATCCTACGACGACGAGACATTTTTTGATCCCTGGTGTTTCCTGTGGAGGGTGATGGCGATGCAGTCACAACATAGCGATAGACACACGGGTCGAGAGCGCACACGCAAATGAGTGTCACGGATGTGCGTGGCAGTATCCTGTAACCTCTCCGCCCCCCTGTGCCTGAAACTTCTTCCAACGGTGCCAGCTTCATTGACAGGATGCCCCAGACAGACATAGTGCTGCGCATGTCATGGCACTATGTGTGTTGTGTCTGCCACCCATTTGTGAGGGACATTCTACACTTCTGAGTGAAGCCCCCCGTCACCAATAATTCAAAGAAGCAAAAATGGCAGCTTCCGGCTCCACTTTTACCACTTTTTCAATGTGTTCTGGGCTGATTTCTGGTTTTCCGAAAATCTCAAAAAAATTATCGCACCATTATCGTATATTATCGTATACGATAATATACGATAATGGGAGTACGATAATAATTATCGTATGCGATAATAATTATCGTTTGCACTGTATGCCTAGGGGGGGTCATAAGCCCGTACAAAACCACATTTTTTAACATACCATCAGAACCGCCCTAATACCTGATCTGACCCGAAAATCCGACCCATACCCCCCCGGAAACCGTCTGGAGCCCACTTGTGACACCTGATGCGCACTTTTGTGATGATTTTTTGGGGTTCTAAAAAATGTACCTCAGTTTCGTACCTTGCCTTTGTACCTGAACCACTCCCGACCGCAGTATTTCGTTCTTTGCAAGGAAAGGGTATCACTACGCTCACCCAGCACGCCGAGCAACACATGCCGTGTGCCTAGGGCCTCGCAGAGGTGTCAGATGCTGCTGCAGAGGGGTACCTTGCTCGAAAGACGCTCGCCAAACGGGAGATGTGCGGGGTCCCGGTAGAGAGCGTTGTGGCAGACCTGCGTCAGAAGAAAACGGCACACGACATCGGTGAGGCGACATTATTTCGGGCGCTCCGTCGGGCTGGGTACATAGGAGAGCGAGTGGGACGTGGTGACGACAGATATATGCAGTGGTGCATCAACTGCACGCACGTGCGAAAAGCGGCGTTCCTTGCTGGCCAAGAAAGATGTCACCTGCACTCCTACTCCTCCCACTCCTCCTGCTCCTACCCCTACACCAACTGATGTGGGCAGTGAGTGATGGCAGCTCCAGAGCAGCAGATGATCTAGGAAGCGATGAGCGGGTCAGCCGGGCAGACTACCCCAGTCCGTACCGGAAGTACGAAGCGTTGCGGGCCCGCCACCACCGCCTCCAGGAGAGGACCCGAGGATTAAGAGTAGGGTTGTACAACGCCAGGGGAGAGTATTCCCCTGGCGTTGAGACATCCCTGACGATCTTGCGGTCGCACTGTGGGGGTTGAGTCGGCAGGCAGATGCCTATCCAATGACTTTGTTGAGTCCTCACATGGTACACTCTCATGCGTGCTGTTGAGACTGCGTGGTGTGCATATCCTGCGGGGGGCGCAAATTACACAGCACAAACATAATCATTTCGACTCTCAGGTCGTCCAATATCCCAATCGTGCCTTCACAGGCTGAGATCGACGAAGCAAAGACACATCTGCAACGCTGCCTAATGCCGATGCAGCCTCGCAGGCGTACGAAGTACTCACAATGACCCATCTGCGATCGAAGTACTACACCCAGAAGGTGGCTGAACTCATTCTGCTGACGCAACAACACAACATTCCCACTAATCAGGTACAAGAAAGACCTTGCCGAGGCACTGGGGAGGCAACATCGTGCCACCTGAGCCGGAACCACCGCAGAAAAGGCAAAGAACGAAATACTGCGGTCGGGAGTGGTTCAGGTACAAAGGCAAGGTACGAAACTGAGGTACATTTTTTAGGACCCCAAAAAATCATCACAAAAGTGCGCATCAGGTGTCACAAGTGGGCTCCAGACGGTTTCCGGGGGGGTATGGGTCGGATTTTCGGGTCAGATCAGGTATTAGGGCGGTTCTGATGGTATGTTGAAATTTTTGGTATTTGTACGTTTTTAGGGGGGCTTATGACCCCCCCTACCCCCCCCCCCCCCGTACCCCCTTTCCCTTTTTATTCCGGTTGCCATCTGCGATACGATTGCAGAGTGGGGATTTCCTCCGTCTGAACTGCAAAGAGAAATAAAATCGTCTGAAAACAATCCATTCAGCCAGCAATTGCCTTTTCTGGAATGCTTTCTGCTTCTGAATCTATGAGGCGTCAGTTCTTCATTGTCTTATTTCTCTCTCGCACATTTCAATGCGATGGACGTGCTTTGTCACGCGTTTATTCATGCCTTTGTGCTCCTCCACTCGACATGCATTGGGCGGTATAACGTTATTGAGATAACGTTATGCCCCCTTGTGTGTCACTCACCACACCAAACCTTCAACCGGCGTGTGAGTGTGAAAGCGTCAAAAAAAATATAAAAACAAGACAAAACAAATATAACGGAACTGATCAAAATCGCAGTGACATATTTTTTCTTCTCGCAACACTGGAAATTCCATCCTCAAAAAGCAAACAGATTCCCCCTCCATCCCCACACAGTCAACGCCACACAGTCCAACCCAATCCATGCCCAGCCCAGCCCAGTCCATCCGCATCTTTATGATTCAAAACGAGACATGCCCCCGGTTTCTAAGTGGTGGGCGTTGCTGCACACCCACGCCACGATAGTCTTTTGCTGCGTTACCACACCCCGCAGCAGAGTGTGCTGTGGGAAGCCCCAAGCGGCATGCAAAACCCCCACCCCTCCACCCACCCCATCCCGTGGCCCCTCGAGTGTCAGCTGCTGTGGGGGGGGTGGCCTTCCCCAGCCCCTTGAGCTGACGTTTCTCCTGCTGGCACCCCCCGTCCCCCCCCATGTGTGTTGGATCGGGAAAATTTACCGAAACACTCAGTTTGAAGCTCCCACCGGTTTCCCCACCCCCTCCCCTCTCGCGTTATTTCCCCCCCCCCCCCTTTTTCCCCCCCCGGATTTGGCGCACGAACAACGGCTGCTTTATCCTTTTGTTCTGTTGCTGTGTGGTGTGATCGGATGAGAAACCTCACCGGTGTACACAGAAAGCAACCCCTCCCCCTCTCCTCCCCTCCTAGAAGTGCCGATTTGGGACCCCGCCATGTTAGCACTGCTGATGTTGCTGTTGTTTGGGGAACCCTTGATAGGGGAGACACGCTGTGTTTGTGTTAGTGGGTGGTTCCTTGTTCAAAAAAAACCAGTGTTCAAGAAGCTAAACGCCCGGACAATGAAAGTCGTGCGGAAGCAACCCATTTTAGGTCGCCATCCTCATAGCGAGGGTTGGCGCAAAGTGCACGTCTTTTACCGGAAATGTAAAAACATCGTTCAACACCATCAGGCGTGGTCCTGACACTGCTGTCAGCAGTTTTGGCACAGGAGACCAAGATCCACCTGTTTTCTTCTCTTTCACTTTTCACCTTTCAAGTCTTTTGCCTTTCGCCAACGGTGTGGGAGGGGTGACCAAAGCTTCCCGGGGGCAAACATGACACGCCGACACGCTGGTTGGGTCAGCAAGTGGGCCTGCCCCTGCCGTCTCTTGCCCCTCTCCTAGAGCTACGTTCTTTTTGCAGGGAACTGTTCAAAGATCTGTTATAAACATGGTTTGACAGAATTCTGACAGAAAAATGCCCAGAATTTCCAGATTTTTAAAATCTGCAGAATCTGAGAAATTCTGTAGAATTCTGCAGATTCTGAGAAATCTGACAGAATTCTGCAGAATTCTGTCAGATTCTGGGGAATTCTGAGAATTCTGGGAGAATTCTGAGAATTCTGCCAGTGGCTTGTGGCCAACTAGCAGCAGCCTGGTATGACAGGGTAGTCATACACAGGCTATGTACAGGGTCGGCCTCGTCCTGGACCAGTCGTAGGCTTATGCTACTGTTGGATCTCAGGACTGGCCACCACTGCGCGGGTCAAATTTTTGGAAAGGGGGCCTTGACCAAAGGCAAACAGTTTTTGAGTTCTTGCACCACTTCATCTCGGGACTACTCTGATTGGATTCCTCGGATTCGTCGACACACTGTTTCAGAACTGTGCACTTCTCCATCCACACCGGCATCGGGTCACCCGCTGAATGCCGTGAGGGCCGAAGCCCAGGGTCAGATTTCGGTACAAGGCGATTAACAGGTCGTTGAGAGGTTCGCAAGTTTAAATGTACCTACAAAAGCTTCATGTACCCGTGATAGGGATTTAGTCATTGCTATAGGTGAAGATCAGAGCCCAGGCGGGATGTAAGACAGGGTGTCGCAGATGCAACAATGTCTCCAGAGCCACTTTGTATGCCTTTGTTCGGGATGCCCCTTCACCTGTCGCGCTTAGGTTCCGTCCAAGTTCGCCGATTCCAGTGCTTCAAGAGAGCACACAGTTCCTTCCCAGTAGTCTTCATCCTCGGTTCCGAATCATCGCAGTCCCTCGAATCCATGGTGCAGAACTAAATTCTCGAAAGGTGGTCAATGTTTTGAAAGGGGCCCGTGACCAGCGGAAATTGGAATTTTTGACCCAAACCTGCAAGTGTACTGTTGTTTAACGTTGTCCAAAGCCCCTTGCGGTGTGACAGTATATTCGTTATGTGAATATCTGTCACATGGCTATGGCAACACAGACACAGGCAAGCTGGGGAGGCGTCGCGTCCGTCGAAAAGATCATTTCTGCACAACTACCGGCATCGCAGCTACGGTAGAAGTGACTGACCCTGTTCTTGTAATCTTGACGCTGGAAAATTCCATTCGGAAATACCAAACACATCCACTGAAAGTGGATGGAATGGGCGTCAAGACCGTGATTTTTGGGGGAGTGGACTGCCCTGTATCGTGAACCCGCTGAGGGTACAAAATACAGAACAGGGAGGCACAGGTGCAGCACAACACAGGCAGGCAGGCAGGAAACAATGGGTGCAGGTCAGACAAAATGTTCGGTGTCAATCGGCTTGGTTTGGTTTGTAGGGATGATGCGGAACACACAACCCGCACCCAACCTCCAGATTCAGCCACTGTACCCATTTTCAACCTCCAGCCTGACGTACAAGACGACCAGGCCGTGACGGACACTGTGTTGCCTAAAAGGCGTTGTTCTCACGGAGTATAGACGCAGTTCGTCCTCACACCTCAGCAAGATACTCACCCTAACTCACCTAAAAAGGGTGGGAAACAGCAAGGTTTGGTAAACATCGTTCTTCTCAGCAGGTTGGCACAATTCATCCACACACGTTGTTTCGCTTCCTAACGCATACATTGTCGTACCAGAGGGGGAAGCTCTTCAGTGCAGTCCCTCCGCATGTGTGGATTAACGGCCTCTGTGGTTAAAAATCACACAGTTTGTCTAGACATCGCTTCAAGAATTCCGTACACCATAATCACCGTGACTTCTGTTTAAGTGAGTAGCTGGCTAAGGGGGGTGTCGCTAGTCACCCGTCCCGAAGGACTGCTGCCCTTATCCTTTTTTGGGGGGATTTCCCTCGAAAAATACTACGAGAAACACTTGGCCTCGATGATGAGAGTGTTGCATTCAATGCCATTGGGGGCCCTCGCTACGAGTCACTGTGAGTCACGAGTCGTCAGTTTTCAGCCAAACATGGCTGACTTCTCACTTTTTCTCACTCAGTCACACTTGGTAGCGAGGGCCCCCATTGAACGTTTAAAAGACAAGGCGTTGTGTGTGCGCCAAACCCGGATGAACAAACCTCACGTGGTTTGGCTGATGAAGCTTGGTGTGAATGTGCGCACAGTCATAACAACAAGGCAAGGTAGATTGTGTTTGTCACCCAAAGCGCTGCCAACTATCTGTGGGGGTCTTCGCTACGGGATGGTCGTCAGTGCACCTCGGTGTATTTGCTGTTGAAATAGTGAAAACTGACGAAGATTGACGAAGAATAACGACCAGCGAAGACCCCCTTGTGACAACCTTCTTGTGTGTGATTTTGTCCCCCAAAAAGAGAACTCGTCCAGCCAGTGGGTCGTAACAAGCGACACTCACACCTTCCCATTTTGTAAGTTCAGCGTAGCCAACTCAGGAAACTTTTCAGTGTGCGGATCCTTGCGAACACTTCACACGCCCGGCAGGCTGGTGGGGTGTTCTGCGTTCGAAGAAGTTCGACTGTCGTTGCACCGTCACACCCCACTCACCCATCCCACCCCGCCACCAGAGATCACACTCCAGAAGATGGGTTGCCCCTTTGCGGTGGTTTGAATGGTGGTGTCGAAAGCGATTCGCACAAGATACTGAACGACGCACAACACTTTTCACCCAGAAAAGGGGGGATTTGCCCTTCAATGAAAACCTGCCACACAGCCACTTAGGCCTTGCGATGCTCAAGTGCCGGTTGGACCCCTATGTCCTTCAGGCCCCAAAGCAGGCAACGATATGGGATCAACCTCACAGGGGTGAACAAGGCACGGGTTTTAGTCTGATGACACACTGCAACCTCAAGGTGACTGGCGACACCTCTCCCACAGTCTGCGGCACGCTGCCGTGGCGACAAGGCTTCCTGACATGGGAGATCGCTGCGTGGATCAACGTGGCACCACCCGTGTGCTCGGCAGGTTGTTTCGGCACCTGCTTTCTCCGTGTCATGCTTTTCGTGAGCGTGTCAGGGATGTTGGCACACGCTGGGGAGGGTTTCACATGATGACATAACGTACATCAGAAGCACACACCCACGTGGCGCTGTCCTTGGCAGGACTTTGAAGTGCCGCCTTGATATCCTTGTTGGATAGAACCCTCATATCACACCCTCACTCAGCTGACGAAAACCGACCCTCGGGGCCAGTCTGCGATACCAGCACGCGAACCCAAATTGCAATGCGAAAACCTGAGATTTCTGGCTGATTTGGCCATGTACCCAGGTCAGGTTGAAAACGGGCCCAAATGACCAAAATAGGCCCCCCAAAAAAATTCGAAAAGGTCCCCCCCCGCAGAATTTCTCAGAATTTTCCAGATTTCTCAGATTTTCCAGAATTTTCCAGATTTTTCAGATTTTGGCATTCTGGCCCAGATTTTTTGCAGAAATATTTCGATGAGCCATTTTAGGGCTCAAATGGGCTCAAAATTCAAAAATTCCTTTGGGGGCCTTCGCTACCAAGTGTGACTGAGTGAGAAAAAGTGAGCCACGGCCCACTTCCCCTCACTGGCTGACGAGCTGTGACGAGCCGTGACTGGTAGCGAGGGCCCCCTTTGAAAATGGGTCCAAATGTCCAAAATAGGCCCACCCCAAAAAAAAATTCGAAAAGGCCCCCCCCACAGATTTTCCAGATTTCTGACAGAATTTCTCAGAATTTTCCAGATTTCTCAGATTTTCCAGAACTCTGAGAAATCTGGAAAAATCTGGAAAAATCTGTCTAGAATCTGGCCAGATTTTTTCCAGAATTCTCAGATTTTTCCAGATTTCTCAGAATTTCCAGAATTCTGAAAATTCTGGAAAAATCTGTCCAGAATCTGGACAGATTTTCTCAGATTTTGAAAATTCTGAAAAATCTGAAATCCCCAGAATCTGCCAGAATCTGTGAAATTCTGGCAGAATTCTGTCAAACCATGTATAAAAAGCAAAAAAACACAGTGCGAAGAAAAAGCGCCCTATCACTTCACAGCTACAACCGCTCTGATGAATTTCCTTTTGTTTGTTGCGTTGACGCTTCTACACACAAAACCCTGAACTGATCACACCCTGAGCCTGATGAAGGGTGGGGTTAGTGTATAGAGCACGTTTGGTTGCAGCTGTGGTGGGGCGCTTTCCGCTCACACGAGTCAGGGGATAAGATAGGTCTGGTTTTCCGGTTTTCAAAACCAGGGTTTCCCGGTTCCCGGTTTTCTGGAAAAAAAAAAGGTCGGTCTCAATTTTGGCGGTTTTTTTTGTGACTTTGGGGGGGCCCTCGCTACCAGTCACGGGTCGTCACGGCTCGTCAGTGAGTCAGGGGGCTTTTTTGGCTGGCCTGGGGAGAAGGGTGAATTTTCAGGTTTTTGGCTGACTACGAGTCACTACGAGTCACTTGACTGGTAGCGAGGCCGGTCTGGAACTCCGGGTGGGGACTTGGCACAATATGAGAAAATTCCACCCAGAGGTCCAGACCGGCCTCGCTACCAGTCACGTGACTCGTAGTGACTCGTAGTGACTCACAGTGGTCCCCACCTCCTGTAGGGGCACTCCCCGATTCCCCCCAGCAAATTAGTGTACTTGGTTGATTCCCCCCGATTCCCCCCAGTACACTGTCGTACTTGGACGATTCCCCCCGATTCCCCCCAGTACATTGTCATACTTGGACGATTCCCCCCGATTTCCCCCAGTACATTGTCGTACTTGGACGATTCCCCCCGATTCCCCCCAGTACAGTGTCGTACTTGGACGATTCCCCCCGATTTCCCCCAGTACATTGTCATACTTGGACGATTCCCCCCGATTCCCCCCAGTACATTGTCGTACTTGGACGATTCCCCCCGATTTCCCCCAGTACATTGTCGTACTTGGACGATTCCCCCCGATTTCCCCCAGTACATTGTCGTACTTGGACGATTCCCCCCGATTCCCCCCAGTACATTGTCGTACTTGGACGATTCCCCCCGATTCCCCCCAGTACATTGTCGTACTTGGACGATTCCCCCCGATTCCCCCCAGTACATTGTCGTACTTGGACGATTCCCCCCGATTTCCCCCAGTACATTGTCATACTTGGACGATTCCCCCCGATTCCCCCCAGTACATTGTCGTACTTGGACGATTCCCCCCGATTTCCCCCAGTACATTGTCGTACTTGGACGATTCCCCCCGATTCCCCCCAGTACATTGTCGTACTTGGACGATTCCCCCCGATTCCCCCCAGTACATTGTCGTACTTGGACGATTCCCCCCGATTTCCCCCAGTACATTGTCATACTTGGACGATTCCCCCCGATTCCCCCCAGTACATTGTCGTACTTGGACGATTCCCCCCGATTTCCCCCAGTACATTGTCATACTTGGACGATTCCCCCCGATTCCCCCCAGTACATTGTCATACTTGGACGATTCCCCCCGATTCCCCCCAGTACATTGTCATACTTGGACGATTCCCCCCGATTTCCCCCAGTACATTGTCGTACTTGGACGATTCCCCCCGATTCCCCCCAGTACATTGTCATACTTGGACGATTCCCCCCGATTCCCCCCAGTACATTGTCATACTTGGACGATTCCCCCCGATTCCCCCCAGTACATTGTCGTACTTGGACGATTCCCCCCGATTTCCCCCAGTACATTGTCATACTTGGACGATTCCCCCCGATTCCCCCCAGTACATTGTCGTACTTGGACGATTCCCCCCGATTTCCCCCAGTACATTGTCGTACTTGGACGATTCCCCCCGATTCCCCCCAGTACATTGTCGTACTTGGACGATTCCCCCCGATTCCCCCCAGTACATTGTCGTACTTGGACGATTCCCCCCGATTTCCCCCAGTACATTGTCATACTTGGACGATTCCCCCCGATTCCCCCCAGTACATTGTCGTACTTGGACGATTCCCCCCGATTTCCCCCAGTACATTGTCATACTTGGACGATTCCCCCCGATTCCCCCCAGTACATTGTCATACTTGGACGATTCCCCCCGATTCCCCCCAGTACATTGTCATACTTGGACGATTCCCCCCGATTTCCCCCAGTACATTGTCGTACTTGGACGATTCCCCCCGATTCCCCCCAGTACATTGTCATACTTGGACGATTCCCCCCGATTCCCCCCAGTACATTGTCATACTTGGACGATTCCCCCCGATTCCCCCCAGTACATTGTCGTACTTGGACGATTCCCCCCGATTCCCCCCAGTACATTGTCATACTTGGACGATTCCCCCCGATTCCCCCCAGTACATTGTCATACTTGGACGATTCCCCCCGATTCCCCCCAGTACATTGTCATACTTGGACGATTCCCCCCGATTCCCCCCAGTACATTGTCATACTTGGACGATTCCCCCCGATTCCCCCCAGTACATTGTCGTACTTGGACGATTCCCCCCGATTCCCCCCAGTACATTGTCATACTTGGACGATTCCCCCCGATTCCCCCCAGTACATTGTCATACTTGGACGATTCCCCCCGATTCCCCCCAGTACATTGTCATACTTGGACGATTCCCCCCGATTCCCCCCAGTACATTGTCATACTTGGACGATTCCCCCCGATTCCCCCCAGTACATTGTCGTACTTGGACGATTCCCCCCGATTCCCCCCAGTACATTGTCATACTTGGACGATTCCCCCCGATTCCCCCCAGTACATTGTCATACTTGGACGATTCCCCCCGATTCCCCCCAGTACATTGTCATACTTGGACGATTCCCCCCGATTCCCCCCAGTACATTGTCGTACTTGGACGATTCCCCCCGATTCCCCCCAGTACATTGTCGTACTTGGACGATTCCCCCCGATTCCCCCCAGTACATTGTCATACTTGGACGATTCCCCCCGATTCCCCCCAGTACATAGTCGTACTTAGCGGATTCCCCCGTGCTGGGGGGAATTGGGGGAAATCCGCCAAGTATGACTGTGTACTGGGGGGAATCGGGAGATTTAGTGAATAGTGCGGAGCAAGTATCTTCGCGCGACGCGAGAAGCACAACAAAGCAATAATTTGCCCAGAGGGCCGGAGAGGGGAGGGGGGACAGCCTGCCTAGTCAAGATCTGCGAGAGGGGCCGCTGCTGGTGCATCAGGGCGATCACCTCGCCCATGCCCCCACCCGCCGCCGGCTGCTGGGGGGCCACCGAGGAGGAGGCCACCGGGGCCGTGGACTCCCCGCGGAGGCGCGCCACCGACTCCACCTGCCCCAGCCGCCCCGTGCACAGCTGCACCGTCGCCAGCAGCCTCACCAGCGCGATCCCCGACCAGTCGCCGACCCCCTGGACGAGCGCGTCCAGGGCCGACGGGAGGATGCGGTCCTGCGCGATGTTCTTCGTCGCAGCCTCCGCGAGCAAGCTCCTCAGGGTGCCGAGGAGGGCGGGGTACGGCACCTTCTGCCGGACGAGGCCCGCCTGCACCACGTCGACGTTCACCGCCGCGAGCTGCGCGGTCGGGGGGGACCAGTCGTACGACTGCCCTTTCCCCCCCTCCAGGTGCGCCTCCAGCTCGGCCAGAGTCTTGCACTCTGTCATTGTTGTGTGTGTGTGCGGGTGTTTAAAAGGCGAGAGGGGCCGAGCACCAACGCACACACAACCCGATGTCCTGATGAAGGGTGGTGGTGGTCGCGCCCCCGTCCAACCGTGCAACGCACGTGGCGGAAACTGCACTATGCAGCAACAGTGATGAGAAACAACACAGCAAAAACAGCAAGCAAACAGCAACAGAAACCTCGCGCGCGCCGCTCCTCCCTATTCTAAATCTCCCTTACCGTGGCGAAGCCACTCGACTAAAGTCGTTCGTAGGGGGAATCGTCCAAGTACGACAATGTACTGGGGGGAATCGTCCAAGTACGACAATGTACTGGGGGGAATCGGGGGGAATCGTCCAAGTATGACAATGTACTGGGGGAAATCGGGGGGAATCGTCCAAGTACGACAATGTACTGGGGGGAATCGGGGGGAATCGTCCAAGTATGACAATGTACTGGGGGAAATCGGGGGGAATCGTCCAAGTATGACAATGTACTGGGGGAAATCGGGGGGAATCGTCCAAGTACGACAATGTACTGGGGGGAATCGGGGGGAATCCGCCAAGTACACGAATGTACTGGGGGGAATCGGGGGAAATCCGCCAAGCCTGACTATGTTCTGGGGGGAATCGGGGGGAATCCGCCAAGCATGACTATGCGCTGGGGGCAATCGGGGGAAATCCGCCAAGTATGACTATGTACTGGGGGGAATCGGGGGGAATCCGCCAAGTACACGAATGTGCTGGGGGGAATCGGGGGGAATCGGAGATTTAGTGAATAGTGTGGAGCAAGTATCTTCGCGCGACGCGAGAAGCACAACAAAGCAATAGTTTGCCCAGAGGGCCGGAGAGGGGAGGGGGGCCAGCCTGACTAGTCAAGATCTGCGAGAGGGGCCGATCACCAACGCACACACAACCCGATTTCCTGATGAAGGGTGGTGGTGGTCGCGCCCCCGTCCAACCGTGCAACGCACGTGGCGGAAACTGCACTATGCAGCAACAGTGATGAGAAACAACACAGCAAACAACAGCAACCAAGCAGCAACAAAAACCTCGCGCGCGCTCCTCCCTATTCCAAGTCTCCCTGACCGTGGCGAAGCCACTCGACTAAAGGCGTTCGTGGGGGGAATCCACCAAGTACACCAATGTCCCGGGGGGGATTGACAGGACATCCCCTGCCGGTCGGTTGTCCTGGTAAGCGTGGGCCATAGCAACCCGGAACCACAGTGCGTCGTGGGACGTTGGGGGTCCTCGCGCCGAGTCACTGTGAGTCACGAGTCGTCAGTTTTCAGCCAAACATGGCTGACTTCTCACTTTTTATCACTCGGCGAGGGCCCCCGTTGTGGGCCTCCCTGTTGAGGCGGCGCAGCTTCTCCCGTAGACGACGGATACCATCCTGCTTCGCGGCCTGCTGTACTCGCGTCGTAGCCGTCCCCCGTGCCTCCTTCCTGCTCCGTGCCTCCGTGAGCGCGGGGTGGGCCTACCACGCCGCTCAGCTCGCTTCTGACCAGGCGCACCATCGCCTCGGGGATCAGCCCCTCCGACGTTGTCCCTTAATACACTTCGCCTCCCCGTGCAGCGGGAACCGTCTCCTGCACCGATGTCCCACATTGGCCTTGGTGTCCGCACCCCCGCCATCGCCTTCACCAGCTTCTCCATGAAGCCGACCGCGAGGGGGGTGAAGGTAGCGCGTCGATGACCTCCGGGCCGTCCTCCAGCGCCCCTCTACGGGCGGATTTGGAGGGTGGCCCGGAGTCGGCGGTGTTGGACATCGGTGCGGGTGGATCGGCTCTGTACTCCGAGTCGCGGACCCACTCTAGACGAAGAGGGTGTCGCGGCCGTGTGGGGAACCAAAAACCTGGTGAAGGTTAGTGCCGAACGCCATGACAGCCTCGCCCGCCTGGAACACGTTGCGCCGTGACTGATTGCCTTGACCCACCCACCAAGGGGCCCCTGCACGTGCCTCCGGTACTGCGCCCCTGCTGGCCTCCTGTGTCCGACCGCCACGAGCTGCACTTGTGGTGTCGGCCAGCCGTACCACTGGCTCTTCGGACCACACACCTGCATGCGTGGGACCAGGGGGTTCCCTCCCCAGGGACGTCCGAGTCTCGTCGTTCGCAGTAGCACGTGGGATTTTCTCTGAAATTTGCACCAAATCGCCATGTTGTGAGTCAACCCTTCGATCTGAGCCACACCGAGATTGTCTTTTTCGAGAATCGGGGTCCAAATACGCTCCCCAGGCTAGGGACCCCCCAACTCCCCACACTCTTTTTTTGGGCGTTTTTCCGCTCATTTTTTCTCACTTTTTCTCACTCGGTAGCGAGGGCCCCCCAGGACAGTAAAACAGTCAGAAAAAACGCCATAAAAAAATAGAAAGTGACCCCATCGTGATCCGCACAGAGCCCAAATAGTCCAAAGAAGGCAGAGAAGCGGAGAAGAAAAAATGGACCTAGCGGGTGGCCCGGTGGGTGGTGATGCCCTCGTCATGCGGGTCTCTTCTGTTTTGAAGGTGCACACATGGTGGACTCCAGCCACCCTAGCGAGTGTCTAAGAGGGAGTCTAAGACTGCAGTCTGTACTGGAGACGGGAGTCTATTTTCCAGCTAATTTACGCTAAGACTCCCGCTAGTTGAGACTCGTGGGAGACACACGGTGTACTCCAGCGGAGGTAGGGTAACCTCCGCTGGAGTTCACCGTGTCGTCTGCCTCTGTGCAGCGTCACTCGGTGCCATCGAATACATGGCGACAGCCCACCAACTCGAGACAGATCTGCTTGTCTGGAGGGCTGAGACGAGAACACGAACGACTTTCAAGCAGTCTTGAAGGTCGCCAAGCCTATTGGGGGCAACTAACAGATGAGATTTGTTTGTTGCCTGTCGTCACAGCTAGGTGCCCATCTCCTCGATAACGGAATGTGTGCAGAGATCTCGTGGACCCTTTGGCCATTCTGTCGTGCACCCACTCCACCCACAACGCACACCTGTCACGAGTGGTCGCTCCCCCGTCCTCCTCCACCCTGAAGTTTGAACCCTCAAGGACCAGTGATCTCCTGCTGGCCGGGCTGCGATACAGCGAAGCCTTCCTACTTACAAGCGAATCCAGACTGTAGGAACAGATGTTCACTACCGTGGCCTCCGGCGGCTGGGGGGCTCCGCCCCCCAGACCCCCCTGCGTAACAAAATTGCACCAGACCGGTTTATTTGCCGAGAGTCCAAACTTTCAAAGCGGCTGCTGCGCCTGCCCCACCAAGCAGCCTCAGTACGACAGGACGCGCGCAGGCACCGGGCCCTCTCAGATTCTGGGAGGGTTTGCGCGGGTCGCGCGCGCCGAAGGCGCGCGCGAAAAATTTTTAAAACCAGAAAAACCGGAAAACGGCGCCAGAAAAAAAGTCTATCTTATACCCTGACACGAGTGTGCTTTAAAAAAAATTCCCAACTGATCAGCGCAAAGTTGTGACCTCGCGTTGCGCACAAGGGGCGACGACAAAGTGAGAGACGCGCACCACCCCCCACCACCACCCCCGCCCCCGTGCTTCCTCTTGCATATCACATCAGGAAGCAGGCCTGTCGCTAACTTTTCGAAATTGGGGATTTGGTGGGTTGACGCTCCTGTTTGGGGGGGGGATCAGGGGCAAAAATACTAGGGGGTCAATTTTTCTCGCGCGCGCTTCGCGCGCGCTCGTGCCGCTACCTTTCCCGTCGGTGGACCACCACGAGGACCCGGTGTGACACGCTGGAGTCCAGGTGGGCAGGGAACCTTGGGACGGGGGCCTCAAAACCACCCTCTTCAACGACGTCACAAACAAACCGCGCACTGGCCGGGGTCGAGATGCGGAAGGCTCAGTGCTGGCGCACAAAGGAGGGCCAGAGCGGGAAGATCTAGCATTCGCAGGGCCCTGAGGTCGGGGAGTAAAACACATGCCCAGGTTGGGCAAGCCGGCGGCGGATGCACTTCACACGATACGTGCATTGAGCTGGCACTCAACAAGGGATGGAAGGGAGAGGGGAGTGCGGGGGTATTTTTTTATGATAATCTACAGGCTCTTCCCGAATCCGCCCAGCCATGCGTGGTGTAGTCCACACATCACCGGGGGAAGGGCACACGTATCGTACAGTGCGGGTTACCCCTGCCTTGTCCTTTTTTGCTGCATGAAACTCCGAATGTCCGGCTGCGACCTCTTTCCCGTCAGTGGTGCCTGTACCGGCGCTGTGGGTGGCGGTGGCGGAGATGGTGCTGGTGCGGGTGCTGCTGGCTCAGCTCCTGCACCCCCATCTGTGGATGCCCGTGTCGCTGATGGAGATGGAGATGGTGCAGGTGCAGGTGCAGGGGTTGGATGCGCAACTGTAGCTGTCAGTGGCGCTGCTGGCTGATCGGCTGCTGCAACTGCGTCTGTGGATGTCCCAGGAGATGGTATTGGATCAGGGACCATGTCTTCCTCGGACAGTTCTGATTCAGAGCACTCCTCCGGGGTCGATTCCCGTGAGGATGCTTCCGATGACGACTCTGAATCACTTGCATCGAACGCGTCAAAGGTGTCGGGGACTTCATTCCCAGATGCCTCTTCATCGATGCGCCGAAACGCCTCCAGCAGCGAGGTCTTCACGTTACCGACACTGGGCGACTTCTTCTGGCTCAGGCGGCGGCGACGCATCTTCAACCACAAGGTGGCTGCCCTGTCGAAGAGAGTATCCATCTCTTTACTCCCGAGTTGGGGTGCGTTGCATCTCATGAAAACCTCCAGGTCGAGGATGCTATTTGACAGCTGCCACCGTCCCTTTTTTTTCACCTGCGAGGCAACGGAGAAACATGACTCGCAGGGAACAGAAGATACCACAGACAGAGCTTCGGACTGTACCACACGCACAAGATGAGCGTCCGCACTCCCATTCGCAATCTGCTTTCTCAGTGCCTCCATGACTTCCTCCTGCACATTCAGAGACGATGAAGAGAGATGCTCGAGGATGCTTTCCTTGACGGCACGCCACTCACGCACGACGCGGTCGGAGATGTGGCTTCGGAACCCCAGCGAACTGCACGTGAAGCGCACACGAAGATCGCTGACATCTTCGCCGTCACCCCAGTTCCGGAGGAGGAAAATACACGGGCGGTAGTAACTCGCCCGCCATTTCCCGAAGCGCACCGTCAGGTTGTCCAAAGACTTCCTGGCCATCTTCCGGCGAAACCTCCGGGCAAAGGCGATCTCCCTCTCCACATCACCCGTCACACGCTCGTCCTGGAAGGTCCCGTTTTCCCGAAGGGACTCTACGGCCTTGCGCTCTTCATCGCCACCGCCGTTGAGGATGGTGGTGAGTCCCTCCTTCAGGATGGTGATGACAGTGACGACATCTTCGTGTGTCAGGTCGCTCGATTGGAGCGCGGTGGACGCGAGCGAATTTGCTGTGGTGTAGTCCTTGATCACTGCAAGCCGCAGCACAAATCGAGCTGATACAATGCGGCGTCTTGCTCCGTCCGCCTTGTCGCGATACTTCTTGGCGAAGTCGGGTGATGATGCAATCTTGCTGTAGGCCCTGACATACGGAGTCCAGTTGCGGTAGCACGCCTGGGTCTGCAGGTAGGAGGACCGTGCCCACCGGATGCGGTGCTTCTTTTTAAAGGTAAGCAGGCGGCGCCCTCGAACGACGGGTGCTGCAAGAGTCTCAGCTTCTTGGTACATTATACCCCGCGAAGCTTTTCCCCATTCTGACGCAGCACGGAAAAACGACTTCCACTGCGGCATCTCCTTCACCGCAGCCTGCGTCAGCTGATGCACGTGTGCAGGGTCATCAGCACCGCTGAAAGCCTCGTAACTGCACCACTCCTTCAGCTTGGTTCTCATAGAAAGCGCCGCACTACCTTGATCTGTCGCAGCTTCGAGAAGTCCATCGCGAAAGGTGTCGTGGAGTCCAGCTGCCTGCAGTGCATCAATCAAATCATCAAAGACTGACTGCGCATTGCCACGTTTGGTTTCAAGGAGCTTAAAGAATCTGAAGCGGACGCGCATATCTTGCGTCATGTACTTGATGTAGAAGGCCGTGAGCTCTCTGGAGTGGTGCATCGAGCCGTCGAAGGCACACCCAAAGAACTCAGATGCGGCCATTTCTTCGTGCACTGTTGATCTGAGTGATTCGACGAACGCAAGGAGAAGAGAGCTAGCCGTCCAGCGGCTCCTGTGCCCTGGCAGCAGCAGGGGCGTCGGTTGCTTGTGTTTCTCAGCCTCAAGCAACTTCTCTACAGCCCGCAAAGAGCTTCCGCATAGGATTGCAGAGACTGCGGATACCATGTGATTGCGCACAGCAGTGATCTGATCGGGAGTATACCGCTTCAAGTCAGGATCTTCTGTCGGTGGGACGTTTGCGATCGACTGTTCCGATTCTGCTTGGAGAGTTGATTCTGCTTCGAGAGGTGCGTTCTGCGCGGCTGAGAGCTCTCCCTCGACGTAGAGCTTGGCAGCCTTATGCCCGGCAGTCGCGCAGTGACTTGCGAACCTCTTCTTCAGTGCACTCGGAGGCTGCTCAGAACGTACAGCCTCCCCAGTGGCCCATGTGTCAGCGTTCGCCCCTGACGGGAGTACCAACTTGGTGCGTTTCACGATGTCGGCCTTGTCCTTCTCCGTCACGTCTCCCCAAGCAGCACAGGTCAAGCATGTCCACGTGTTATTCCCTGACTTCCCCGTCGTCTTCTTGAACCCGTCTGGGGTGCTGGAAGTTGGGGATATACGCATGGCGTTAAACAGCTTGGTGGTCATGGTTGCCGGGCATGGCCCGTTCAGATTTACGGCTGGACGAGGTGGAGGCTTTGGAAGGGCGGGGGCTGCGTTCACGATGCTTGGAAGGACTGGCACGGCTTGGTGGTCGCAATCAGAGGAACAGCAGTTGTGCGCGGCCACATTGACAACATTTGGGTTTTCGACGTTGCCTCGTTTGAGGACCAGCAGGTACGACTTTGCAGAAGCGTCCGGCACTCCTGTCCCGCCTTTGCGGTGCGAGGTACGCACACGCATGTCGCCGTCGTTGTAGCTCCGCCACTCCTTGCCGAGCTTCCTGTCCACTGTATAGTGGCCCGACGCCTCTGTTGCCCCCTGGTGCATCACGACGCAAATAGTCCCGTAGTTGTGGATCACCCTGTCGCTGGATTCCAACGCACCTCTTGCCGCCTCGACTTCGACAGCATCCCGCTGCAGGAGCCCGTCATGGGAGTCAGGGTCAGCAGGGTCAAGATTTCGCAGCTTGTTGAGCACCCAAGGCGAGGTGTAGAGCTGCACCGGGGTGGCGGTCGAGTGCATGGCCTGTGCATTTTTTTTGTACACGGCCCCACCCCCTTCGCTCCTGGCAACAAAATCCCAACGACGAAGATGCACGATTAAATATTCTGGGAGCGTCACCCAGTAGGGACCCGCCGTGTGGTCCTTGTCCCCTGCACCAAGCCCACAAGCCTGGCACCGCTTCGTGAGCAGCGTGTCCAGGTCATACTCGGAAAAGGAGGTCGTCAGCTGCGGGTTGATGTCCACTCGGACGTCGGTGGTGACTTCCAGAGAAGCCCGTGTCGCGGTTTGGCAGGTAGTGCATGTGTACAGCTGGTACCTCAGGGCAGTGAACGGGGCCAAGATGGGGCTCGTGTCAGCGAAGCCACACATCCTGTGCTCCCGCGCAATGGCCTCCACCACGCGCGCGAAGAACTCGTGTGCATCATGCTGCACACTCACAGGCATCCCCAGCAGGGCTGCCAGCTCGAATGCCGCATGCGGCATCACGGACCCTTCGCTGGCCATCATGTTGATGGAGCGCAGCAAAAGGCAGCTTGCCTTGCCATACGGGCTCGGCGCTGCCAGGGTCCTTCCACGCAGTACTGCGTGGAAGACATGCAGCACACTTCCGACGAAGCAGCTGTTGTCAGTGCGGAGGAGCGCTGCCATTTCAAGGCAGCGTCCTGCACTTCTGCATGTGGGTGTGGTGTGCTGTAGAAACCGAAGAATGACGTGGATTGAAGTAGAACCTCCATTAAACCTCAGCGCCGACCCAGTGGAACTGGGTTGACGCTTGGTCCAGGCTTGGATAGCGTCAGCCCAGGACTGGGTTGACGCTTGGTCGAGGCTTGGGTAGCGTCAACCCAGTGGAACTGGGTTGACGCTTGGTCCAGGCTTGGATAGCGTCAACCCAGGACTGGGTTGACGCTTGGTTGAGGCTTGGATAGCGTCGACCCAGTGGAACTGGGTTGACGCTTGGTCCAGGCTTGGATAGCGTCAGCCCAGGACTGGGTTGACGCTTGGTCGAGGCTTGGGTAGCGTCAACCCAGTGGAACTGGGTTGACGCTTGGTCCAGGCTTGGATAGCGTCAACCCAGGACTGGGTTGACGCTTGGTTGAGGCTTGGATAGCGTCAACCCAGTGGAACTGGGTTGACGCTTGGTCCAGGCTTGGATAGCGTCAACCCAGGACTGGGTTGACGCTTGGTCGAGGCTTGGGTAGCGTCAACCCAGTTCCACTGGGTCGACTGGCGTCGACCCAGTGGAACTGGGTCGACGCCTGGAGCGTCGACCCAGATTCCACTGGGTCGACGCTGGGTCGACGCTTTTTTATGGGGGGGGAAACCAAAATTCACTGGGTCGACGGTCGACGCTTAGCGACATGCCTGATCAGGAAGGTGGGGTTGGGGGGGGGGGGGGGGGGGGTTGGCCGGTGCCCTGATACACGATTCCCCCCCCCCCCCCTTCAGCCTTTCACTCCCTCGAATCTTCCCCAGTTTTTTTTGTGATGCGAAAACAAACTGCCCACCTCCCTCCGGTTGTGGGGGAAAAAAGGGCGTCAATGGGACAGAACGGGTCTGCGCAGTAGCCTAGCTCTTGCAGTGCCTGGGATTGCCGACATAAAAAAAATCGCCCACCCCCACCCCCCCCCCCCCCCCCCTTGCGCGAAACAGAACAACGCAAAATATACCCGAGAAACCCCCCCCCCCCTCCTCCCTTTGCGTTGGCCAGGTTCCTGGCCTCTCGCAAAGAAAGACTGTTGGCAGCGCATGTGAAACACGAGCGCCACTCCCACATGACGCGAGCTTATTGTCACTGCAACAGGGCTCCTGTCATTTTGGCGCGGGGCACCCGAGCCATCTTTCTGTTATTTTACCGCACAACAAAAACTAATGCAGCCGAGTGAATCTCTCAAGAGAGAAGGTGGCAACGACAGTTTGTGTTCTTCGAACGCAGAACAACGTAGCACCACTCCCACCCTTTTCCTCTTCCACTATTATTCAGGCCGGTCTGCGTAGTTCTCGCCCCAGAAGATGTACAACGGTTCCCACGGATTCGTTCGTGGAAGGGTGGAGCGGGGAAATGCGCGTGTGAAGGACTTCAAGATCCTCACGTACCCGTACCATCTCGGGGGCGAGGGTGACTCGCAGTTCCTCGCGCTGTGTGGGAGGGTCGTGGCAGAGCTTCATAACTTTCTGTACAAGTATGGCCTCCCCGAACTGCCCATCGGCCCTTACAGGAACCTCGTCGCCGGCCTCATCCCCCAGAAGCCGCGCACTGCCAGCAGAGTGGTTACGGGTGAGCCTGAGGCTGGCAGTGCTCCACCTGCAGCTTCTGCAACGATTGACACCGAGGAGGACGATGCGTCTGTAGATGACGAGGATGAGTTTGACCTTCGGGATGTGGACGTCACTCCGTGGATGCAGGAGGTGCAGGGCGTGTTGGACTGCTTCCCGGAGAACGGCAGTGGTGAAACCCCAGATGTCGTCGACAAGCTCTTACAGAGCACTGCCGGGAACGATCCCGATGCAGACTGGCACGAGTTCACCGGTTCGGCGTGATATATGTTCTGCCCCCCCCCCCCCTAGGGGGGGTCATAAGCCCGTACAAAACCAAAATTTTCGACATACCATCAGAGCCGCCCTAATACCTGATCTGACCCGAAAATCCGACCCATACCCCCCCGGAAACTGTCTGGGGCCCACTTGTGACACCTGATACGCACTTTTGTGATGATTTTTTGGGGTCCTAAAAAATGTACCTCAGTTTCGTACCTTGCCTTTGTACCTGAACCACTCCCGACCGCATTATTTCGTTCTTTGCAAGGGAAGGGTGTCACTACGCTCACTCAGCACGCCGAGCAACACATGCCGCGTGCCCAGGGCCTCGCAGAGGTGTCAGATGCTGCTGCAGAGGAGTACCTTGCTCGAAAGACGCTCGCCAAACGGGAGATGTGCGGGGTCTCGGCAGAGAGCGTTGTGGCAGACCTGCGTAAAAAGAAAACGGCACACGACATCGGTGAGGCGACATTATTTCGGGCGCTCCGTCGGGCTGGGTACATAGGAGAGCGAGTGGGACGTGGTGACGACAGATATATGCAGTGGTGCATCAACTGCACGCACGTGCGGGAAAAGCGGCGTTCCTTGCTAGCCAAGAAAGATGTCACCTGCACTCCTACTCCTCCCACTCCTCCTGCTCCTACCCCCACACCAACTGATGTGGGCAGTGAGAGTGATGGCAGCTCCAGAGCAGCAGATGATCTAGGAAGCAATGAGCGGGTCAGCCGGGCAGACTACCTCAGTCTGTACCGGAAGTACGAAGCGTTGCGGGCCCGCCACCACCGCCTCCAGGAGAGGACCCGAGGGTTGAGAGTAGGGTTGTACAACGCCAGGGGAGGGTATTCCCCTGGCGTTGAGACATCCCTGGCGACCTTGCGGTCGCACTGTGTGGGGGCTGAGTCGGCAGGCAGATGCCGATCCAATGACCTTGTTGAGTCCCCACATGGTACACTCTCATACGTGTTGTCGAGACTGCGTGGTGTGCATATCCTGCGGGGCGCAAATTACACAGCACAATCATAACCACTTCGGCTCTCAGGGCGTACAATATCCCAATCGTGCCTTCACAGGCTAAGATCGACGAAGCAAAAGCATCTACAACGCTGCCTACTAATGCCGATGCAGCCTCCCAGGCGTACGAAGTACTCACAATGACCCATATGCGATCGAAGTACTACACCCAGAAGGTGGCTGAACTCATTCTGCTGACGCAACAACACAACATTCCCACTAATCAGGTCAAGAAAGACCTTGCCGAGGCACTGGGGAAGGCAACATGCGTGCCACCTGAGCCAGAACCACCGCAGAAAAGGCAAAGAACGAAATAATGCGGTCGGGAGTGGTTCAGGTACAAAGGCAAGGTACGAAACTGAGGTACATTTTTTAGGATCCCAAAAAATCATCACAAAAGTGCGTATCAGGTGTCACAAGTGGGCCCCAGACAGTTTCCGGGGGGGTATGGGTCGGATTTTCGGGTCAGATCAGGTATTAGGGCGGTTCTGATGGTATGTTGAAAATTTTGGTTTTCGTACGTTTTTAGGGGGGCTTATGACCCCCCCTACCCCCCCCCCCCCCCTCTCCCTTGCTTCTCCTAACATCTGTTCCCGTTTGTGATTCGTCTCTGTCTTCTACTTCCACAACCCCCCCCCCCCCACGTACGAGCGAAGCTTGCCTAAACCCCCTGCCCCGCATGAGACTAGTGAGGAAAAGAAGGTGGTGCATCAGCTGCACACCGCACTCTGCTGATTCATCAAGCAGCCCCCCCCCCCCCCCCGGGGACCCCACTGCGAGTCACTCGCAGTCACTCTGGTTTGCGATTTTTACACCAACTCGCCATAGAGCGACCCAAACCTGCTTTGGGACGAGTCACGCCGGCATAATTTTCGAGATTCGGGGTCCAAATATGCTCCCCAGGCTAGGGACCCCCCAACTCCCCCAACTCCCCTGACTCTTTTTTTAAGCGTTTTTCCGCTCATTTTTTCTCACTTTTTCTCACCCGGTAGCGAAGGCCCCCCCTGAATAGTATTTTTTACCCATTGCCCTCCTGTGTCCTCTGACACACACACACACACACACAACCTCTCTCTCTCTCTCACACTCACCTCCCTTCAGCCCCCCTCACCCTCACCCACGCCTACGCTTCTCCCCCTTTACGCCTCCCCCCCCCCCCCCCGGGGGGGGCCCCCCCCCCCCTTCCCGCCCTCACCACGGACTAGTCGCCCGGACGACTAGTCGGGACGACGGGTGAAATGACGACGGGTGAAACGACGGGTCCACCCGTCGAGTCGACGGGTGGCACCCGTCGGCACGACGGGTGAACCTGCTGAAACGACGGGTGTTCCAGCCATTTCCTGTTGATATGGGCCAATTTCCATTGAAAACTAGGGGAGTACCTTGCATGGCATCAGGTTATTTTTCACGCCGAGCCATCTTCCCTGCACAGACCCACCCCCCCATTACTTTCCATTTACAATTCCTTTGGGGGCCCTCGCTACGAGTCACTGTGAGTCACGAGTCGTCAGTTTTTAGCCAAACATGGCTGACTTCTCACTTTTTCTCACTCAGTCACACTTGGTAGCGAGGGCCCCCTTTGGTTCCCATTGGTGAAGGGGCTGCCCACCGGTGGACCGGGGTGAGCCATCCAGGTGGGCAGGGGGCCTGGGGGTGGGGCCTCAAAACAACTCCCTCCCACGACGTCACCCCGCTCTCGAGGACAAACAAATCACCTACGTACCTGAACTGCCAAACACCCCCCCCCCCCCTCACTTACGGGTGCGCGGATCTCATGTGCTCGTCGCGCTTTACAGTGGTTTTAAAGAGCTCGAAACAAACACAGCAACGCTTTTGTGTCAGCACGCGCGAATGGTGACTGAGGTAGTGCTGGCTCAGTCCCTTCGATTTTGTCCGTTTGCCGCACTCCTGGCATGTGACAGTGCAAGTCTGACACGGCGCGTTGTTTTGTGGCCGATGTGCAGCATCATAATGCGCAAACAGTGCTTCTCTCGTGTGGACAACTTTGGAGCACACAATGCAGATATGCTGCTGCACAGGCACTGTACCGGATGGCGTTGGTTCTGGCACTTCTGGCACATCCTCGCTGTTGCCCCAGGATTTGGACTTGCAGATGCATGCGAGCAGCGTTGCCTTTGGAGTGGTGTTTTCTGGGTCGCCCAGAAATTGTTGGCCCCATCGCCCCCTTTTTGTGACGTGAGATCCAAGGCCGAGGGACTCGAGTCTCCGCTGCAGTGCTGCCGTTGCTCCCTTCCAACAAGCGTTCCTCGCAGTGACACAGCAGCAAAGCTTTATCGCGCCGAACTTCAGGAGGGTCGGGGTGCTCGGTTGGTCCAGCAGGCCGCACCCCTTGCCTTTGGTCCTCTGCATTTCTCGCTCAGGTTTCCCTTTCGGTATTCAGCCTCTTCGCGCAGAGGGGTTTCCTTCTTCGCGACAGTTTTTCGCGAGAGCCCGAGTTGAGGGGGTTTCTCCCCGGCCTCCGCCACCTTCTGACGCAACGCTTTCGACATCTCCCCACACTTGCGGCCAGACAGCTGAGCATCGAACCTGTGCTCACGCAGGCCTTCTCCCACCAGGGCCAGGCGGATATCCTCCTCGACCGGCATGGTGCCTCCTGCAATGGAAGAGTGAGTGCAGCTTTGATAGTGGCTAGTTGATACCCAAATGTTGAAACCGTAGAGAAAAAGGCACAAGTGATCATTTACCAGGGTCAGAGGTCAGGGGCTTGGGGCTGTCAGTATTTCGCTGATGCATCATGTTTCTCTCCTCCTGGCTCGCTCAAAGGTCTGCACTGTGGAACACGGTCGGCGTGGAGTCGCCGATGGTGTCGGCGTTGGCATCCCCGCCATCACTGCCGTCTCCACCATCATCTTCGGTGCCCTCATCCCCACCATCTTCTTCATCATCATCATCGTCCCCCATCAGCAGCTTCCACTTGCTGCCATCACTTGCCGTCGTGTCCATTGCTGAACCTTGCTTGGTCAGCAACGGACACTTGACGGAAATGATGCCGTCCTCATCACGCGCCTCTGCCTTGACCTGCAGATTGAGCAGGCACTCTGGCGGGATGATGAGGACCGTGGAGTACTCGCCCTTCGGAAGATCATTAGTCTTCCGCAGGCGTGTCCACGAGAGCGTCACCTGGTGGCCGTTCTGGGAACAGCTGAGGAGCTGCGCAAACCCCACCTCCACTGCGAAGGCGTAGTACAGGTTGGCGCCCTCCTTCTTGCGAGCCCCCGAGAACTGGGGGTAGGCCACCTTGTTGGCCTTCGGTGGCCCGGTCTTCTGCTGGGTCTTCTGTGCCTGTTTCTTCTCCGCCTCGTACAGCTTCACCATAGCTGCAGCGGTACCGATAGGTGGGGGGGCCGTCCCCGGACCATGACGGGTGCCTGCACCAGGAGTCTAGCACGGCCGTGGTCCGGAGCATGACCTAAAACGGCTTGGGTACCGAGGCTCCCCAGACCAGGAAGGGTGGAGACACCTGGAGTCTAAATAGTCACACCACGTCAGGCCAGACCTTCGCATTGCACTCCGCGAAGACTGCCACACAGCCGCGGGGCAGGTGTGCAGCCTGTGGATGACCTCGTACAGAGAAGACTGTAAGGGACGACAGCCCCGCCGAGGCGATACAGCGCCAGACGCGGCCCGAGTTTCTGGAGACCGACTGGGGAACTGGAACGTCTTCAGGATAAGCGCCTCACAGAGGACTGATCCTCACCTGTGTGAACTGAGAACCCCCAGCCCCAAGATGCTGGTGTGGAGCGGGTGCCTCGACCTCTTTTCGGGTTCTTATTTCTTTATTTCCTTTTGGATGCGTCCACCAAAGAAAACGTGGCCACCCACTCGCAGAGGCTCCCGAAAGCTCCAGCATCAGCTAGCGGTTCATAGTGTAGATCGATGTCTCCAGAAGGGGATGTCCGGTCGCAGAAGAAAAACGACGAAGACAACCACACAGGCCGCAAAAAAAAAAAAAAGGTGCCGCGGGGCAGGCGTCGGCCATCTCCTTGAGCCCTGTCGGGTGGTCCTTCCCGTTGCTCTTCCGGAGGCCCAACCCGACAAACTCGATGTCTGACCCGCTATTGACACGGGCAGCGTACATCGTGCGACCATCCTTCAGCGCGGTCGACTTGCTGATCACCCCACCCCCCAGCTTCTCATACTTTTTGTACAGGGCAAGACTGATGATGGGATCAGTCGACTTGATGGTAGTATCCGTCAGCTTGCCGAGAAGCTGCTTCAGGGTCATGTGGCTCAACCCATCAGCATCACGCTCGACAACGTACGTGTTGATCCAAGCACGTACAAACACCGTCATGTCCACAGCGCTGGCGAGGGCCTGCGCTGCAGTACGCTTTGCCGCTGGCATTGATTGGTGTGGCTCGTCTGGGTGGCCTGGGTGGTGATGATGGTATCTTGGGGTATCTTGGCCTGGGTGGTGATGAGGGTACGGTATCTTGGAGACTGCCTTGTGGGTTGTGCAAGGGTTGGGGGCTGGGGCGAAAATTTGCCTGGCAGAAAAGTGATCACCTTCATGAAGTAGGTTGCTCTGTCAAACTGACACAGTTTGTCAGAGTCAAGATCCCTCGAACAATGAAAATCCACGAGAACAGCCGTCGCACATGCACTTGAGGCCCCATCAAGTAGGAATTGTAAATGGAAAGTAATGGGGGGGTGGGTCTGTGCAGGGAAGATGGCTCGGCGTGAAAAATAACCTGATGCCATGCAAGGTACTCCCCTAGTTTTCAATGGAAATTGGCCCATATCAACAGGAAATGGCTGGAACACCCGTCGTTTCAGCAGGTTCACCCGTCGAGTCGACGGGTGCCACCCGTCGACTCGACGGGTGCCGCCTGTCGAGTTTTCACCCGTCGTCCCGACTAGTCGACCCCACCCGTCACTGCCCGACTAGTCCGTGGTGCTCCCCGCGCCTGCAGCAGCAGGGGTTCTTGGTGAGATTTTTCTTCCCTGCACAAATTGTAGTTTGGGTGATCTATCGCACACGCGCCCGCGCGCCGTCCCTTTTCCCCTCCCACCACCCCCCCCCGCCCCATTCCCCGAGCACACTCATCTATCCCTATATATACGCTGTGCCTGCATGCCTGCTGCTGATAAAATAAAGTGTCTTTATTGTTGTATCCCCCTCCCCTTCATCCCATCCTCTCTGCCGACATGTGTGTGTATTGCACGCCAGTGTTGTTGCAGCGCGCATACCCAGCTGCTTTTTTTTTGCGGTGAAGGCCACGCTTTTTGTTTTTGTCGTGGCTCACCTTTTTTGCTTTTATTGTTTGCGCTTTTTGTTGACGTTGGCGGGTTAGTGCCCCCCCCCCCCCCCTTTTTCTTTTGCAACCCTATCTCTCTTATTGCTTGTTCGGACGAGTCAGCCTCGGTGCAGCTTGTCACCGTCGTGAAATGTCCCACTTTGTTGTTGTTATTATTTTGCCTCTTCTTCTTCATAGTTTGGCGCATCCTAGCTTGCGTTTCCAACAGCAAACAATTTGTTAACAGTTATTGCCTTTGTTGCCACGGATCTGCTCCCGCTTATTTCGATGCAGCCGCAGCGCATGTTGTTATATTTGTCTCCCACCTGGGTGAACCAAGGCCGATGGCGCACGGTGCAAGACAGCATATCCATCAGCTTGCCTCTTGCGCCTTCAGTGCCAAGCAAAAAAAAAGTTTGTAAAATTCTAGCACAAATTGCCACGCTGACACCATCCCCCACTCCCCCCATCACACTTCCTGCGTTCGAGCCACCGCATTTCAAAGCAAGTTGGGAATCTGTTTCACATTTCCCCCTCTTGTATCAAGTTAACCCCCCCCCCCCTAGGGCAGTGAAGGCAAAATACGCGTATTTTTCAGAATCCCGATTTTAAAAATACGTTGAACGTTCAAATACGTTGAACGTTCAGCGTATTTGAACGTTTCTCACATTGCCTACACGGTGGACTCCAGCGGCCCTAGCGGGAGTCTGGGAGCGGGAGTCTGAGCGGGTGTCAAAGACTCCCGCTAGCGGGAGTCTATACTCCCGCTAGGGGGAGTCTGACTCCCCCTAGCGGGAGTCTTTTCACCTATTTTCATCCATTTTTCCCATGATATAGTTACAGTCTACTGGCGTGGGGGGTAAAATCATGGTGGAAGAGGGATGGGGAGGGGCTTGTTTTGCTTCTGTCAGTTTCCCCGGACTCTGGACTACCTACCTATCCTCCTGGTAGCGGCTGCACCTGCGGAGGTGAGCGGTTAGAATTTGAGGTGTCAAAGTGCGGCCATCGCCTGTCGTAGTTGTGTTACACCTTGGGCAAGACAAGCCATCCTGCAGGCCTCATCTTCTTCGTCAGAACTGTCATCCCCCTCCTGCTGTGCGCGTTGGTCAAGCGTGCTCAAAGTCGCCTCGGATGACACGAATGGTGTGAAAGTCGCCCCCAGCGGGATTGGCATTTTGCACAAGCAGAGCGATAATTTGCGGTGTCCTTCGGGGAACCGGGACAGGAAGTAGGGCGCGCTGATGGGTTCAACGAAGTCCTGTGTGTTGCAGTGCACAAACCCCTTCTGCAGCTGTGTCAACTGTGTGCAAAGAACATACACAGCCAATCTATGAGCGTGTCGGGTGTGCAGACACGGACACAGAATGACTTCTCTATACCCGAGGATCCCGTCCTGCGACAGGTGCGCAACCTTCCAAGGCATGCCCGATGCGCGCCGCTTCTCTTCTGCCATCGCAAGATCTCTCTCGTAAGTTGCGGAGCTGGCGATTGTAACGGCATCTTTCTTGCGATGTCCGTTCTCTGCTTCTTCAAATTCGTCGTTGTTCTGCAGAGGCACTGCATCTTCTGGAGCCCACCAATGATGGAGACTGTGTACGTAGGCATTGCGCGTTGATCCCTTTTCGGCATGCTCCATCAACCAGTGAAATATATGCCCTGAGATCCGAGCACGCAAGAAGGGAATCCGGGCTGACTCATCCTTGCATCCCCAGAAGTGCCAGGGGATGTCTGCATACCGGAAATGCATGAGGTCTGCAAGGGAGACAAAGAGGTAGCGGAACAAGCCCTTGTAGGTGTGTCCTGTGACAGGCAAGCACGACCTTCCGGAACTGAGCACCTGTCCCATTCTGCGACACAGGTGGAAGCGTCCAATGCAACACTCACAGCATAGAGGCCAAGTGTTTCTCGTAGTATTTTGTTGTCTCATGCAGTACCCTGATCAGCCGCATGGCGAGCCCCTTGCAGTCATGGAGTGCTGGGGTGACGTAGCGGGCATTGGGAAGCACACCTGCCAAGAGGGAGGGGTAGCCAGCCTCTTTTATCTCAGAGAGAGTCAGGTGCGGGTATCGATGCACCTGTTGATACCAGCGTTCTTCTGGGATGTCGCACAGTGAGCATCGGTGCCCTCGCCCCCCGCATCGCCTCATTGTTGCCCACTGCTGATCTATACTCCCGCTAGCGGGAGTTGGACTCCCCCTAGTTGAGACTCCCGAAAAGGGTTAAACCCGGTAGTGGTACCCTACCCCCGCTGGAGTCCACCGTGCAAGGCCGGATCAGCCCACGGGTGGGTTTGAGGAAGAAATCTGGGGGGCAAATTTTGCTGCGACTTCCGGTTTCACCCGGCCGAACTCCAGCATCTATCCAGACCCACGGTGCCAAGCCGTTCGCCCGTGTCGCGATCATTCGCGGCTTCAGGCTGCCCCCGACGACACGTTTGTATCCTGCACCTTGCCATACTTCGCCTCCACCTTGTATATGACGGAGAGCGCCCTCCTTCCGCATCGTTGCGACTTCCCTGACAGCGAACTTATCCATGTCAGGGAAGACATGGCGATGATTGCGTTGGCCACCTGGGTGCTGTGCTTGTGGAGCTCCTTGCTCAACACCGTTGCTAGGAGCCTTCTAATGGATCCCAGTGTCAGCACACTGCCCCCTTTTTTAACAGGGAAGGCCGTGCAAAAATCATGCACAATGTTCGTCGCCTCCGCAGCCTCGGGACTCTCTGCGCTCTTCTTCTTCTTAATCGACTTTGCCGCCGGCTTCGCTGCCGGCTTCGTTGTCGTCTTCCCCATTTTTGTGAATCAGGTCTGCGAGCTGGGATGGGTGGAAACGTCCGTTTCGTTTGGTGTGGCTGTACTTCAGTGACGAGTGCCACATTGCATAGGTATCATGGGAAAAATGAGTGAAAATAGGTGAAAAGACTCCCGCTAGGGGGAGTCAGACTCCCGCTAGCGGGAGTCTATACTCCCGCTAGCGGGAGTTGGACTCCCCCTAGTTGAGACTCCCGAAAAGGGTTACCCTACCCCCGCTGGAGTCCACCGTGTACCGTCTGCAGGGGCCACCAGTCACAAACCCGCCTTTCCTCAAGCAGAGCAAGGGCGAGTTGGTGGCACCAACGACAACCGTGCAGAAGACGTCCTTGGAGCACGATTTTACAGCGACTTGCTTCGCGATGCAGTCGACAACATATCCATTGTCCTTTGCTCCATGAAGCGGGCTGGTGCAGTTGAGGTGAACCCCTGCCGGTGGGATATGCCATCCGGTTCTCCCATGCGTGATATCCCATACGTCTGTACCCGTAGCTCAGGTTCGGCCATCCACTTCCTCTACACGACGGACTCCAGCCGGTCGAGTGGGGTAAAACTGGGAGATAGGTCGAGAGGGGGTTGGTACCCCCGCTTTTCCGGAGTTCAACCCTGAAAAGAGGGTGTACCAACCACCCCTTTCCGGGTCCCGCCCCTTCTCGGACTACAGAACCCCTTTTTCACCGACTTTTCGCCACGCGTGACACTCTCCATCCCACAGGTGTACCCTTTAGTGTGTGCAGGGGGCCCACCCCCTACTGCTCGGGGGGGTTTCATGTGGAGAGTGCACCCAGTGGGTGAAAACGCTCAAAAGCCAAAAAAACGTTCAACTTCGACGCATTTTTTTAAAAATACGTTGAACGTTCAAATACGTTGAACGTTTTTTACGTATTTTCTATCACTGCCCTAGGGGGGGCTAATTCAACCCAAAAAACGGGAGTAAACCCCACTTTTTCAGGGAGCACCCCTAAACATGAAATCAATGCTACAAACCGACCCAAACCAGTCCAGAAACGTGTTTCTGGGGGGTTTTGGTGACCTGTGTGGCCCAGAGAGGCCCAGAAACGCGATTTTTTTCAGTTGGCACAGATGTGGTACCAGATGCGGTACCTGAATGGCCCGAGAAAAACAGCCGGCGGGCACTCCTTTCTGCAGGCACTGCGGCTTGACGTCATATGTCACCATTGCATCAATGTAGTCATGATTGAGCCACTTCGATAGTGTTCCGCCCCCTTCACAGTTTTTAAGATCGGCAAGGTGTGTTTATCGTGGTTGGCGTGCCACCGTACCTTTTTCACGTACCCCAATGCTGGCTGGCACGACACATGAACTGCGCCAGCCACTCCGGTGCATCTCCCGGAGGAGGGAGACGAGCTTGTCCTCGAGAAGGAAAACGTTCTCGATCCGAGTGGCGCTCAGCTCATCAGCAGGTTCCTTGTCATTTGCCTTCAATTATTTGAGGGCGTAGCCGCCCCATTAGAATGGCAAGGGCCGCTATTTGATTACTCTCAATGAGAGCAGGGCATCAAGTGCTCACTGTGGGGGATACGAGGTCGCTGAGCTATTGCCACCTCTGAATGGCGTCGGAACGGACAAACCCTCTGAGCAGCGTCCTGCTTCCGCCCATAGTGCGTGCCCATCATCTCCGGAACCTCAATCTACAAGGGATACCAACCTTCTCAGTGCAAACACGAGTGCACTTTGGCCTCTGCCCCCACCTCGCGGTGCTGCTTGTCGCCCCTCGGTACATGGTGCTGTTACATCGATCCGCGTCATCAAGTAGAGCTTGACCGATGAACCATTCGGTTGCTTCGACCACAGGTTTCGCTGTATGTTGCAAGCAGCCGCTGTAAACTGGCACATCACCGGTACCACATCTGTGCCAAAAAATTGGAGACGCAAAAAATGAGCTTTCCGGGCGGAATTTGGGCCTATTTCGGGCAGATACCGGATTTCCGGCGTGATATGGGGTGTTTCTGGCCTTTTGGTGCCCTTGGGGGCCTCTCTGTGGCGAAGTTGAAAATTTGGGTTTACTCCCGGTTTTAGCCCCCACGGTGCGCTAGTGTTGGCAACCACTAGTGGAGTCGACAACTGAAACCTCGACAACTGACTGGGTTGTTGACGACAAGTGCCAGTTGTCGACTCGACAACTGGCACTTGTCGAGTCGACAACTGGCACTTGTCGACTCGACAACTCTATACACTGTACTGCAGGAAGAACGCCCAAGTATGAAGGGGAAAACGCACAGTTGGGTGTGTGCTTGGGATATGAGGTGTGGTGGCATATCAGCGCTGGACTTTGTTGCGAATTTCCTTGTGCCGTTTCTCCCTCCCACAACCCACATCACCAGGGTCTTGCAAGCCCTGACCAGATTACCTCCATTGTTGAATAGATACACACACGCCAACAGACACACACACACACAGCTATCAATCATGCCTGCCTCTGCCAAAACCACGGCGAAGAGAAGCAGAACGGAGGAAACCGCCCCGAGCTCGGCCCCCCCGACGAAGCAGCCCGCCACTCAGCCGGGCTTTATTCAACTTTTTGTTGAATACTACGTCGAGCCGGAGGAGGGGGGGCGGCTGTCGAACACAGCCCTGAAGGCACTGATCGGGAAGATCACGGGCAAGCCCATAAAGGGCAACGACGGGACCGTGAGCGCGGCGATGGGGGCCAGGTACAAGGAGTACCAGGGGGGGACGGTGTCGGAGAAGTCGGCGAAGGAGGCGCAGCTGGAGAGGTACTCCATCCGCACCAAGGGGGGGACGGATACGGAGTTCATTGGTGTGAGGATCACACCATCTCCATCAGCCTCCGCCAAGTCCAAGGCGAAACTGGAGCAGATGCAGAAGCTGCACCCGCACGCCGCCCTCACCTCGGGCGTAAAGATGTCCCGGCTCTACGCCGCAGAGGTGAAGCTGGCTGCCCCCCAGAAGACGAAGGCATCCTCGAAGGCAGACAAGATCTTTCCTCAATACTCAGGAAGGAAGAGAGACGTGTCGTCGTTGCAGGGAGCAGCCAACACCTTTGCTCCAAGAACCGTCGGGGGATTCTACGAGTTCATCGTGGAATCTGGGCTGTCGACGGTACAGAAGGTGACCCAGAATGGGCACATTCTGCGCCTCACCCTGCGGAGGCTGCGCGCAACGCAGGACTTGGAGGCGAAGGAGTACGAGGTGGACCTGCACATCCCCTCCAAGTACCTGCTGGACCCGGGTCACGCTGCGCAGGTCAAGGACCGTGAGGGGATCGTCGTTGTGAGGCAGCTGCTGGTGGATTCTGGCGGCGAACAGTCGATACAGGCAACGACTGACACCGGCAAGTTTACAGACTTGCTGGATGGCGACGAAGATGAAGAAGAGGAACTGGACGATGAGGCAAGTGAGACTGCCCCCCCACCTAGCCCAAGCCAATCTAACTCAGGCCCAACGCAGGTGGATGTGGATGACATTTGATGATCCAGTGTGAGTGTGGAAGCGTCAACGTATATGAAAGCAAACGGAAGAAAAGGTGCAGAACGATCGCAGTGACACTTTCCCTTTTTTGGTTATCACTCTTGACGTCATCCTCCCCCCGCCGGTTCCTCAGGCATAGCCTTTTTTGTTGGGATGCACACACACACCACAGGAGAGCCGGGTGGGAATGGTTCCGAAGAGACAATGCAAGATGAAATGTCCTTGATGGCTGAGGGTATTCGCAGGTCACGATTTGTGGCAGGGACGTCCATCCGGAAGTGCGGTGAAATCTCGAAATGCATTCGAGAGACGTTTCGGGAGCACGGGAAGGCGCCTGAGAGGCACGGGCTCTCCCCGGCGACGGTGAGGAAGCATGAAGAGCACCTCCAGAGAGTGGTCGAGGCAAGGAGGGGTAGTTTGCTCAAAACTCTCGAGCACATTGTCGAAACACACCTGCATCGCATCGACATGGAACACCCTCGTGTTGTCCTGACTGCTGATGGCTATAACCCGGGCAGCAGGGACCTCACAGCCAGGATCCGCTTAGCTGCAGGTATTGCTCTAAGCTTTGGAAGCTGGCAACGGTCGAAGCAAGATCTACTCAGCCTGTGCCTCGGAAAGGACTATGGAGCGCGACCTCATTCTTTTCGAGATCCAACAACTTCAAAGTTGGGGCGAGAATGGGCTTTGGGGGGGTTCAGGACATACTCCGAAGTTAATGACCGCCGTTGGGGCATTCAATGTGTGTTCATGTGTTGTTGCGGGCAGCTGGGAAAAGGCAACAGGATCTCTCTACCGAAGACTTGAGTCTGCTGGGCTGGCGGACCACGTCAAAGAGAGAGGTCAGAGCGGGTGTGTCTTTTGGATTGATCCGAAAAAACCACCGAAAACCATACTGAACGTGTGTGTGTGTGGCAAGGAACCTTGGGGTGTGCCTCCCACCCCTACTCAAGAAGAAACCCAGTCTCTCCCGGAGGAGGTTCATGAATTTCGATGCATTATTTGTGACTACTCCTCAGCAAAGAAAACGTCTCTGTTTGCACACTACGATGCAAAGCACAGACCAGGGAGCAATGTCCCTTGCTCGTCATGCACAATCGAATGCAAAATATGTCACACAACAATAAGATTGAAGGGACAAAGCCAGCACTACCTGGCCCACCACCCCCGCTCTCTCACAACAAAACGTTGCTTACTTTGCTTTGAGACCTTCCGTAGTGTCCGTGAACGCGATCTCCACATGAAGACTGACCATCCTTGAGAAGGGGACAAGGAAATTCGCAACAAAGTCCAGCGCTGATATGCCACCACACCTCATATCCCAAGCACACACCCAACTGTGCGTTTTTCCCTTCATATTTGGGCGTTCTTCCTGCAGTACAGTGTATAGAGTTGTCGAGTCGACAACTGCCAGTTGTCGACTCGACAAGTGCCAGTTGTCGAGTCGACAACTGGCAGTTGTCGAGTTTGAGGTTGTCGACTCCACTAGTTGAGGTCACTCGTAACTACCAAACTAGTGCACCGTGCCCCCTACCCCCCCCCCCCCCCCCCCCCCAAAAAAAAATACGCAGGCTCCAGAACCCACGCGCTGCCTTGTTGTTTCCTTCACTGGGACCTGGACATGGCGTCACAAAAATATATTTCATCCAAAAAAAAGAATCCTTTTGAAGGTGTGGAGTGAACACAAAGGATGCCGTGCTGGGCATCAGGAATGTCGTGAAGGGTGTTGGCACCCTTGCTGTGTATTACTCTAGGTGGGTAGGAGAGGATGCCCTTTCACAGCGCAAAGAAAAATCTGTTCAAAAAAAAAGCAAAATCAGATCGTTCGAAAGCTTGAGCCACATCCCCGTGGTTCACGTGCTTGCAAGCACGTTGGCAGCGCATCCAATGGCATTGAATGCACCAGCGAAGCCAGCTTTACTTACCAATTCCGACATGTTGTGCTGTCCGCACAAACCACCCAGAGTGCAGTCTCGAAAGCCGAACCACGCCCGGACTGCATCAGCAGCAGCCGCTTTTCTTCAAAATCACTTCCCCCAGATCGAGACCTTTTCAAGCAATTCACTACACCCCAGGACATACTACATCACCCTTTGTGACAATTCCAAGTTCTTCTTTTTTCCAAGTTGTATATTGTTTTACATTTGCAGCAAACACGGCATTGGGTGGATCAGGGGAATCCCCTCAAAAAAAATGCTACTGCACATCTCTGAGATGATTTCTCCCCCAGAACGAACGCACGATCCTGTTTCTTTCCTGATGACCGTGGAAGGGATCATGGGGCACAGGGGCAGCGGGAGCGTGCCAAAATACTGAAATGCCGGCATTGGGTAGGGATATGGCCGAGCTGTGGCGAATCTCCTTGCGCACGCACGCGCGCACCGTACATCACCGCAACACCCTTTGCAGCAGTGCGAGGAAGGCGAAGGAGGCGGGGATGTGCTGCCCTCAGCCCTCCTTCCCCCCCCCCCCCCCCCCCCCACCACCATCCCCACCCACCCGCCCACCCTCGTACCCCGCCTCCCTGCATGCCTGCGGCACTTTCTAGCGCTGCAGCTTGCCATGAAAACCGGGGCGCCTCCCCGTCCCCAACCCGTCTTCGTGCCCACCCCCCCGTTTCCAGAGGAGACACACAACCTGCACAACGAGTGAAGGGTGCTCATTCTTGTGATCCCTTCTACTTCTATTTCACTACCCCCCACCCCGTTTCCAGAGGAGCGGGGTGCTGGAAACCAATGCAGCCGGGTGCAGCCAGCCCCCCTGCTGGGGGAAAGCAAAGATGGTCCGCACATTCCCTCCTTTTCAGCGGAGTTTTTTTTCCACATTTTCTTCGCTGCAGGTTTGAGGAGGAACGGCGTCGATGCCACACAAAACACCAGGGGGCGCCCTTTACCCTTGACTTCACAGCTGCAACATGCTCCGGTAAAAAGTTTTCTCTTTATTTGGTGATGTGGTTCCACTTCCACACTTCAAAAAATCGTTCATGCTTCGTGAGTACAGCACCTTCTGGCTTCACTGCGGACACAACTTCACTGGGGTTGCCCCCGCATGCCAGGCAGGCCTGTCAGGCAAAAGCTTGGATGAAGGTGCCGATCTTTCAAGCACAAACTGGTGCTTCGTATATCTTATATCCGATCCTGCTATCATGCCACCGCCTGCCCCACTAACGAAAGGGGGCTGTGCCTGAAACAAAACCGACCTGCTCAGAAGAAACCTGAAATAGCCCACCCCCCACTCACCCAGCCCCTGCCCCCACCCCCTACCCCGGGGCGATCACTTCAGTATGTGCACACGGCGGGGCGCGTTGCTGACGCGGTGCCAGCTGTCGAAAAACGGAACGAACGTTTGGCTGCGGATGGGGGTGGTTTTGAAGGCGAAGAAAGAACAGGAAAGCCTACTGAAAATAAAGGTGCGGAATACAGTCAGAAGATGCAGTATGCGGGTCCTGACCAGGACACCCTTGGCTGAGGAGGGTTGTAGAAGTCTATCTGAAGAGAGAGATAGAGAGAGCACCGTTGGCATGAATGGTTCAATCGAATGGCGGTGTGTGTGGGGTACGATCCTCCTTTCACGCCTGGGTCGTTGCTTGTCTGCAGCAAGAACAACAATAAAACTGAACAAAAAAGCGCCCTGCCGTGGCGTGATTTTCCAGTCCGTAGCACGACATTATTTGATGCCGATAATTTCAGAAGCATTTTCAGAAAGAAAATGCAACGAACACATACGACAGATTATTTTTTCCCCCCCCTTTCTTTTGCAGAACCTCTGCAGACGATTGAAAGGGGGAAAAGGACAGATTCTGTGATTTGTTGTCATTTTTTTTCCCAGCACACTGCGATGTGGCAGAACGTGTCTCTTGCTTTTGTTCGTGCCCTTGTGCTCCTCACTCACGACACCATCATAACCAGATGGAGTGTGAGTGCGGAAGCGTCAAACGCATCAAGGAAACGGAAGCAAAAGTGCAGAATGAGCGTCGTGACACTTTTTTCCACTGCACTGCGCCAATCCACCCTGAAAACCCAAACCCCCCCCAAAGCCCTCACCCCCAAAGCCGGACTCCCAAACCCCCCACCCCCTCGAATGTTATGGCGCCAGCCCGTATCCCCGATACGGCCCACTTATCGCGCTAACCATCCATCCCCACCCACACTCTCTCCCCTCCCCCTGCCCCATATCCCACCGATTTTTCGTCTATTTTTTCATCTTGTCTTCTCCACACACTCACTTCCCTACCGCCCCTTTTGTCCCCTCCCCGTTTCCCCACCACCCCCCACCCCCACCAGCACAGGAGATGAATAGTCGGAGAGAGCGAGAAAGAGAGGGCGCGATTTTCTCTCTCCCCCCCCTCGTTCTCGTTTCTCAAAAAAGAATAAAACTATTGACAGCTCCGCCAGATGGCGTTGGTTTTTCCTAATCCCTCGCCCCCTCAACCAGCCATCCCCTCTGAAGCCTGCATCAAGAAACCAACGCAGGCGCCCAGCCCAGGGGATAAGATAGGTCTGGTTTTCCGGTTTTCAAAACCAGGGTTTCCCGGTTCCCGGTTTTCTGGAAAAAAGCGCCCTATCACTTCACAGCTACAACCGCTCTGATGAATTTCCTTTTGTTTGTTGCGTTGACGCTTCTACACACAAAACCCTGAACTGATCACACCCTGAGCCTGATGAAGGGTGGGGTTAGTGTATAGAGCACGTTTGGTTGCAGCTGTGGTGGGGCGCTTTCCGCTCACACGAGTGTGCTTAAAAAAAAAAAGGTCGGTCTCATTTTTGGCGGGTTTTTTTGTGACTTTGGGACAGTAGAACAGTCAGAAAAAACGCCATAAAAAAATAGAAAGTGACCCCATCGTGATCCGCACAGAGCTCAAATAGTCCAAAGAAGGCAGAGAAGCGGAGAAGAAAAATGGACCTAGCGGGTGGCCCGGTGGGTGGTGATGCCCTCGTCATGCAGGTCTCTTCTGTTTTGAAGGTGCACACATGGTGGACTCCAGCCACCCTAGCGAGTGTCTAAGAGGGGTCTAAGACTGCAGTCTGTACTGAAGACGGGAGTCTATTTTCCAGCTAATTTACGCTAAGACTCCCGCTGGTTGAGATTCATGGGAGACACACGGTGTACTCCAGCGGAGGTAGGGTAACCTCCGCTGGAGTTCACCGTGTCGTCTGCCTCTGTGCAGCGTCACTCGGTGCCATCGAATACATGGCGACAGCCCACCAACTCGAGACAGATCTGCTTGTCTGGAGGGCTGAGACGAGAACACGAACGAATTTCAAGCAGTCTTGAAGGTCGCCAAGCCTATTGGGGGCAACTAACAGATGAGATTTATTTGTTGCCTGTCGTCACAGCTAGCCCATCTCCTCGATAACGGAATGTGTGCAGAGATCTCGTGGACCCTTTGGCCATTCTGTCGTGCACCCACTCCACCCACAACGCACACCTGTCACGAGTGGTCGCTCCCCCGTCCTCCTCCACCCTGAAGGTTGAACCCTCAAGGACCAGTGATCTCCTGCTGGCCGGGCTGCGATCAGCGAAGCCTTCCTACTTACAAGCGAATCCAGACTGTAGGGAACAGATGTTCACTACCGTGGCCTCCGGCGGCTGGGGGGCTCCGCCCCCCAGACCCCCCTGCGTAAAAAAATTACACCAGACCGGTTTTTTGGCCGAGAGTCCAAACTTTCAAAGCAGCTGCTGCGCCTGCCCCACCAAGCAGCCTCAGTACGACAGGACGCGCGCAGGCACCGGGCCCTCTCAGATTCTGGGAGGGTTTGCGCGGGTCGCGCGCGCCGAAGGCGCGCGCGAAAAATTTTCAAAACCAGAAAAACCGGAAAACGGCGCCAGAAAAAAAGTCTATCTTATACCCTGGCCCAGCCAAATGCAAAAAAAAATTATCTGCGGCAGAACAGAACCTATGCAAACCTGCGTAGGTTCGGTTGATGGTCGGCAAAAGAGGGGGGTGGGAGTGTGGGGGGAAGATGGGGGGATCACTGCAATAACGAGTCTAAAAACAAAACAGCAGCAGCAGCAGCAGCAGCAGCAGCAGCAGCAGCAGCAGCAGCAGCAGCAGCAGCAGCAGCAGGTAGGAATATCTTCAGAAAGGCGTATGCCTGTGAAAGAAACGGGTTCCGGGAAACGATGAGTGTGCACGGGTTGGGTGGGTGGGTGGGGGGAAGGGGGGAGGGGTGGTGGGCTGGGGAGGCACGGCCGGGTTATAGGCAGGGGGGGGGGGGAGGGGAGGAGGAGAGGGGGGTAGGGGGGGGGGTGACGGTTGGGTGAAGGAACAACACCACGCCGCCCCCGCCAACACAAATCAGACCTTTTTTTGGCACGGCCCCGCACCCCCCCCACCCACCCACCCCACCCCTACCCCTACCCCCACTTAGTCACCCGCACCCGGGAGGGTATCCTTGTTGCAAAAGGGAAGATAATCTATCGAGGATGGTGATGGCGGGCGCCTTCGTGTTTCCCAGTTGGATCCGCTTCTCGACGATGTGCGGCAGCAGGACGTCAGTGCCCCCTGTCAGTGCACTTGATAATCCTCCACGCAGGGCGCTCGGACATTTGTTGAGTTTGAATCGAACCCGATCGCGGCCCAGCCGCATCCTCATCTGCGGGCAGCAGGCTGGCCTCCCCTCATCGATGGTTGTGGTAGGGTTTCTCAGCCGCTCTGCGATACTGTTATAGGTGCTTTTATGGATACGCTCACCTGTGACCTCCGAAAAGATCTGGACCCTCTCCAGGGTCAGAAAATTGGCACCGCCTGTTTCCAGATGTTGTGTGAGGACTTGCGACTTCCCCGTGTCCCTCGTCCGGATGTGGAGGCAGAGGACGTGTGTCGTGGGGTGTTGTCGGCACTGCTATAAGCATATTCATGTCGGTGTGTGCCTTAGGCCCGGTGGCACCTCACACCACACCACCCTCACCTCAGCAGGTTGCGCCATGATGCTGGGCTGCACAGCAGCAGCAGTGGCTCTGGTGCTGGCAGCGGAGCCGCAGTGCCCGACTGACCCGCATTCCTGCCGCAACCAGCACGGGGGTGCGTATTCTTGGAGAAACAAAGACTATGCCTGCAACACGACGAACTGGATGATTGTCGACTACTGCGACAAGCTGTGCCCGATGCGTCTCGTCATCACAGACCCGCCTGAGCTGCGGACCTGGATGTGTGCGATTGACAACAGCTTCGAGCCGTACGCACCTGAGGCACACATCGACCTGCACCACCCGCTGAACAACCAGGAGCTGGAGCTGGAGGCTGTGGGGCATCCTGACGTGGGGTCGACACGGCGTGGGTGCGACACAGCTGACTACGCTTGGGGCAACAAGACGGTGGCGGGGAAGATTGCGCTGGTGCGGCGGGGTGGGTGCAACTACGACACACAGGCACGTCAGGCACGTGCCGCACAGGCTACGATGCTGTTCATAGTGGACTACTGGCCGTATTACAGATGGCGTACCATATCAGGCAGCACTGCAGGCATCGAGACGTTCCCTTCGTTCTTCGCAGCACGGCACGAGGCGGACTACGTGTTTGCCGCCCTCGACAGGGGTGTGAAGGTGAAGGGGAAGTTCCAGTACCAGTGCAACGACATGCCGGAAGGCTACCTGGACAACCCACAGGACTACCCGTGGGACGGATGTGGCGACAGTGAGGCTGCCCTCAAAGACACGTGCTTAGAGGAGGGTGCATCAGAGCCGCTGTGCGAGGTGTGCACGGTGGAGCTGCAGCTGCCGGGTGCAGAGAAGCTGTGCCTGTTTGGGAACAACCTGCGACCACGCAAGAGGGAGACCCTGATACACACGTCGTGGGACATGCCGTACACCGCACAGCAGGACGAGGTTGTGTACGCAACAGAGCTTGCCAACAAGGGCTGTTCTGTGTCGGACTACGCAGGGCTGACAGGCAAGATCCTGCTTGTGCCTGATACGGGGCGGTGCACGTTGGTCATGACAGTCCGCAGTGCACAGGCCGCTGGTGTGAAGGCGTACATCCTTGTCACGTCAACGTGGTACCTGCAGTGGTATCGCATACGCGCGTACTCACACCACGTGCAGATCCCGGTGCACACGGTGGACTACCACGCCACACCGAAGCTGCAGGCGTTTGTGGCGAACAGGGGCGGGCGCCACATCCCCGGGTCTGGGTACGCGCTGGACGCCATCACCTTCACACGCGGTGACCCGCCACCGACAGACCCACCGACTCCTGCACCGCTCCCGACTGCACCTCCTTCCGACGACAGCCCATAGCTGGACACGTCGCCCGACTTCGAGCTGTCTGCGGGGACGGTTGTGTGCATCGTGGTGGTGTGTGTGGACGTGGTGGTGCTCGGTGTGCTGTTTGTGCGGCAGCGGCGCGAGGCAGTGCAGCTGCCTGACGAGGTGCGTGTCAAGACATTCAGCATCCCGCTGAAGGTGGCGAGCATGGGTCTGAGCCTGACGCTGCTGCTGCTCATTGCGATTGTCACCTTCTCGCTGACACGTGTGGCGGGACGGGAGTCGACCGACAAGGCGATGGACAACGGGCGTGCTGCGTTGGGGCTGGCGTACGACAGCTCTGAGAAGAACACGGTAGACCTCTCTGACACAATACGCAGGAAGGAAATCCACCGTGTGCTGGTGCTGCTGCAGAAGGAGATCTTCAACATGGAGTACAAGCTCAAGGTGGTGCAGGACATGTTCTTCGGGTTCAACGGGTCGTGGGCTGAGTTCGATGCACGCTTCCTCACCTTCATGCGACTGCAGCGGAATGCCGACACTTCTTATGAATCTGTACGTCTGCAGCTCTTCACCACACGCGGCTTCTTCATGAACATCCAGAGCAAAACAGACGACAGGCCTGACGAGCTGCGGAAGGACGGTGTTGTCGGGAGTGTGGCGGAGACACAGGAGGGGTGGCGGTATGGTGTGAGTCAGTACGACGAGAACTTCATCACACGTGAGTTTGATTATACCGACACATATGAACGTTACCGATACAACGCGAGTCGCATGCTTGCCGGCAACATCGGTGATCCACTCGCAGTCACTGCTGGTCAGCCACTCGGGCACTCCACGTGGATGGCAGGCAGGCTCACCTTCCCGCTCGGTGTTCACTATTACCACCCGATGTCAGCGTACCGACCGCTGTACGGTGGGGAGGGGCAGTACCACGGCATCATCGAGGTGATGGCGGAGCTGTCTGACTTCATCGGCGACGCCTTGCATCCCAGTGGGCAGTCCGACGCTGTGACTTCCGAGGTTGCACTGTCCGCAGGCATCACTCAAAACATGAGTGTGGTTGTGGTGGACGTGGCTGACAAGGCCATCCTCGGTGGGCACCATATTCTGACAAGATCATCTAGCATCGCAGGTTTTGCTCACCAGGAAGCCATTCTTCCGTTCTATGGACTGTACTACATGCACTCGCACCCCAGCATCAGGGTGTCAGCACTCGCCCACTACCTGGACAGTGTGGATGGGTGGACAGAGCACGAAGGGGAGTTCGACCAGGAGGTGCACTTCAAGGAGCAGGCGTATGTCACGCTGGCGAAGGTGGGTGTGTCGGGGGGACGTGCTGCCGACACAGGTGTGCACAGCTGGGATGTGGAGATGCGTGGCGGGGGTTGCGGTGCGTGTGTGGCGTACGACACACAGCTGCAGAAGGAGGTGCTGGTGTTTGACGGTGCGACCACACTGCACATCTACCGGAACATGACGCGGCGCACACCCATCGTGGCACAGTCGCAGGTGAGCGGGCCTGGGGAGCCCTGGCGCAGCAGGTACGAGGCGTTCGCAGACACCCTGACACACGAGGACGGGACGGAGTGTGTTGCAACCACATGGCGTCCGACAGCAACGGAGTCTGTGAAGCGGTGCCTGCTGCGCCCGGACGTGACGGCGGAGTCGTCGTACACAGTGAGCATGCGCATCCGGCCTGACGTGGCGTACACAGAGACAACACCGCACGCCACCACACCGCGTCTGTTCAGCGACTCGCTTGTGGGTGATGCCAACATTCGGCTGTTTGCGAACGGGCAGCTGTACCTGTTTGTGCTGCGGTACGGGTGCCGCACGAAGGCGTACGAGGGTGGGTTCCCTGTCCATGTGTGGACAACTGTGACGGTGAGGGTGGTGCACGGGCAATGCAGTGTGTTCGTCAACGGCACGCTGTACGATACTGGGACCGATAGTCGCATGCCGTTGACGTCTGGTCATAATTTTAACTTGGGTTATCATAACGTCCGCCTCCACATCAACCCGTACCGCACTGGGCAGTTCTTCAAGGGGTGTATAGCCAGCGTGCAGCTGTTCCGCTATGCCTGGAGCAGCAGCGTTACCGCCTCCCTGCACACACAGGACAGGCTGGTGCGAGTGGTGGACAGGAAGCGGTTCTTTGCACAGACGAAGACGCTGTACATGAACGGGAACGAGCGTGCGGGTGTGACGTGGAGTGTGGGTGTGGTGATCCCGCGTGACGACATCATGCGTGTTGTGGACGCGAACAGGCGGTCCACACTTGCGGCTGTGCAGACGCAGGAGGACAACACGAACAAGGAGCTGACACAGAAGGCGAATGCGACAATCATGGTGATTGTGGCGATTGCGGCGACGTCTGTCGTGGTGTTCCTGGTCTTCAACAACGTGCTGACGCAGCCCTTCACTCGGTTTGCATACGACATCATGCGCGTGTCGCAGGTGGACGTGGAGGGGATTGCGACGCTGGAGGGGGACGTGTCGCTGCTGCGGGAGATCAACGTGATGCGGCGTGCGATGAACCGGCTTGTGGAGAACATGCGCGAGTACAAGACCTTCATGCCTGAGGCGATCTTTGCGAAGGAGCAGGCACTGGCGTTTGCCGGCGGGGTGCATGCGCAGGAGGTGCCGGCACCGGGGCTGCAGACAGGGACAGCCGCTGTGCTCTTCACAGACGTGCAGGGGTCGACGAAGCTGTGGGAGGCGTGCACGGAGGAGATGGCGGAGGCGCTGCGGCTGCACAACACGGTGATCCGCGAGGTGATTGCCGAGCACGCTGGGTACGAGGTGAAGACGATCGGGGACGCCTTCATGGTGTCCTTCCCGGACGTGGATGCGGCAGTGCGGTTCGGGCTGAGCACACAGGAGCGGCTGTTCCGTGCGGCGTGGCCTGACGGGCTGCTGCAGGTGGTGCAGGCACCGGGGGACGAGGGGCGCGGGCTGCGTGGTCTGCGTCTGCGGATGGGCGTAACGCACGGGGCGGTGAACGTGGAACGAAACGAGGTTGTGCGGCGGTGCGACTACTTCGGGCCGACGGTGAACCGTGCTGCGCGGCTGGAGGCGAACGGCGTGTGCGGGGGTGTGGCTGTGGAGGCGTCTGTGGTGCCGCACATCGCAGCCGTGCAGCAGGGGGAGGCGGTGGTGCTGGCGCTGGGGACCAAGTCGCTGAAGGGCATCGGGGACGTGCCGCTGTGCCTGCTGGTGCCGAAGGGGATGCCGCAGCGTGCGGCACACGTGGACAGCACGGACCCGGCACACAACCCGCTGCAGGTGGTGCCAAATGCGCAGCTGAATCGTGTGTCGAGCTTCACCAGTAGCCATGGCAGCACCAACAGCGCAGGTTCCGCACACAGCCAGGGGAGGTCTGGGCACCGGCAGAAGCTGCAGGCAGTGGAGCGCTTCAGCGAGCACCTGTCGGAGGTTGGGAGTGCCACCACAGGCTACGTTGACTTCTGTGTGCAGGACTCGCGCGCAGCCGACGTGACGGCGCTAGCAGACAGTAACCTGCGTGCAGTGCTGGCGTGTCTCGGCCGCTGCGACGGGCGCCTGCTGAACGTGTGCGGGACGGCGGCGCTCGTGGTGTGGAACGTAGTGGCGCCGTGTGCGGGGCACCTCGAGGCGGCACTGCGCTTCGCGCCCCTGGTTGCAGGAAGGGGTGCGGGTGGCGGTGCAAACGGCATCCACTGCGGGCTGTGCAGCGGGAAGGTCTTCACAGGCTACCTCGGGGCGGGCAAGCAGCGCTTCGTGACTGCCGTGGGGCAGTGCGTGCAGGTGTGCCAGCGCGCACAGCTGACAGCCCTGATGACTCGGAAGGCGGTGCTCTTCGCAACACAGGACACGCACGTCACGAAAGCCTTGCAGACACGCGGGCTTGCTGCTGCAGCGGAGGACATGCACCAAGGGGACGCTGTCTACTCCGTGTGTGCCGTGCTGTGCGACGTGGTGGCGGCACGCCTGGAGGAGACCAAGCACGGCCTGCTCAGCACAGCCGCGGTGGACAAGGCCCCGGCCTCTGTCTGACTGTTGCCTGCCTGCCCGAAAAGTGCCGCAAATCAAAGTCGAAGAGACGGGCTACTGGGCCGTCGATCGCCACGCTGTGCTCCACCCAAACTCCCACATGCCTGCTCGTGGCGTTGTTGTGATGTGTCCTGTATGTATCTGTTGTCTCCTTTGATCCTGCGTTTGTTCCGAACGGCTCGCAAAGTATCAACGACCCCCTCTACCTGTGCCCCTGATACTCGCATCGGAACAACCCTACGAAGCCCATGGCACCGGGCATCCGAAGAGGGGGCCCCGCCACAAACTGCGTCGAAAACTACGTCAGAACACCGCAAATCGGGCTTTTCAGGGGCACCAAGCTCTACGACTGGCCCTACTCTCTCTCTTGCAAGCCCTCTGACACGTAGGCTTTCCAGCCGCTGTGCGCCACACGCCGCCATACACCTCAGCGACGTGCAGGGATCTGGCCTGCCTTCTGGCAGCTGCCCAGGTCTGCACCCACAACCGCGAGGGTGAGGCGATACGTCGGGTTGCTCTCCACTTGAGTGCCAGTGGCTTCCTTTCCTATGCGCTTTGCAAATATGAACTGCCGAGCACACTCCGCGGTGACGGCCAGTACCCACATTGGATAGTAATGTGTCGAAGTTGAGCGGCACGCGGTGCTGCCTCTGTGGAATAGGCCTGAGGCCCCCGCCCCCGCGTATACACTGGTGCGCCTTCTCTATCCACCCCCACTGAAGCCCTGTGCCATCATCCTGGCCAATGCCCTGCCGGGCATCACCACCACCACCACCACATTCTGCCAGGACTATCGCCCGCAACACAGCCGCCCCTCCAGGAGGGCACACAGGCCCCCACCCCCTCCGCCTTTTAACAGAAGAGCTTCGAGTGGTAGGGGGGGAGGTGGTCTTCCTCCCGTGTGGTCTGAATCCTACCCGGCTGTCGTGCGATGGGGGCGCATGCAGGGCGTGTCGGGGTTTTGATTTACATCCTCGCCTGGCTGGCGCAGAACCCGCGCGATGCGGCATGCGTGGTGACGGAGGCGCCGGAACACTGCTGCAGCTACAGCCTCCCGGGGACAGTTTCGCTCGATATGCGAGATGACCTTATCTTTGCAGGGAGCGGTGAGAAGTTTACGACGCTCCGAGTTGGCGGTGGCGACAAGATCACCCTTGTCGGGGACATCAACCTCAACGGCGCTTCGAAATGGCATGTCGAGGCTTCGCGCATCAGCGGCACGACAGTAATCTCCCTCGTCTTCTTCCAGGCTGAGGTGCGTCTCGTCAGCTTCCTCTCCACCGGCTCCGCCCCGTCGTCGCTTCTCAGCTCCACAAAGGTGCAGGACGCGACGGAGGCGCTGGAGTGCTACGACATTGAGGAGTCGTTCACCCGCCCCGTCGTCTACACCTGCTGCCACAGCAAACGCTTCACCGCCGTCAACACCGACAGCGGGGTTGCAACGGAAGTGCCCCTCAAGTCGGACTGTTACAGCCTCTCTCTGAACGGAGGAAGTCTCTACGTCGCAACGAAGAACGATGGCGTTCTGATATTCGACGTGTCGGATGCATCATCACCCCCTTTGGAAAGCACAAAGTATATCCCAATCGACCGTGCGGTAGTCAGCCTCCACCAGACCCTCGGCCTGCTTACAGTCTTCGGAAAGAACGGGGGCAAGGCATCGCTCCAAACCGTCGACCCCACGACCCTCGCCGTTGTCGCGGAGGTCACCCCCGATGTGCAGGCGCCGTCTATGCAGGGTGTCGAAGTTGCCTTCTCCCTCTTCCACTCCGCTGTGGTATCCGCCGATCGGGGCATCGCAAGGTGGTTTGACATCAACCACGCGGGCGCCGTTGCGGAGGAGCGCGACGCCCCAACCTCGCCGGGGGGTTCCTGGGGCGAGCTGCTCACCACACACGAGCTGAACAGCTTTACGCTCCACCGCCGCTGGCTCGCCGTGTCGCACGGCAGCTCTTTGGAGGTCTACCGCCTCGGCAACCCCTCCACCGACGCCCCGCCAACACCATCCCCAACCGAAACACCCCCCACTCCGGGCACCGCTGCCCCTGCAGGGGGGCCGGGTGCCAATGCGACGGAGGTACCTGCCACACCCGCTCCTCCCGCAGACACACCTGGGCCCGACGCGACCCCACTCCCTCCGCGGGGAACCCCAGCTCCGGGCGTGGCTGGCGCGGCGTCGTGGCCCCCGGGGGCAGGGGGGACGTCGACACCCATGCCGTGGGGAGTTGTGGGGTCGCCGGCGCCGTCGGCGGTGCCGGAGGATGTGCAGGAGGGGCTGCGGCGGCTGGAGGAGGTGGAGCAGGCCGCAACCGCCGCGGGGAATGCGGCAACCGTTGGGGCTCTCTTCGAGGGCTCCTCCGCGGGCCCAGCGCTCCGGCTGCTGATGGTGGGGCGGCACTGCCGCGAGGGTGCCCGGGTGTGGGACACGTCATACCCGCTCACCTTCCACCCCACGCAGTGGACCATCCTGGGGACGCAGGCCGCCGGAGCCGTTGTGGGAAACTCCCTCATCACAGTCTCATTCTGGATCGTGATGTCGGTGTCCATGCTCCTCCTCCGCGGGACCCACCTCGCCAGGACCCTCACAACGCTGGGCCTCTTCCGCTTCCCCTCCGCACCCCTCTTCGTCTTCCAGTTCCTGCTGCAGGGGACCACGCTGGGCGCGATGGAGCTCATCCTATATATGCCTTCGATCGCCTCCTTCCTCATCGGTTTCGCCTCGCTGATCTTCTGCCTGGTTGTGCCGACCGTTCTCCTCCTGAAGGTGGCGCAGTGCGTCCCAAATCGGGCGTATTTTGCAGCGGACCCCCTGACGGAACGCCACGTCTGGCTGACCTTCCTCATCGGTGCCGGGGAGTGGGTCAGCACCTGCCCCACAGAGCTCTGGGCGCTCCGGTATAAGTCTGCGCTCACCCCTTACCGCGAGAAGTGGGCTTGCTTCTCCTTTGTGGAGATGCTCGGAAACATCACGCTCGCGGCACTCCAGGCGACGCATGCCGACAGCTCTGTGGGTTGCGGGCATAAGAAGCTGACACTCGGGTGCGTCTTCCTTATCCTTCTCTTCCTGGAGATGTACACAACGCCCAGAGCGAGGGCACGTGACCTTTACCTCTCGGTGACAATCCTCTCTCTTCAAGCCGGGGCCATGTTCTTCATGTCTGCCGGGTATTACAAGTCGGATATCAACCATTGGTGCTTCTACGTCGCGCCCCCCCTTCTCCTCCTCTCTGTCGCGCTCATCTTCATCAAGCTCGGGCTGGATTGCATCTCCGAGGCTTACATTGTCTACACAGGGAGGCGTTCCAGGCTGCAGGCGGAGGCCAGCACACGCCATGTCGACGAAGAGCTGAATCGGGGCGGCTCCATCATCCTCCCCAGGGCCGAAGGGGAGCCTGCAGCGGAGGTTTGCGACTCGGCAGGGCTTGCCGCAGGCGGGGGTGCCGCTGCGGCAGCCGGTTCCGGCCTGACCTCCGACCCCGACACACTCCTGGAGTTGCAGGGGTTTCCGTCGCTGGTGATAGAGAGGACGGAGTCTTTCCAGGTGGGGGGGTCTGTGCTGTCGCCGGTGCTGACACCTCAGGCGTCGCTGCTGTCGCAGCAGCTGCCCTCGTCGAGGCGGAAGAGCAGCCAGGTGATGCTGGCGGAAAGCGGGGTTCAGGGCGAAGCCACAACGCTGTGGCAGCGGCGTGAGGCAATGAGGAGATGCAACTCGGCGCTGGCGGGTGGTGGCGGCGGCGGCGGCGAGCCGCCTGCGGGTTGGCGGCGTGGGTTCGGGGGGAGCAGCAGCGACGTCCTTCCCCCGATACGGCGTGACTCTGTTGCGAGCGCTGCAGCCGTGGGCGATGCTGCCCTGCCGCGCAGCGCAACCAACATCGACACGCTCCTGACGTCGCTCCTCAGCCCCACATCGCAGGGGTTGCACGACAGCTTCGGGTCCACGGGTGGTGGCGGCGGCTCGGGGAACAGCCTCGTCCCGACACCCCGCCGGGCGAGTTTCAGCATGATGATGGGTGACGAGGGGCCCAAGGAGAGGGTGCCCTCCCTGGTGGCAGGGGTGATGTCCCGCTCCCGTGTGTACGATGCGCTGTGAGGAGAGAGCAGAAAAGGGGGGGTGGTGATGGTGGAATATTTTGCCGTTTGTCCAGGGGGGAACCTGTTCTAGCGATCGACGAATGCCCTGCTGATGGTTCCTCTCTCTCGCCTTACTGAATTTGCTGACGCAAGGTTTTGTTTTTCATCTGCAGGTCCTGCAGGACACACCACACCCGCAGCAGGCGTGTGGGGTGTTCTTGCGATCGACGAATACCCCGCTGGTTCTTCTCTCCCCTTTCTGATTTGCAGACACAAAGTTTCTGTAGCCTCATGCAATGAAGGAGGAAATGGAACACAGAACGCAGGTCCGATTTGAGTTTACGGCACGCGGTAGTGCCGTAACTGCAGAGCCACATCTGGTCGAGGTGTGTGCGTTTCACCACAACCTCTCCCCTCCCCATTCCCCCAGTGTTCAGTGACATGTGTCGATAGTGTTCCATTTCCCCTGCCATTGAGCGTCACCACCCCCAACAGCAGGGGATCTTCCTGTGCCCCACGTTTCGTTTCTTCCGGATCTGCTTGGCGCACAAAGCTGCCAAAAACAGCCCCTCTCCCCACCCCATCCTACAGCAGGCACCCAGTCCTCTCTCGTCGAAGAAAGTCTCGCTGCCAAACCCCCACCCGGGTTTGGTTTTAGGCGTTGATGCCTCCGCACGCACACGCTCACCCTCTCTCCTCGCCTGTGCTGTGTGAAGGTGAGTGAGTGCGGACCACAAGGCGAGTTGAGCGAGTCCTGCACAAGCAACATATTCCTCTCACATCGAGTTGTGTCTCAGTAAATACCGGTACACGGCAACAAAGAGGCTGCAGGGTGGGGTTTGCTTTCGTTCGTCAATGAAGGAGGAAACGCAAACCTAAGGATCACAGGTAGGTTTAACTTGGTTGTGGGATGGCCGGCTCTGTGTCAAACTGTGCGGATTTGGCTATTGCACCTTCGTGCGACAAATATGCCGTGGTGCGTGGATAATACAATATACGAGTGGGCTTTTCTGAAAGGCATCCCGCACGCATCGCGCGCACGGCGGGCCTTGCTCTTGCCCCCTCTCTCTCTCTTTCTGCCTCCCCCCCCCTCCCGGTCCCCCCACTTGTCGTTCCGACGGGTGCCTGCCTGTCGTTTTTTCACCCGTCGTCGCGACAGGTCGGCCCACCTGTCGGTGCCCGACGAGTATGGGGTGTGGAAATCAAACATACAAATGTGTGTACGCAGCGTTGTTTGCTTCCCATATCACCCCCCCCCTCTCTCGTGCGAGAGAGCGAGATAATGTGGTGTGTAGTCCCTTGGTGTTTGGTGTTTACTGGCAGTCTCCTTATCAAAATGTGCGATGTGGCACAAGAGGGGGTGTTTCTCCCTCTGGCGGAGGAGGAAGAACATGGCGCGTTCTTTTCGTTGCATTTCCCCCTCGTTATTGTGAGGAAAAATGCTGAATTCTTGTTCTTTTTGTTTTGCCAAAATCTTCTGGATATCTCCCCCCTCAGTCGGATATAAAATAATTTGCAAGAGTTAGGAGCGACGAAGCGGAGCGAAGTCGCGAAGTAAACGAAACGAAATCGGACACGGCACGAAGCTTTCGAATGTAGCACCTTCATGCCACTTCACAGGCCTCCTCACACAGCGTCACAGCATTGAGATAGCAAGTGGGTATTTGTGCGCTCAACAAAAAGCAATCCGGTTCTGTTCTCCCACAGTTGGTTGGAATGCCTGATCATAAAGGATGACGAATATATTTGATGGTCCGCTGAAGAAGTGCCGCTGCTTGAGGCGCCGGCGGAGCCAACCGGGAGGGGGGAGGGGGGGAGGAAAGGGGGTTTCTGTACCTTTTGCCTTTGCTAGATCTTGCGAAACCTCATCCTCCCCACCCCCCCGATCCCCACCCCACTTCACACCACTTCGTCAGACTGGGGATGAGTGGTGCTGCACAGAGAATGGGGGGGGGTGGGAGGGGTTGCTTTCCACACATAATTTGCAGCAGGCACTTGCCGGTTTGTTGTGAACGTCTTTTTTTTTAACTTCTTCTTTTGTCTTTTTGCCATCACCTCACGATCGGAAGAGGGGGGGGGGGTGACACATTGTGCGGTAGGTATTGTTGAAGAACACTAAACATGCCGTTCGTTATCCCCTTGTCTCTGTTGTGATTCACCCTGCTTTCATTCGTTTATCCAGTATTCCGCTGCAAGAGAACAACAAGTGGCATCATGTTGGTGCGTGCGTATTGATGATACAGTGTGCGACTCAATGATGCTGCTCAGTTGCCTTGCAAGCCTGCGACTGCCGGTGACTGTGGTGCAAAGAGAACTCAGCGAACACCAAGACAGTTGTTGAAACTATGAAAGGAGCTGCGGACAACCCCCCCCCCCCCCCGGGCAGCACTCCGGGCGTCCCGAAGTCTGTCTGCAAAGGCCCGCACAGCATACGGCAGCCCCTTCTTCGTGGGATCCCGCAGTGGGAGTCAAACAAACCTACACAAAAGGGGGGCGGGGGTCCTTCCTGGAGTTTGGGCACTAAAGGGACCCTTGCTGTCACTGTGTCAACACAATGCTCTTTACCCACGACCCCGAACCCCTTCGCGCGAGTGAGACAGTGGAGCGTGCATCGAGCGGGATGAGGTTTTCGTTGGGTCTGACACTGCGACAACGAGATCGAGTCTGCTCCATGCCGCTGACAAGACTACGGCGTCATCATAAATTTACTTTTTTTTTTCATTCACATAAACTCAGGGTATAAGATAGACTTTTTTTCTGGCGCCGTTTTCCGGTTTTTCTGGTTTTGAAATTTTTCGCGCGCGCCTTCGGCGCGCGCGACCCGCGCAAACCCTCTCAGAATCACACCCAACACGGCTGGACCAGGCTCTGCCGAACAGCAGTGGCGTGTTGCTCCACGCAGCTCCCCGAAGGGACGGAACTGAGCTTTCAATGCGTCCACGTACTGACGGAGCGCGGCTTCGCATCACCTCCCGCATCAGGACAAACCCCCCTGAGGGTGCTGCTCTGCTGGTACGCCTCACGAAGGGCAACTACCTTCATGGTCGAGCTTGTTGCATGACCACCCCCTTGAGGCAGTCAGTCAGACGATGCGCACAACGTGCGCTCATGCGAACACCAGCGGGTGTCTCCAACACTGCACAAATCGCGGTCCCGCCAGAACCCGAATCCGTCGATCCTCTCCAAAGCGGACATGCACTCCCGAAAACATCGGAGTTTGCATGTGTCATCCCCAGCAAGGCAAACGTGCTCGAGACAAGGTCGTAGCTTGCGTGGATGACAGGGTGGTCCTTGGCAGTGTGCACCGCAACGAGATTGAGTGCATGCGCTCGGCAAGCCGCCCAGAAGGAGTACGGTGCGGTCGGAATGATCAAGCTACCGGAGTATCTCGAAACTTCAAACAGAGAAGACCTGCATGACGAGGACATCACCACCCACCGGGTCCCGCTGGGCTCCTTTTCTCCGCTTCTCTGCTTTCTTTTGACTGTTTGAGCTCCGTGCGGATCACGATGGGGTCACTTTCCATATTTTTTTGGCTAATGGTCCCACTGGTTGACTGTCACAAAGGTTCCCCAAAAACCGGCGAAAATCCGATCGGCCTTTTTTTTTTCCAGAAAACCGGAAACCGGGAAACCCTGGTTTTGAAAACCGGAAAACCAGACCTATCTTATCCCCTGTAAACTTTCAAGGTTGCTTTGTGTGGTGTCCATCGCGGGAACACTCCCCAGCGAAAGTACATACACCCCACGCGCGCCCATCGTTCCCACCCACATATACACAAGCCCACCCCCACCACCCCACGCGATCTGTCCTGTCTGCGATCTACGGAGCCCACCTTCTATCGAAGGTGGCGCTATATGAATCGTTTCTCATCACCCAAACCCCCTCTCCCCACTGCTTCCTCTAAGCCTGGCACTGCTGAGCAGATCACATCCCGTGAGATGTCGGGGCGTGTTGCCTGCATGTAGAGCGAAGGGGAGGGTGGGGGGCCTTTGCGCTTCTCTCCGTGTGTGGCTTGGGCCACTCACACATCACTGCATCAACACATCTTGTCGGAAGCATCACAGCAGCATGCCGAAAAAGAACAATTTCCACATCGGGTGACTTCGCTCTGTGTGCCAAACCGTGTCAGTCCGTCTCCCCTTTTTGTGAAGCGACTCACGTTTCTGCACTTCTGAGCGTTTGCTATGTTGGATTAGCGGATCCGCATCGTACAGAACATCTACGAAAGACGACGCACGAGAACTGATACGCTATATACTTCTGAGCGAAAGGCCCCATCACCTCATATCTTCCTCCCTCTCTCTTATATTTACTGCTCATGATATTGTGTTTTCCGGGTTGCGCAAAAAACAAAGCAAAAAAAAATCCCCCGGCAGAACCCTTTTTTTTGCCCTTCTTTGTTGCCTTTCTGGGTTGCGAGCGGCGAGGTGGGTGCAGGGGGGGCGTAAGTTGCGACGTGGCGAAGGGAAACCGTGCGACTTGAAGATTGGCACCTTGGTGCCCACTTCGCGGGGGAATCATCGCAGCCTTTGTGTTGTCTGTGCGTGCTCAATGTAAAGGAGTTCGCAGAGAAGGTGATGGGTGTGTGTGGGGGGGGGGGGGCGGATGGTCTTCGCTTGTCGCGGGTAGAAACCTCGACTCACAATTCGGACAGCTGCCGATAGTTCCGGGATGCCGTAATGGTTACGGCGAAAATAACCACAGGGGTTATCCTGGGCCTTGGGGGCCGCTGTGGCTTTCTTTCTTCTTGCGTTGCGTAGCCACGCCTTTCTTGCACCGTTGCTCATTAAGAAGGGGGGGGGGGTGGGAGTGAGGGGCGATGGGTTTGCCCTCACCCACCCACCTCAACCCCCCCCCCCCCCAGGGGGGGTCAAATGGGGGTGACAAACACGATTTTTCAAAAAACCGGCGCAGAGGCCCCAAAGCCCCCGTAAACCCTCCAAACCCCCCCAGATTGGTCCGGAAACCCATCGAACCCCACTTTTCCACCATTCCGGGCACCTCAGGTGCCCGAATTGGGGTACCTAAATTTTGTGCCACCGTTTGGTACCGGACAGTGCCACTGTGTGGGAGGTTGGAAAAGAAAATGCCCCAACACACCACATCTGAGGGTTGCAATGCATGTTGCTTGCCAACCACGTCATCCGGTGGGTGTCACGCGCTATGTAGGTGGCATGAGCCAGGTCTTCGATGTGTTCTGGCTTGTATATGTACCTCCCTGCCTGCGGCACAGGCACTGCCTTTGTCCCCCACACCAGCCACAGAGAGCGTATTGTACTCGGTCCACGGTTGCTGATTCATTGTGATGCGTTGTATCCTCGAGTGAACGTCACACACTAGTGGCACCACCACCCGCCATCCGAGAGCTGTATTGACTTTGCGCCCTTCCGTTGCATTCACCTCGCCACGCATATTGCACCGTTCAGTACCAGTGCTCTTGGGCCAGGCAAAGTAGACCGCAGCAACTACCAATTCTGGCACAATGGGTACCACGACAGCGCACTTCGTGTGTTCCCGGAATGTACAGCTCGTGTTGCAACAGTCGTTGTCAACACATCCCGGTTGTGGAGCACTGCTGCACAGGAATCACACGACCATCTGGACTTGTTCCGTACCTACAGGCAGCCTCCCGGTGCATGGTGGCAGGGAGGTACATATACAAGCCAGAACTCATCGAAGACCTGGCTAATGCCACCTACATAGCGCCTGACACCCACCGGATGACGTGGTTGGCAAGCAACATGCATTGCAACCCTCAGATGTGGTGTGTTGGGGCATTTTCTTTTCCAACCTCCCACACAGTGGCACTGTCCGGTACCAAACGGTGGCACAAAATTTAGGTACCCCAATTCGGGCACCTGAGGTGCCCGGAATGGTGGAAAAGTGGGGTTCGATGGGTTTCCGGACCGATCTGGGGGGGTTTGGAGGGTTTACGGGGGCTTTGGGGCCTCTGCGCCGGTTTTTTGAAAAATCGTGTTTGTCCACGTAAAAGGGTGGCATTTGACCCCCCCTAACCCCCCCCCCCCCCCCTGCGGGAGACTTCCTTTGCCTTTCCCTATCGACAATCCATTCCCTCCCCCCACCCCCACCCGTGTGGGATTCTCTGGGGATAATGGCGTGGTCGTGGAACCCCCTGGAACTGGCACACAACCAGGAAAAACTCCAGGTAAAAAACAAAGTAAGGCAATGCCTCCGTGCGGCCAGGAGAACACGAAACAGAAGAGACCCCCCCGATGAGCACGCCAAACAAGCCCGAACCGCACACTCCTCCCCCACTCCCTTCCCATCATGGTTGAGCTTGGCCGCACCTCAGTGCAGTGCCGCCCCCTCCCGCGGGCGGGCGTGCATTCATCTCATATTTTGTTCTCCCGTTTTGTGGAAAGCCCAAAATATGTGTGTGCTGCGCTCGCTGGGCCGGACCAAGCAGGCTGCATCATCGGCCCGTATCCTGCTGGGCATGAACCCCCTCTCTTCCTTGCCCCTCTGTGTGTGGGCAACTTGCCCTATATGTTATTGGCCATCGGAGCTGGCTCTGGAGATCAACCCCATCAAGCTGCTGTTTTAACGAAAAGGGGCAGAGATGGCACGACACACCACATCAATATATGCATTGGGAGGCCTTCGTTCTGTGCCACACTGTGTGTCAAACTGTGTCATATCACAGCCAGTGTTGTGAGGCGGCTCGCTCAACCGTGAGCAGGCTCATGGTTGTCTGCGCTGGCTGGCAGGTCGTTGTTTGTTAATCGCTCTTACGATATACCGGCAGCCTTCGCCGTTGGCAATGGGGGCCTCCTCCTCCTTCTTCGCTCAGAAGTGCAGATCGCTCATAAGTGAGAACAAGGAGGGGTTCCGATGATAGAGTTTTGATGTCGTGTTGTTTTGTGGAAGCGTCAAACGCATCATTCATATTACAGTAAGAAAAATGAATCACGGTTGCTACGCTTTTCTGTGGTGTGGTGTGGTATGGGCGCCTCCTCACCTTCCCGCCGATCCGCCCGCTGATTTGGATAGCGTATCAGTTCTCGTGCGTTAGTCTTTCGTGGACTCCTGTACGATGCAGATCCGCTAATCCCACATAGCCCACGCTATGGCGTGGACTTTGAAAGTGCCGCCTTGATCTCCTTGTTGGATAGAACCCTCAATATCACACCCTCAATCAGCTGACGCTATGGTGTGATTTTCTGTGGTGTGGTGTGGTGTGGGCTGCCCCTCTCCCTCCCACCACCCCGCCCGGTGTTGGGGGGAGGGGGGGCGGTGATTCTGCCGCTGCGGTTTTGGGCGAAAAAATCCGTTATGTCGTTTCTTTGTTGGATCCAGCCAAACAGGGGGGGGTGCAGCGATTATTTATTGTGTGCAGAAATATTGCGTTTTTTTCTGCTGAAGTGAGAATACAACAAGCGCGGGCACCTTAATGCCAGCTTGTGGGGGGGGTGAGGGGCGTTCGCTCTGTGTCAGAAGTGTGTCAGGTTGCCACTACGTTGTTTAGGCGGCCCGCTTTCCTCCCCTGCAGAGCGAATGCCCCCCAACCCGTCTTTCCGAACCACACTACGTATATATCGTGTGCGTGACGACAAAACTTCCGTGCGTGTGTGGCAGTGGGGGGAGGGGGGTGGGGTGTGGGGGGTGGTGGGATCGCGCACGTGTTGCAAGACCAGGTGTTCTACAGCACAAACCGCAGCAAAAAATTCATATAGTCGCAGGATTTGGCAGGAAACATACAGCAAAGTGGTGCTCTGTTTCCCCCATCCACCCTCCCACCCCCCACCCAAGCGCGGCATGCAAGGGAGTGAAGCTGACCACCCCCCACTCGATGGTGTGTATGGCGTGTCTGCTGCTAGCCCCAGCAGGCAGCCCCAGTGCCAACAGGCCTCTCTCGCTTTGTACAGCACTATGCGGTAGGAAGTGAACCGGCATGTGGCGTGATCATGGGCAGCCCCTGGGTCAGGAGGAAGGAGGCACTCGGATGGCTCTCGACGACCTCGTTCCGGGTCTTTTTTTAAAAAGAACTCCGGATGTGCACCACGAGAGAGGGGCGTGTTGGCCAGGAGTTCGGCCCGAAGTTTGTCGATACATGGATACAGGGGTGTGAGGGGGGTGGGGGCCTGAAGCACCTGATGCTAGGATCAAAACACACAATACACAGGGGGTCTTCGTCAGGTACCGGCGTGTGGGCAACCGCAACCGCATATTTGTCTGAGATAAAATACGAATTAATACTGTCGGCGTAGCAAAGTGGACCACCCAAAGCAAACTGTTTTGATTGCCACCTGCTAGACAACGGAGACCCCCCCCTCTCACCGAGCTGTCGGTTCAACAGGTTCGCCAGTCCGCACGAGCCGACGGGCGGGATTTAACTGTTGCATTCTGACCCGTTGGTCCTGACAGGAAGACACCGCCTGTCGGGTCAGGCACCCCGGCTGGTCTACGACACGGCGCGACGTGCGGCATTGGCGCCAAATCCCCCACCCCCCTCCACTCTTTCCTGTTGACTGTTGCCCTTCTTCCCCCCCCCCCCCCCAAGTCACACCACTCATTCAGCAGCAACCGCTCTTTAGCCTGTATTTTGTTTGTTGATGCGTTGCCGCCTCGACACCAATAGCAAAACTCCCCACCCCCACCCCCACCCTGATTTTCGAGCAGTTAACATGGTCGAGAACATCACTTACCTATCACCCCCCCCACAACTCGGTCTCTCTGATGATGTTTGGGTCCTGAAGCAGGTTGCTGCCGCTGTTGGGCATGCTGCCCGTCCGACCGCTTTGCCCTTCGGTGGTGTCGATGGAATGGGAGGAAGTGCACCGAGCCACCAGTCAGCGCCATTCGTCGGCCCACTGACGCCGCTTCCCCACCCCCCAGGGCTGTGCGCTATCTCCCTCTCTCCCTCTCTCTGCTCTGGTTTGCCTTGCTGCCAGCTGGTGAAAAACATGACGCATTCAGGAGAGCCGTCCCCTCCCCTCCCCACCCCCGCCCGCCCGCCCCCTCACCCTCTGCCAGCCCTCCTCCGCGCCGTTGTCTCTGCAGCTTCCTGTGGCGGATCGGAGTCTCTTGATATCTTGTGCCTATTGGGTGTCGGAAAATGCTGCCTTCTCTCCAGGCTCAACGGCGTTTTCCCCTCAACGGCGTACACTGCCACAACCAAACTCTTCCGGACCGCCACCCCAGTGCCCAGGCACCGCTGCAATGCGTCGCTCCCCGGAATGGTAGTGCAGGTACACTGGGCGACACGGAGCAACAGGCCTGCCCATGTCAGGCTCGCCTGTCCCTCACCCCCACACCCGACGTACCCCTGCCGACCCGGGTCGGTGTCACTCGTTCTCGTCCCGTGCCGCCCACACGCTGTCCCCCTGCACACGCATGCCCGCTCCCAGGACTGGCGGTTCAGACGCACAGGTCCCTACCCCCAACCCCAACCCGGTCCACACCGTCAGGGGAGGAGAGGGGAGGTTGCAGCACCACACACCCTTCCCCTCCCACAGCTGAGGCCTGCATTTCGGGGGAGGGGGGGACACAGAGCGGCGATGGGTGTGGCGGGGCTGCGTGCTGCAGGGCGCGCCCGTGTGCCTGCCGCTGCCACGCTGCTGGTCTGGCTCGCAGTTGCCGCTGGGTTGGTCCCGCTGGTGGAGGGGGTCTTCCTGAAGAATTTGAACTTCATTGAGACATTTAACGACCAGGTCTGCAGTGGGCATATATTGACATGCTACGACATGGGGACTGTTACGTCGGTTGATATTCGTGACAACTGGGTGTACGTCGGGTCCGTCAACAGGTTCACGGTGCTATCCGTAGGCACCACCGCCTACACGCTGAAGTTGGACGAGGTGGCCACAGATGTGGACACCTGGATCATCAAGATCGACCGCACTGACAACGAACGGATGTGGGCGTACCGTGGGCATGCCTCAGGGTCGGTCCTTGGGTACGTCACTCTCACACGGCCGACGGTGGGGACGTCAGTGACATACACCAATATCGACACAGGGCTGCCCAGCGCCTGTGCTGACCTGGAACAGAGTGCTGACGGGACTGTGATGTACCTGTGCTGTGGCACGACACTGTATTCCAACAGCGAGGCATTTGCCAGGCAACAGGTGACTCTGCCAGGGACGTGCCGCAAGATGACTGTGGACGTGGGGAACAAGGTGCTGTACGTTGCACTGACGTCGGAGATCGTGTCGTATGATATCACAACAGTGATGACGCCTGTCATACGCAGCGCCGCATTGAACATCGCAGTGTCGAACACGGAGTACGCACACAGCTACAACGGTGTGCAGATGTTCTACGGCACTGTCGGGGGCAACAAGAAGATTCTGACGTATTCGGCATCCGCGCTTGTGAGTCAGTCGGAGACCATCGTATCGTCTGTTGCTGGGCTGTCCCACGCGACCGCCATGACAATCAGCACTTCAGGGACCGACCTTGCCTCAGTGTGGTCGACGAGCGGTGGGCAGCTTGACAAGTTCCCAGGTCGCCTGGCAGGGGGTGCGTGGGAGAAGCTCGAAGACAGCACCGGTGCACAGTTGTTGGAGCTCGAAGGCACAGTTTTCGTCACAGCAGGGTACAACACGAAGGGGTGGGTGGACCTTCACAGTGTCGAGGAGATACCAGAAACCAACGCACCAACGACGTCGCCACCGACACCGGCACCACCCACTCCAGCGCCTCCAACACCTGCGCCACTGACGCCCGCACCGCTGACACCCTCACCACCCACTCCGGCACCACCCACACCATTGCCACCGACGCCTTCGCCACCCACCCCGGCACCTCCAACACCCTCGCCGCCTACACCATCGCCACCGACGCCGGCACCACCTACGCCTGCACCGTTGACACCCTCACCACCGACTCCGGAACCCCCAACACCTGCACCTGCAACGCCATCTCCTCCGACGCCGGCCCCGCCAACGCCTTCGCCACCGACACCAGCGCCTTTAACGCCGCCAACGCCCACACCGGCACCGCTGACTGTGGCACCACCGACACCCGCGCCGCCAACACCTGCACCTGCCACCCCGCCACAGAGTTGTGTGACAGAGACGCTCGCTCGTGCCTGCCGTGTCGGTGTGTCGCAGCGGTGCACCCTGCGTGTGGTGCACCGGGCGCGTGTGCTCAGCGTGGCACACTCACCCGACGGGGCGGAGGTGGCAACAGGCGCTGCCGACGGTGCGCTGCGTGTGTTCAGCACTGCGACGGGAGCCCTGCTGCGCACACTGGGCTGTGTCGACTTTGCGGCACACGACGTTGCATACTCACCCGACGGGGTGCGTGTTGCTGCGGGCGGTGCTGGCGGGCGTGCGGTGGTGTGCAACGCCACGTCGGGCGAGCTGCTGCCGCGCCTGTGCGGCGTGTGCGCTTCTCAGACGACGGGCGGCTGCTCGTGGCAGGTGGGGTGCAGGAGCCGCTGACACGCGTGCGGCGTGTTGCGGACGGCAGCCCTGAGCTGGTGCTGCACATGCACACACGCGGGGCGGTGGGGTTTGTGCCGGGCGGGGCACAGGTCGCAGCCGTGCAGGGCGATGTGAAGGAGGCGGTGCGTCTGTTCGCGTTGGGGAGCGGGCAGCCGGGCATCGAAGTGGTGTCGACAGGAGCACTGGTGACGTCGCTGTCCTTTGCAGCAGGAGAACTTGCACGCGGGATGGATGACGGCACCGTGCGTGTCGGGCGTTGGGATGGTGTCGAAGGCGAAGACACAGGCGAACGCCTGCGGCTGGAGCACGGGTCGGGGTTTGTGCACGACGTGCAGTACTCACCAGACGGGCGCCTGCTCGCCGCCGTGGGGCAGGGCCAGGTGCGCATCTGGGCTGCCAGCAGCGGGGCGGCTGTCGGAACCCTCATCGGCCACCCAGGGAATGTGCTGCGCATGAGCTTCTCCCCCGATGGGGCACTGGCGACAGTGGGTGACGGTGACCTGCTGCTGTGGGACATGGCAGGCCTGTAGGCACTGCATGCACCCCATCTATCGATGTTCGCAGTGTCGTGTCCAGCACTCATCACAGCCGCAGTGACACCACACAGGATGCGATGCCTTCGGAAGAGGGCAAAATGAACAGAAGTGGCCCGGAGCTGGCCTTGTCGCGAAATAACGAAGGAAATCGTACGACTGAAGCTTTTGGATTCACAGGGCCTCAACACGGCCTCGAAGTGCGCTCAACATAACGTAGTCCGGAACTGTTCTCCAACAGTTGCTGGACAGGGTGTCTATAATAAAGCGAAAGGACTACGATTTTGCAGTTCTTGCTTGAGACAGCCAGCAGGGATTTGTGCTCGTGGAAATCCTTGCAGAACATCACCACGCTCCTTAACCAGGCGTATGGAGTGCTACCGCGATCGACGAATACCCTTCAGCTCTCCTCTCCGCCCCCCTCGAGGGGGGCGACATTCTCGCGGTACCCTCGGTATCGCCGAAGGTTGCATAACCTTCTTGCAATGCATGAACTTCACTACCCCCCCCCCTCCCCTCCCCTCCCTCTGGCCCCTTGTTGTGACAGCCCACTGCACGTCCCGTGTGTAGTGCAGGTAGCTCCGGCTCGTCGGAGGCTGGGCAGATGGTTTTACTCCCTACCCCAGGGCCGCCCCTTGTACATGCGAAATCTCCCCGGGCAACCCTCCCCCCGCGTTTGTTTCTCTGAATTGTCGCTCGCCTGATCACTGCCCCCCCCCCCCCCCCCCCCCCCCGGCCTTTCTTCAATCTCCTCGCGGAAGCCGGCATCTGGAGACTGGTGGCAAAAAGGTCTCCGGTCCGCCGTGCGTTGAAGGGTGGAAGCGGTCAGCAAGGCAACGAGGGGTTCCCCCCTCTCCATGGTTCCCTGTCGCGAGTGAGTGATTTGCAAACGGAAGGGATGGGGGGACCCCCCCCCCCCCCCCGAACGGGTGGCCTCCGCTACCCGTTTCGCAACACTCCGGCGCAGAATCGACCCCCGCCAACCCTCCGCACACACGGTGACCACGGCACCACAAACACGAGAATCTCACAACAAGCACATCCCCCTCTCAACGTGGGACCACACCCCCTACCCCTGCTCCCCCGAGCAAGGCCCCCTCCTTGGGCTCTGTGCCTACCGCTGAGTCCTACCCCCTCTCCGGCTGTGTCCACGGAGGCAAGGTGGTGTGTTTGGTGGGGGGGTGGGTATGGATAGGTGTTTGCACGCAATGCGTAGAAACTCCTTGGCTTCGCATCCGTCTCGCGCTCTTCAGGCGAGGGCCCATGAGCAGGAGAACTTGGTGTATCCCGTTGTCCATTTGGGGCGGGACAGTGCAGCAGGGGGTGGCGTTTTAACACAACTCTCTCTGGACTGCGCCCCAACCAGGCCACTGACAGGCAACGGCTGCATGCACCCCCTGCCTTGCATAGATCCGCCGCGAACAGCATACCCGGTGTGGTGACAACAAAAAGGACTAACATTGCGAGAAGGTGTGCTGGGAGACTTGCCTCTACCTTCACTCTCGACAATTAAGCATCCATCCCCCCCCCCCCCCCTGACCTTTTCCCCAGCTCCTTATAGTATGACAGACTTGCGATGGCGTCTCCGGTTTGCCGTGAGGCGTTCGGCGGAAAGTGTGGAGACTCCCCACCCCACCCCACCACCACCACCCCGCCCCCTTGCTGTGCGAGGCACACCTGCGGCTCCACCGCCCTGCGAGCTACCTCAGCAATCACGCCGTCAATTTGCCTGCTCTTTATGGGACGCACCCTTCCTCGGAATCATCGTGGCTCGGTCCAGATTCACTGATCTCCATCCTCCACTCTACCCCCCACCCACCCACCCACCCACCCAGCCCCTGCGCACCGTCTGCATTGGAGAGAACCGAGCCGAGCGGAGGGGGAGGGGGGGGTTGGGTGTGTATATTGTGGGGGTGCAGGGGGGGAGGGTGGGGTGGGGTCATTGCAGTGCCACAACATACCTCCCCGTGTCCTCACACAGCCGCAGCCCTCTCTCCCAGCCGCCCCCCCCCCCGCCCCCTCTGGCATTTCGGGGGGGGGGGGGAGGGGGGAAACACACACAGGGGGGGGGGGGTGTGGGTGGGGGGGGCTGGGGGGACACACGCTACCCCAGCCCCACCCCACCCCACCACCCTCCCCACCCACCCCCCGGGGGATTTCAGACACGACCTGCATAACTAAGAGTGGAGGGCGATTATTCTTGTGCTTCCTTCGACTTCTATTTCACTACCCGCCCCGCCCCCCCCCCCCCCCCCCTCGGGCGGGACTTCTGTCAACTTAACGAACAGCTTCATCTGCCCCCCCCCCCCCTGCCCCATCCACGCACACAACACTCCACACAACTCCGCACTGCTCCCACCACGGTTCCACCGGGCTGAGTTTGTTTCTTGTTCTATAGTAGTCCTCCTCGACTCGCACCACTGCCTAACCATCCCCGTCCTACCCCCTTCCCCCCATCCCATCCCCCCCCAGCCCCCCACCACCCACACCATCCCGTGGCGGAGTGTATTCCTTTGCGTAGGGCGGCCTCGGAGCGGCGATGGGTGTGGCGGGGCTGCGTGCTGCAGGGCACGCCCGTGTGCCTGCCGCTGCCACGCTGCTGGTCTGGCTCGCAGTTGCCGCTGGGTTGGTCCCGCTGGTGGAGGGGGTCTTCCTGGAGAATGCGTACTTCATTGACACGTACAGCGACCAGTTATGCACTGGGGGACTATTCGGGACCTGCACCAACATGGGGACTGTGTCATCTGTTGCTGTTCGTGACAAGTGGGTCTACATCGGGTCCGTCGACAGGTTGACGGTGATATCCGTCGACACCACCTTCAATTCCTACTCGGTGAAGGTCAACGGTGCGGCCACAGATGTGAACACCTGGATCATCAAGATCGACCGCACTGACAACGAAGTCATGTGGGCGTACCGTGGCTATCCTGCCGCGTCGCGCATTGGGCACTTCACCATCACACGGCCGACAGGGGGGACGCCGGTATACACCACTGTCGAATCAGGGGTGCCCAACGCCTGTGCTGACATGGAGCAGAGTGCTGACGGGACTGTGATGTACCTGTGCTGTGGCACGACACTGTATTCCACCAGCGAGACGTATATCATGCTACAGGTGACTCTGCCAGGGACGTGCCGCAAGATGACTGTGGACGTGGGGAACAAGGTGCTGTACGTTGCACTGACGTCGGAGATCGTGTCGTATGATATTACAACAGCGATGACGCCTGTCATACGCAGCGCCGCATTGAACATCGCAGTGTCGAACACGGAGTACGCACACAGCTACAACGGTGTGCAGATGTTCTACGGCACTGTCGGGGGCAACAAGAAGATTCTGACGTATTCGGCATCCGCGCTTGTGAGTCAGTCGGAGACCATCGTATCGTCTGTTGCTGGGCTGTCCGACGCGACCGCCATGACAATCAGCACTTCAGGGACCGACCTTGCCTCAGTGTGGTCGACGAGGGGCGACGGGCAGCTCGACAAGTTCCCAGGTGCCCTGGCAGGGGGTGCGTGGGAGGAGCTCGAAGACAGCACCAGTGCACAGTTGTTGGAGCTCGAAGGCACAGTGTTCGTCACAGCGGGCTACAACACGAAGGGGTGGGTGGACCTTCACAGTGTCGAGGAGATACCAGAAACGAACGCACCAACGACGTCGTCTCCGCCCACGCCAGCACCACCCACACCATTGCCGCCGACGCCTTCACCACCCACTCCCGCGCCTCCAACACCTTCACCACCTACGCCATCGCCCCCGACTCCAGCACCTCCAACACCTTCACCACCTACACCATCGCCACCGACACCGGCACCTCCAACACCGTCACCTCCGACACCGTCACCGCCCACTCCTGCGCCACCGACGCCGGCACCACCGACACCATCGCCGCCGACACCCTCACCACCCACGCTGTCGCCACCGACGCCGTCGCCACCGACACCCTCACCACCCACGCTGTCGCCGCCGACGCCGTCGCCACCGACGCCATCACCACCGACACCTTCGCCACCGACACCAGCACCGCCAACGCCGTCGCCGCCGACGCCGTCACCACCCACACCAGCACCCCCGACGCCGGTCCCACCGACACCCTCACCTCCCACGCCAGCACCACCGACGCCAGCACCGGCGACTGCAGCACCACCCACACCCGCGCCGCCAACGCCGGCACCACTTACTCCCGCGCCTCCGACGCCGGCACCCCTGACGCCGTCACCTCCAACGCCAGCACCGCCCACTCCCGCACCTCCAACACCGTCACCACCTACGCCGTCGCCACCGACACCGGCACCACCGACGCCTTCACCACCCACTCCAGCGCCTCCAACACCGGCACCACTGACGCCTGCACCGTTGACACCCTCACCACCGACTCCGGCTCCCTCAACACCTGCACCTGCAACGCCATCTCCTCCGACGCCGGCCCCGCCAACGCCTTCGCCACCGACACCAGCGCCTCCAACGCCGTCACCGCCCACACCGGCACCGCTGACTGTGGCACCACCGACACCCGCGCCACCAACACCTGCACCGCTGACACAAGCACCACCGACACCTGGCCCCACAGCTGCTCCACCGACACCAGCCCCGGCCACGCCGGCTCCTCCAACGTCTGCGCCTCCAACACCTGCGCCTGCAACGCCAGCGCCCCCAACACCGTCCCCGCCAACACCAGCCCCGGCAACACCAGCTCCACCCACACCAGCCCCGCCGACACCCGCACCCGCAACGCCTTCCCCTCCAACACCATCTCCACCGACACCGTCCCCGCCAACACCATCACCACCCACACCGGCACCACCGACACCGATCCCGCCGACTGTGGCTCCACCGACACCTGCACCACCAACGCCGGAACCGCCGACACCCGTGCCGCCGACACCGGCACCCCCGACGGGTATCCCTGCAACGCCTTCGCCACCCACGCCAGCACCACCAACGCCTGAACCGCCGACACCAGCACCACCGACACCGGCACCCCCGACAGAGGCACCTCCGACACCAGCACCACCCACACCCGCTCCTGCAACGTTGTCTCCACCGACACCTGCACCACCTACGCCAGCACCGCCGACACAGGCACCGCCAACCCCGGCACCACCGACACCAGCGCCACCGACGGTCGCGCCACCAACGCCATCACCGCCAACACCTGTGCCCCCAACTACCGCACCGGCAACACCTGCACCACCGACACCAGCGCCTCTGTCACCCACACCTCCAACACCGGCACCACCGACACCCGCTCCTGCAACGCCTTCTCCTCCGACGCCTGTACCGCCCACGCCAGCACCCCCGACACAGGCACCTCCAACACCCGCACCACCGACAGCAGCACCACCGACAGTGGCGCCACCAACATCATCACCGCCAACCCCAGCTCCCCTGACTGTTGCGCCGCCAACTCCTGCACCGCCGACAGTGGCGCCAGCAACACCTGCACCTGAAACACCGTCTCCTCCGACACTGGCCCCGCCAACGCCTTCTCCTCCGACACCGGCCCCGCCGACACTGTCACCGCCCACGCCTGCACCGCTGACACCGGCACCGCCGACAGTGTCACCTCCAACACCGGCACCTCCGACAGAGGCACCGCCAACACTGGCACCTCGGACACCGGCACCACCCACAGTGGCGCCTCCCACAGATGCACCACCAACGCCGTGGCCTCTAACGTCTGCACCTGCGACATCGGCACCAGACACATCCACACCGCTTACAGATGCACCGCTGACACGGGCTCCCAGGTCGGTGCAGCCATCCTTGGCGCCGACAGGAGTGCCCACGGCAGTGCCCACAGCCGCACCACCGCTTCTTGTCAGTGACACTGACGTCCCCGCCAGCGCTGTGCCTGTGACACCGCTGCCCACAACTGTGTCGCCGTACCCTGACAGTATCACCACCAGTGCCGAGGAGGCACAGCATGTAGCAGAGATTGCAGGGGAGGCTGCAGCTGCTGGTGCGCTTGCGGGTGCTGGTGCTGCAGCGGGGCCAGCCCTGCGCATGGTGGTGGCGGGGTCGCTGTGCAAGGTGGGCGAGCAGGTCGGGGAGCGGAACTACCCGCGTGCGCTGCACCCCACGCAGTGGACACTCTGGGGCTCGCAGGCAGCAGGCATGGTGCTGGGCAACTTCATCATCACCGCCGCCTTCTGGCTCGTGATGGTTGTCGTGGTGCGGGTCCTTGCCGCCACACAGATCGTGGAGACGCTCGACACCTTGGGGCTGTGCCGCTTCCCCTCCGCACCCCTCTTCGTCTTCCAGTTCCTGCTGCAGGGGACCAGCCTGGGCGCCATGGTGCTCGTCTTCTACACCCCGTCAATCCACACCTTCGTCTCTGGTGCTGCAGCGCTGCTGTTCTGCATGGTTGTGCCGTGCTTCCTGCTGTACAAGGTCAGCCGCGGTGTCCCCCAGAACGCATTCTACAAGACAGACCCGGAAACAGCCGGCAGGCCGTGGCTCTTGACGCTGATCGGCCCCGGCGAATGGGTCAGCCGCAGCGCACGCAACCACTGGGTGTTCCGCTACTCCGTGGCCATCCGGCCCTACCGGCAGGAGTGGGCCGCCTTCGCCTTCATCGAGATGGCAGGCAGTCTGACCATCGCAGCCGTGCAGGCCTCCAACGCGCAGAGCCTGATCGGATGCGGGCACAAGAAGCTCTTCTCCGCATTCGTCTTCCTCATCCTGCTTCTCGCGGAAGCCATTGCCTGGCCACGTGTGCGCGTGCGCGACTGCTTCCTGATGGTGTGCGCACTTGGCGTGCAGTGCCTCGCCATGGGCTGCATGGCCATGGGGTACTACGCAGAAGACCTGGAGCACTTCGGGTTCAAGGTCGCCACAAGCCTCCTGCTTGTCGCCGTGGCCCTGCTCCTCCTGAAGACGCTCCTCGACCTCATCTCTGAAGCATATGTCATCTGCAAACGCCGCCGCCGCCGCCTCCAGGACGCGGCCTTCGCCGCAACAGACGGCACCACCGAAAACGCTTCCTCCGACTCCCTGCAGATAGTCGAGGAGCTGGACCTGGGCCCTGTGTCGCAGCCACCCTCGCAGATCGGGTCGGACGAGGCCTCTCTCACTGACGCCAGGTCCTTCGCACCCCCGAGCTACGGCAGGGGCGCGATGTCCTTCGGCAGGCGGGAACGCCTCTCTGACATAGCGTCCCTCTCCGCGTCCAACGCATATGCTCTGGGCAGGTCCTGGTCCTCCGTCTCCTCATCTGCGCCGATGCAGATGCACGGTGCCCGCCCCCAGATGCTGCCGCCGCTGCGGCGCATGGGGTCTCTGAGCAGGGAGGCGGAACGTCCCCTCAGCCCTGTCAGGTCCCCACGATCCCGCGCCCAGGATACCGATTATGAGATCCTCAGAACACACATGATGTCCAGGTCACGCAATGCGGACAGACTGAACTTCTCAACATACTGAACTGACTAGACACACCAACTCTCCGACGGGGCGTACCGATGCAGATGCTCGGGGGTGATTCGTATAGCGCGGGGCGCACTGCCTAAGTTAATGAATGGCAGGAGGGGGAGAGTGGCCTCCTGGAGGGCCACGCTTCACACGACACGACCCGACCCCCACACCACCCTGCAGCAGGCACACTCGGGTGTAATCCTACCGATACCTGGACCTGCGGTCAGCCAGCAGTTGCGGGTTTCCTCCGATCGCGCTTCCCCACACAGCTTCCCCCTATACCCCACCCCCTACCCCCGCCTGGCGGCTGTCCACAGCTCAACCAGCGCTCCTGGGCAGCCGCGCTCTGTTCCGGAGGGAGGGTGGGGCGGCGAGGGCGGTCAGGGGGGGGGGGGGGGGGGGGTGACCTTCCAAGCACCGCCCCCTGTTTCCTGTTCCATAGCCCCTCGCACCACCACCCCCCGGTCCCCACCCCGCCCCCGTCCTACCCCGTTCCCCCCATCCCATCCCCCCCCCAGCCCCCCGCCACCCACACCATCCCGTGGCGGAGTGTATTCCTTTGCGTAGGGCGGCCTCGGAGCGGCGATGGGTGTGGCGGGGCTGTGTGCTGCAGGGCACGCCCGTGTGCCTGCCGCTGCCACGCTGCTGGTCTGGCTCGCAGTTGCCGCTGGGTTGGTCCCGCTGGTGGAGGGGGTCTTCCTGAAGAGTTCGAACTTCATTGCGACATTTAACGATCAGGTCTGCAGTGGGATATTGACATGCTACGACATGGGGACTGTTACGTCGGTTGACATTCGTGACAACTGGGTGTACATCGGGTCCGTCAACAGGTTCACGGTGCTATCCGTAGGCACCACCACCTACACGCTGAAGTTCGACGCTGTGGCCACAGATGTGGACACCTGGATCATCAAGATCGACCGCGCTGACAACGAACGGATGTGGGGGTACCGTGGGCATGCCTCAGGGTCGGTCCTTGGGTACGTCACTCTCACACGGCCGACGGTGGGGACGTCAGTGACATACGCCACTATCGAAACAGGGCTGCCCAGCGCCTGTGCTGACATGGAGCAGAGTGCTGACGGGACTGTGATGTACCTGTGCTGTGGCACGATACTGTATTCCAACAGCGAGGTGTTATTCAGGGAACAGTTGACTCTGCCAGGGACGTGCCGCAAGATGACTGTCGACGTGGGGAACAAGGTGCTGTACGTTGCACTGACGTCGGAGATCGTGTCGTATGATATTACAACAGCGATGACGCCTGTCATACGCAGCGCCGCATTGAACATCGCAGTGTCGAACACGGAGTACGCACACAGCTACAACGGTGTGCAGATGTTCTACGGCACTGTCGGGGGCAACAAGAAGATTCTGACGTATTCGGCATCCGCGCTTGTGAGTCAGTCGGAGACCATCGTGACATCTGTTGCTGGGCTGTCCGACGCGACCGCCATGACAATCAGCACTTCAGGGACCGACCTTGCCTCAGTGTGGTCGACGAGGGGCGACGGGCAGCTCGACAAGTTCCCAGGTGCCCTGGCAGGGGGTGCGTGGGAGAAGCTCGAAGATAGCACCGGTGCACAGATGTTGGAGCTCGAAGGCACAGTGTTCGTCACAGCGGGCTACAACACGAAGGGGTGGGTGGACCTTCACAGTGTCGAGGAGATACCAGAAACGAACGCACCAACGACGCCGTCTCCGCCCACGCCGGCGCCACCAACACCTGCGCCACCAACGCCGTCACCACCGACACCGGCACCACCCACACCATTGCCGCCAACGCCTTCACCACCCACTCCCGCACCTCCAACACCTTCACCACCTACGCCATCGCCGCCTACGCCAGCACCTCCAACACCTTCACCGCCTACACCGTCGCCACCGACGCCGGCGCCACCGACACCGTCACCTCCGACACCGTCACCGCCCACCCCTGCGCCGCCTACGCCATCGCCACCCACTCCAGCCCCGCCAACACCGGCACCACTGACGCCTGCACCGTTGACACCGTCACCACCGACTCCGGCTCCCCCAACACCTGCACCTGCAACGCCATCTCCTCCGACACCTGTCCCGCTAACGCCTTCGCCACCGACACCAGCGCCTCCAACGCCGTCACCGCCCACACCGGCACCATTGACTGTGGCACCACCGACACCCGCGCCACCAACACCTGCACCGCTGACACAAGCACCACCGACACCTGGCCCCACAGCTGCTCCACCGACACCAGCCCCGGCCACGCCGGCTCCTCCAACGTCTGCGCCTCCAACACCTGCGCCTGCAACGCCAGCGCCCCCAACACCGTCCCCGCCAACACCAGCCCCGGCAACACCAGCTCCACCCACACCAGCCCCGCCGACACCCGCACCCGCAACGCCTTCCCCTCCAACACCATCTCCACCGACACCGTCCCCGCCAACACCATCACCACCCACACCGGCACCACCGACACCGATTCCGCCGACCGCGGCTCCACCAACACCTGCACCACCAACGCCGGAACCGCCGACACCCGCGCCGCCGACACCGGCACCCCCGACGGGTATCCCTGCAACGCCTTCGCCACCCACTCCAGCACCACCAACGCCTGAACCGCCGACACCAGCACCACCGACACCGGCACCCCCGACAGAGGCACCTCCGACACCAGCACCACCCACACCCGCTCCTGCAACGCCGTCTCCACCGACACCTGCACCACCTACGCCAGCACCGCCGACACAGGCACCGCCAACCCCGGCACCACCGACACCAGCACCACCGACGGTCGCGCCACCAACGCCATCACCGCCAACACCTGTGCCCCCAACTACCGCACCGGCAACTCCTGCACCACCGACACCAGCGCCTCTGTCACCCACACCTCCAACACCGGCACCACCGACACCCGCTCCTGCAACGCCTTCTCCTCCGACGCCTGTACCGCCCACGCCAGCACCCCCGACACAGGCACCTCCAACACCCGCACCACTGACAGCAGCACCACCGACAGTGGCGCCACCAACACCATCACCGCCAACCCCAGCTCCCCTGACTGTTGCGCCGCCAACTCCTGCACCGCCGACAGTGGCGCCAGCAACACCCGCACCTGAAACGCCATCTCCTCCGACACTGGCCCCGCCAACGCCTTCTCCTCCGACACCGGCCCCGCCGACACTGTCGCCACCCACGCCTGCACCGCTGACACCGGCACCGCCGACACTGTCACCGCCCACGCCTGCACCGCTGACACCGGCACCGCCGACAGTGTCACCTCCAACACCGGCACCACTGACAGAGGCACCGCCAACACTGGCACCTCGGACACCGGCACCACCGACAGTGGCGCCTCCCACAGATGCACCACCAACGCCGTGGCCTCTAACGTCTGCACCTGCGACATCGGCACCAGACACATCCGCACCGCTTACAGATGCACCGCCGACACGGGCGCCGTCCACGTTTGCGCCGACAGGAGTGCCCACAGCCGCACCACCGCTTCTTGTCAGTGACACTGACGTACCCGCCAGCGCTGTGCCTGTGACACGGCTGCCCACAACTGTGTCGCCGTACCCTGACAGCATCACCACCAGTGCCGAGCAGGCCCAACAGGTGGCAGAGATTGCAGGGGAGGCTGCAGCTGCTGGTGCGCTTGCGGGTGCTGGTGCTGCAGCGGGGCCAGCCCTGCGCATGGTGGTGGCGGGGTCGCTGTGCAAGGTGGGCGAGCAGGTCGGGGAGCGGAACTACCCGCGTGCGCTGCACCCCACGCAGTGGACACTCTGGGGCTCGCAGGCAGCAGGCATGGTGCTGGGCAACTTCATCATCACCGCCGCCTTCTGGCTCGTGATGGTTGTCGTGGTGCGGGTCCTTGCCGCCACACAGATCGTGGAGACGCTCGACACCTTGGGGCTCTGCCGCTTCCCCTCCGCACCCCTCTTCGTGTTTTCGTTCCTGCTGCAGGGGACCAGTCTGGGCGCCATGGTGCTCGTCTTCTACACCCCGTCAATCCACACCTTCGTCTCTGGTGCTGCAGCGCTGCTGTTCTGCATGGTTGTGCCGTGCTTCCTGCTGTACAAGGTCAGCCGCGGTGTCCCCCAGAACGCATTCTACAAGACAGACCCGGAAACAGCCGGCAGGCCGTGGCTCTTGACGCTGATCGGCCCCGGCGAATGGGTCAGCCGCAGCGCACGCAACCACTGGGTGTTCCGCTACTCCGTGGCCATCCGGCCCTACCGGCAGGAGTGGGCCGCCTTCGCCTTCATCGAGATGGCAGGCAGTCTGACCATCGCAGCCGTGCAGGCCTCCAGCGCGCAGAGCCTGATCGGATGCGGGCACAAGAAGCTCTTCTCCGCATTCGTTTTCCTCATCCTGCTTCTCGCGGAAGCCATTGCCTGGCCACGTGTGCGCGTGCGCGACTGCTTCCTGATGGTGTGCGCACTTGGCGTGCAGTGCCTCGCCATGGGCTGCATGGCCATGGGGTACTACGCAGAAGACCTGGAGCACTTCGGGTTCAAGGTCGCCACAACCCTCCTGCTTGTCGCCGTGGCCCTGCTCCTCCTGAAGACGCTCCTCGACCTCATCTCTGAAGCATATGTCATCTGCAAACGCCGCCGCCGCCGCCTCCAGGACTCCACCTTTGCGGAGGAGGAAGAGGCCCACACAGGCAACACCTGCTTCGACGTTTCCGACACGCTCAACATGCTGGACGAGCTCGAACTTGCGCCCACATCCCCAGCACAGTCACACGTCGGGTCGGACGAAGTATCCCTCACTGACGCGAGGTCCTCTGCCCCTGCCTATTCCGGAAGGGGTGGCCCTGGGTTCCCCGGGCGCCGTGACCGCTCGTCTGATGCCGTATCACTATCAGCCTCTAACGCCTACGCCATGGGCAGGTCCTGGTCCTCCGTCTCCTCCTCCCCCGCCCACGCCCGTCCCCAGATGCTGCCGCCACTGCGGCGCATCGGGTCACTAAGCAGGGAGGCGGAGCGGCCGCTCAGCCCCGTGAGGTCCCCACGGTCCCGCGCCCAAGAGAGCGAATATGAAATCCTCAGGACACACGCCATGTCGAGGTCACGCAATGCGGACAGACTGAACTTCTCATCGCACTGAACTGACTAGACACACCAACTCTCCGACGGGGCGTACCGATGCAGATGCTCGGGGGGGCGGGTGATTCGTCTTACGCGGATCGCACTGCCTATTGTTGGGGTAAGCAGACTGAGCTTCTTATCGCACTGAGCTGCTACGGAGGGAGTTTGGGGGTGCCGGTGTGTTGCGGCACCGAAAATATGAAGAGAATTGAGGAGGTGGAGGGGTGGGGTGGGGTGTGTGTGTGCAAGTGCTCGGTGTGTGTCTACACTAATATAAAAAGATTCACGTGTGTGTGTGTGGTTATCAAGTTTTTAGGCGGTGTCGCCCTGCACGGGCAGTAGCACCTCCCCTTCAGTATCGCACTCCCGAAGGATTCCTTAACACGACGTGACACCGGTTTCGACGCGTACGTGTGTGTGTGTGTGTGTGGTGACCACGTTTTGTGTGGGGAGATCCTGCGCGGATCATTGCCCACCCCCGCCCACTTCTACGTCACAGCGGAGGCCCCACTCGGGTTAGAGTGTGGGGCCAACTCAGTGCCACTCCGGGGAGGAGGGCGTGCAGCATAGCCAGCGTGGTGTGTGTGGCAGCAATGTGTTAGTGATTTGCCATCGCTGTAGCAGTCACCGCATCGGTCCATGCTGTGGCGTTTGCAGAAGCCCATAGTGACCGGGAGCCCGTCCCCCTCTTTGTGGTGGTTGCGGCAGCACACCTCCTCTGGGAGGCGTCGCTTTTGGCATGCCGAGCAACGGGGCTTCCAATGCAACTTGCAGGCAAGCACCTTTGCGTTCCTCCTGGCACCAGGGGGGGCAGTACGGGGGGCAGCGCCCCTCCGCTCCCATGGGCGTCCCACCCGGCTGTTGGCCTGCCGACCGCGCGCCGCCCACTGCTGGGCCGGCTGCTGCCAGCCCTCTGGGTAGTGCGGCTGTGGGGCGAAGGTGGCGGCCCACGCCATTCCGCGGTCATGGAATACCGTATCTTGCCGGCTGTGGACTGGCTCAGCCAGGTGTGCTTGGAGGCTGCGCATCACCGATTCAGTGGCAGGGTTCAGTTGGGCCCTCCTCGACAGGCCCGCCGCCACAGTTCCGCCGAGAGCCGTGAGGACCGTTGAGTTGGCAGCATGACCGCAATGCCAGGGCCCTTTGCCCACTTTCGTCACCATACTGCAGAGTCCTTTCAGCGAGGCGGCTTTCCCTAGGATACTGCTCTGGAACACCGTGAGGTCCTGCTGGAGCTTCTGCCGCGAGGCCCCCAGCCTTTCAGCCTCATCCATCGCGGCGTTGCTGAGGGCGTCAGCATCGGTGTTGGATTCCCTCTTCACATGCTCATACGTGAGAGTGAACCTCGGTTGGAGGTCCGCAGCCAGCGCGGACGTGCTGAGGAAAAGAGGACGGAGGGCGGCATCCCGGCACAGGGATTCCCCTCGGAGCTGCCGCAGCACCACCTGGGAGTCGCCTCGCACTGTGACTGGGCCCTCAGGGGCATCGCCCCTCTCGAGGAGGCGCAGGCCTGCTCGTAGCGCCTCGTACTCAGCAATGTTGTTGCTACGCACGTTCAGCAGCGGGAGCACTTTCTCTGAGACCTTGCAGCCGTCTTGGTACAGCACCGCCCCTGCCCCCGCCACAGCGAAGGGGGTGCCGTTGTCGCGCGCGCCACCGTCAAAGTACAGGGTGAGCCCCGGGGCCGTGTCTGCAGGAATGCGCGGGCGGGCCTCCCTCGCACCCTTCTTATTCGGGTCCACGTGGGTAGGGGGGCGGATGCGGCGTGTCACGGTGTCTGGGAGGGTGAGGCCCGTCGACAGCTCGAAGTCCACGGCTAGCTCCATCAGGGTCACAGTTTGCTCACCCCCCTGCGGTCCCCACTTCAGGCCCCTTAGCCAGTCGCAGAGAGCCACCCACATGCCTGGGGGCCGCTTGCCCCACGTCTGCTTGACTTCGGATGGCGCCAGTGCAGGGATGCAGGCACTCTCGGGGGTGGGGGTGCTCCACTCCCAGGGGTAGACTGTAGTGCGGTGGTGGCGTACAGAGCGGTCGAGCAGCCCGTCCTTCTCCTGTCGCGCCGCCAAGACTGCGATGAAGTAGCGGTGCAGCTGCGCCACGGTGGTGATTCTGTCAGCAAAAGACATGGGCAGCGGCTGCTCGTTCTCCGGAACGCCGTATCTGTACACGGGCGCTACCCCACACTGCGCCAGGCATGCCGGCCAGGCAGTTCGGTCCCTCGCTGCTACGGGGTGTTTCTGGCGGACCGGCTCCCATGCCGCGCAGTCCCACCATAGGTGCGACACCGTCTCCGGGGCCCCAGCTGTGCAGTACCGGCACACCTCCCCCAGGCCCGTGCGCCCTCGGGCAGGCACCGCCCCTGCAATGACAGAGCGGAGGAGGCCTCGCTGGTATCCCGTAATTGCGGCGCCCTCCCCCTCCAGGACGCAACGTGTCACCCTTCCGTCAATGCCGTGCTCTGCTCCTTGGAAGTCCTCTCTGCGTTCAGCCAGCTTCCCCGCCGTGGCGTTTCGCAGGGTTTGGCGGAGGTCGTGCGCGAAGATCGCCCAGGCGCTCGGCGTTGCTGCAACAGGGTCGAAGGTGACAGCGCGACCAGCCTCGTCCGTGTAGGCCAGGGTGGTCGCCGTACTCCAGCGCCATCCTATCCCTTGCAGGGCAGCCCAGAAGAGCGCAAGGGGGCCTGTCCCCTCAAGCCTCTCTTTGCTCCCCCATGCTTCCTCGGACAGCACCCTGCTGTGGCCCCACTTTTTGATCTGCTTGGCCCACGTGGTGATCTGCCGGTAGGGAGGAGCGATAGCGGGGTCCACCCGGTGCGCCTGATGGAGGACACACAGCACGATCTCTTGCGCTCTGCGTGGTGGGCCAGACCAGAGCGCGGCGACGAAGAGGCCCCTCCATCGCCTGATGGCCTTGCTGTCCCAACGAGTTACGAGGGCATCGTAATACAGCCGTGCCCCCGCCGTCATCGCAGCCGCCTGCCCTTTCCATTGCACCGGCAGGGGCAGCGCTGAGGTTCTGCGGAGGTTCTGCTGCGCCCCCTCTTTCCGACGGGCGATGCGCTCGGACTGGGGCGCTGTGCGCCCTTCCCTGATCAGGCGCGCGTGCAGCATGGCCCCGAGACAGTCAAAGCTGTTGCGTTGCCGGAGGGGAGTGGCCTCGCCGTCCCTCGCCCGGTACATGATCCGGAGCGGCCCGGGGGATGTTGAGAACACGTGGGACTTAATTTCTGCGCAAATAGCCATCCCGGTGTCGTGAGAGAAATCCGCAGAGTCGTTCACCACCTCTTGTAGGACCTCCGGACTGGAGGCTGTGGCGTACACATCGTCGACGAAGGATAGCGCCCTCGTGTCCTGCCGGTGTTCGACCATCCGCATCCACACACCCACCAGCACGTTAATCAGCACGACACTGATGGGGCAGCCCTGCATGATGCCGTTGGTAGGCAGGAAGCCTTCTCCGATGGTGCCACTCGCCCGGAAGTGCCGCTGCATCGTCCTGTACGCTGCTCGCAGGGTGCGCAGGACACGGGTGTCGAATCCGAGCTCCGCAGCCAGGCGGAAGGTGAGGTCGATAGGCACCGTGTCGAAGCACTTCTTGAAGTCAAGGGCGACTCCGTGCAGCGGTCGCCCCGTGAGGTGGGCCTCTTCGATGCGTGCCGCCAGGTGCCAGATGAGGTCCTCTGCACCGTGGCCAGGCCGGCAGCCGTGCAGGTCCTCCGGTGCGATGGTCTCCAACCACTTCAGTGCCGGTTTCACCCGGATCGCTGCCCACACTCTATACAGCACAGGGGTGATACTGATGGGGCGCTGCGATAGAGGCTCGCCTGAGCTGCCAGGCTTGGGGATGAGGCAGATCATGGCATGCATTAACTGTTCCGGCCACTCGCCCGATCGTTCGACCTCGTTGAACACCTCCGCAAAGAGCTTGAGGAGTTCGTGTGGGAGTTGTCTCAGTTCGTGGACCCTCCAGCCGTGCAGGCCCGGTGAGGTGGACGTGGACATCTTGGCCAGGGCCTTCCCGACGTCTTCTGCTGTGATGGTCTTGCACTCCATGTCAGCCGTCTCGGGGAGAAAGCGGAGGTATCTCTGGCGGAAGGTGTCCCACCGGGGCTCGGGCGTTGTCGCGTACTTGCGGAAATATCCCCCCCACGCCGTGTCGCTTCTCAGCAGCTCGTCCGCCTCCTTGGGGCAGGCCGTGAAGGACCCATCTTCGCGCCGCATGAAGGTGGCTGGGGCGCAGAAACGATCTGCGAGGTACGCAAACACCTGCCCTGCCTCGTATGTCCAAGCCTTCTGCATCCTCGCCTTCCAGGTGCGGATTCTCGCTTCGCGGAGCCTGTCAAACATGCCCCTCTGCGACCCCTCCAAGACGATGAGGGCCTGCTCCAGAATCTCCAGGTCTGGCAGCTGCGAGGTTGTGTTCGCCAGCGCCGCTTGCAGCCCCTGGGGGAGGCCGCCCTCCCTTAGGCGCTTCTTCGCGGCGTTCCAGGCGTGCTCCTCCCCGTTCGTGAGGCCGTATGGTTTTTCTGCCTGCAGGCGTTTGAGGCCTTCTTTGACCAGGCATCGAATGTTCCCTAGCAGCCCGTCCTTCGCCCGGGTGTTCATGTCTCCTGCCCCCCGTGCAGAAGCGGGATGGTGCTTGGTAGCCGTCCGCGACCACTGCATACGGTAGCCCTCCGCCCTGCCCGTGTAGGCCGCTTCCTGTCTCTCCAGGTGGCCCACATGGACACGCTTCAGGAAGCGCTCGCCGCAGGTGGAAGCTCGGTGGAGGAGCTGCGCGGCCGTCGCTCCGTGACGTAGTTCCCCCTCTGCTAGTACGTCCTGCATCACCCCTCTTGCTGCAGCGTCCCCCAGCTTGGGCTTGCCCGCAGGGAAAGGGGTGGGGAGGATGCAGATCTTTTTGGGGCGGCGGAAGGCAGTGAGGTCCAGATCGACGAAGAGCGGGCAGTGTGTGGGTATGTTGTAGTCTCCCCGCTTTGCCACCTCGACTCGACGCAGTGCCGGCGCTGCGCAGGGGTTCATTAGGCAGATGTCCAGCCGGGTGCCGTTCTCCGATGCCCAGCAGGTGTTCTGCACTCTCTGCTGTGCGAGGTCCGCATGCGTCGTCGCCGCGTCGACCCAGCCGCCCACCCGGCACGCCTGGGACAGGACAGCGCTGGTTTCTGGGTTGGTGTTCAGGTCCCCCATCAGCAGGACGGGCACCTGTCCCAAGCCAGCTGCGTGATCGAGCGTCTCTTGCAGGAGGGCTTCCCGCTGTTCGCCCACTTCGGACCCCGAGTGACCGTAGACGCACAGGATGTGAAGAGCCGTTTTGCCGTCTCCAATCGCTAGCACGACGTGTACCATGCGGGTGCTGTCGTAGAGCTTCTTTTCCTGCGTGGTCTTCGGCTGCACCACCTGTGCGACCAGGCCCTCCTTCACCATGACAGCCACGCCCCCGGGCTTCGTTTGTTCGCGGCCGTTCGCGCCTGCGACCCTGGGCATGCCCTTGCCCCAGTGCATAGCCCAGCCGTGGGCTGCGAAGTAGCCATTGTGCGTGCCCTTGCTCGGGTCCGGCGTACGAGTTTCCTGCAGGGCCACAACATCCGCCTTCAGTCCCGCCACGTCGCCGAGGTGCGTTTGCAGCGACGTTACGTTAGCTGTCGCCACCCTGAGCACTCCGGGCGATGATAATTGGTGTGCAGGGCGCCTCAATCGCCGCAGGGGCGGCGGCGCCGTGGGTCCTTGGCTGGCTGAAGGTGCGCGCGCCCCGCCTGCAGCGGCTGGGGCGGGCGTGGGAAGATCTGCAGGGATAGTCCACTGGTTTGCCGGCGTCGCAGCTAGCTCCCGGGCCAGGCTCAGGGGAAGGCGAAGCACATCGTAGTGGAAGGGCCTCCACGTAAGCCCCAGCACCTTGGCACCCTTCCCACACCGGGTCATGTATTGCTTGCTGTTGGAGGCGAGCAGCCACACCTGCGCATCCAGGACTTCTGCCGCAACCCGAAGTGTGGCCGCGTCCCCGTATGTCCCTAGACGCGTCTGTCTCTCGATGTAGTCGTCGTAGGATGCAGGAGCTTGCGGGTCGTCGTGGTCAGGCACGTACGAGGCCCTGCGCTCTGCGTCTTGCCGCATGGATGTCGCCACCGCTGCACGCAACCCTTCTGCTGTCCACTCCGCGCACTGCTCTGCAAGGCCGGCGTACTGACAGTTGCCATCCTTAGGCACTGGTACCCGGAGCGCCATCAGTCTCCTTGCAGCCTGCGTCAGCCACTGCTCGTCCTGCTCTATGGTGGAGGGGGAGTACTCCTGTCCCCCCCCACGGAGGCGCCGGGGTTCTCCTGCCCCTGACGCCACATCTACGGGGTTCCAGCTCTCCGGGGCCGTTGTCTGGGTATCTCCTGCCCACACGGCGGCTCGGCTGGGTCTAGGTGGGGTTGGGGGCGATGTTGGGGTTGGGGTTCTATTTGGTGTTCTATTTGGAGGTGTTTGTGTCGGCCCCGAGACCTCCTGTTTCTCGGGGTGGGGCGCGGCTGGGGGCCCGGCGGCAAGTGTGCATCGTCCCCAGACATGGTCGGCACCCCGGCCAGGGGGAACATCGATCGCTTGCACGGGTCCTCCCCGCTGGCCGGGATGCCCGCCCCCCTACTCCTCCTCTTGCTTCTGCGGGTAGGGAGTAAGGCGGTTGGAGCGGGGCCTCAGATACGCCGTGATGGAGGCCTGCCTGACCCTCCCGTTCCTGCTGGCTCCCGCCTCCCTACCCGGTGGGGCCTTATCCCCGGCATCCGCCGTGGGCGCTAGGTCTCTGAGAGGTGGGGCCGGCGGGGCGGGCTGGGCAGGCGGCGCCGGTGCTGCCGGCGGCACTGCTGCTGGCTGCGCAGGGGTAGGGGCAGCGTTCGCTGTTGCTGGTGTCTCGGGTGCCACGGGTGTCACTGGTTTGCTGTGTGAGTCCCCGGGCGGGGCAGGGGTGGAGGTGGAGGTGGAGGTGGTGGTGGAGGAGGAAGGGGTGGTGGCGGCGGCTGGGGGCGCTGGCGGGGCATCCATAGCCGGACCGGCCGCGGGCTTCGGCGGTGCCTTGCCCTTCGCCCCCTTGGACCCACTCCGCCCTCTCGTGTCGATGCCTAACTCCCGCTTCACCGTGCTTAGCATCTCCTGATGCTGCCGCTTCCGGCCCTCCTCTGCGTCGCGCACCCCCTCCAACAGTCCCTGCCAGCTCTGTCCGAGCTCGCTGGCCTGCTGTGACAGCTGGCGCTGCACCTTCTCGCCCTCCTCCCTTCCGGCCTGTTGGAGGCGCACCATCTGCGCTTCGCAGGCCTCCCGCAGCTCCCCACACACCTCGTCCAGCCGGCCCTGGAGGCGTGCCCCCTGCTCCACGGACGCCTGCGCCGACAGCTGCTGGGCGGCCGTGGCTTCCTTGCGCTGGGCTTCGCAGGAGGCCCGCAGGTCCTTCACCGCGACACCCAGGCGTTCCGTCTGCAGCCGCAGGTCGCACACCACGGCTTCCCCCTGCTGCGCCTCCCACGACTTGCGCAGCTCTGCCACCGCGGCGTCGAGGCGTCGCTGCTCCAGCGCGCGCTGGGCCTCGAGGTCCGCGCGGACCTTGTCGACCTCCGCTTGGAGCTGCAGCGCCTGGAGGTGGGACAGGGGCTCCTGCTGACCCGCTGTTCCCTGCAGGCCTAGCATGGCCTTGCGCGCCTCGTGCAGGTCGGCTGCGAGGCCGTCCCGTTCCACCTGCGCCTGGCGGATCTGGGCGTCCCGCTGCGCAAGCTGGCCCCGCATGTCGTCTTCGAGGGCCTTGCGGCTGGCTTCCCAGCCCTTCCGCGCCGTAGCCATCTCTGCCGCGTGCGCACGGCCCTGCTCTTCCAGGCGGCTACCCATGCTGGCGAGCTCGGTCGCCACCCGCTGCAGGTCGGCGCCTGCTGCCGCCCCTTTCGCCCCCTGCTCCAGCACCCCGACCCGCTTGTGGAGGAGGGGGACGGCCTCGCCCAGCGACTGCTGGGCTTCTGCGACCTTGGCAAGGGACCCCTCCTGCCTCCGGAGGTGCACCTTCACTTCCTTCAGCTCCCGCGCTGCTTCCTGCGTGGGGGCGGTGGCGGGGGGGGAGGCGGGTTTGCGCTCTTGGAGGCGCTGCAGCAGGGTCGCCTGCTCCTCAAGCCGCTGCTCCTGGCGGCCGAGGCGATCCCCCACACGCTGCACGTGCAGCCCGTGCTCCTGCGCCTGGGAACCCAGCAGTTCCTGCAGCTGCGACACCTGCTGCGACGCCTGCTCAGCTAGGTTGTTGTGACCCAGCTGCAACTGCCCCACCTGCTCCTCCAACTGCTGGCGACGCGCGTCCTGCTCCTGCAGTAGGCGGCGCAGACCCAGCATCTCGGATTGCCAGGCCACACCATCACCCGCGGCGGTGTCGGGGGCGGTCGGCGCGGGGTCGTGGCCGAGCTCCCTCAGGCTCCCGGCGATCTTCTCCAGGTCCTTCTGGAGCCTGGTCACCCGCTGTTGCGCCTGCTGGGCGTGCTGCTTTGCTGCTGCTGCCGCACCGCCGCCTCGCCCGGTCCGTCCTACGGCGCCACTGGCCTGCGACTTCGCGGCCCTTCCCGCTCTCGCTGCGTCGGCGCGCTCCGCCTGGAGCCTCTCGCTGACGCTATCGTAGCGCCGCTTCAGGCGGGCTACATCCTCGGCCTTTTTCTTCGCGGCCGCCTCCTGCTGCTTCTGCTCCTCGAGGAGCAGCGTGTCCGTCAGGACCACCTCCTTCCCGTTGACCGTGAGGGTCCATGTGGGGGGGGAGCCGTGGGTGGGGGGGCGCTCGGCGGCGAGGACGGCGACGCCACCCTCTAATCCGTCCAGCACCGCATCCCAGTGGAGGTGCTGGAGGATGGCGCGCACGTGGGTGGCGCCGTAGAGGGGGGGGAGGGGCTGGAGCTCGTATCTGCGAGGCTCTGTAAATTCGAGGGGGGGCAGGGGGGCGGCCTGTTGGCCACCGGCCTGGGGACCGGTGTTACCGGAGGAGACCCCGTGGAGGTCGGCCTGTGACATTCTGCCCGTGTATCCCTCTCTCCTCCTGTGTGTGTGTGTGTGTGTGTGTGCGTCTTGTCCCTTGTCGTGCCGCCGGCGGTGCTGTGCTCTCTTGAAGCTCCAAGCCGATGCAAGCTGCCAGCCGGAGCAGTACGGCACGCGAGACGGAGGGGCGTGTGCAGTGTGGAGGAAGTGCCCTGACCTACCAACCCCACCACCCACTCCCACCCCCAGGCATTCTGTTTGGGATCTGGCATTTTCTGTGTGTGTGCGATGTGTGCTCATTGCAAACGATACCCCCGCCGTATGAAAGTGCGAAAGTCACATCAGGTCGACTGTTTTGCCTGTTGCGGAGCTCTTGCAAGCAAGATGACTCCAAGCGCCTTGCTGCCCCGGCATCCCGGCACTCTTTGTCGTGGCTGCTGCTGCCACACTCGCTCCTGCTTTGCCCCCCACATCCACACCCCACCCATCCCCAGGTGCTGTGGGTCACCCCCGCAGGCCCCCTCCCCCCCGACACCCCGTTGCCGCCGTGGTCTAGGGGCAGCAGGGGGTGGGGGTGTGAGGTGAAGGGGGAGGGGGTTCGGCCGTACTCCATCCCCCCCCCCCTCCCCATCAGGGGTGTAAATAAGGCCGACTCCCGACTCCCGACTCGCGCCGGATTTTTTGGGATTGGGAGGGTTGCCTTGCTTCCCTTAGGGAATGTGCGGTATTAGGCACCCCATGGCCAAAATGACCCCACTGCGATCCGCACAGACTCCAAATATTCAAAAGAAAGGGTTTTTGGAACA
>OY723270.1:1473755-1552574 GCA_963210315.1 Rhynchopus euleeides
ATGCCTACACACCCTACGGCCTGTTTGGGGTGCCTTACGCAGCATCCTTCCTGGCTGTGCTGGCCGTGGTGGAGTGGGAAGGCAAGGAGCCCACAACAAAGAACATCACGACGCGGGTCCCTGTCATGGTGTTCGTGGGGTACACCATGGGGCTGGTTGCGGTGCACAAGGTGCTGCGGGGGCACATCCTCCCCGCCGTCGTGCCGGGGCAGTGGAGGACCTACTCCGTGGTGGCGTCCCTCCTGGCGCAGGTGCTGCTGCTCCTCTTCTGCCTCTCCTACGTCGCAGACGCATCCAACGACAGTGCGGCGTACCCCATCCTCAACGCGTCCCTCTTCGCCCTCTGGCAGCACTTCTTCGTCACAGACTTCCTGGTCACCCTCGCTCTGGAGCACTTCAGCCCCACGCTGCAGGGGCTGCTGCAGTCCTCATTGTGGGGGCCTGCCCTCCACTCCCTTGCCGAGGCGGTGTGGCTGGATCGCCTCCTCCTCGTGTATGAGTAGTGTGCAGTGGGAGGGTGGGGGTGGGGTGGGGTGCGGTTATACGGTGTGTGGTTCGCAGAGGGAGGGGAGGGCGGGTGTGTGTGTGTGGTGACCACGTTTTGTGTGGGGAGATCCTGCGCGGATCATTGCCCACCCCCGCCCACTTCTACGTCACAGCGGAGGCCCCACTCGGGTTAGAGTGTGGGGCCAACTCAGTGCCACTCCGGGGAGGAGGGCGTGCAGCATAGCCAGCGTGGTGTGTGTGGCAGCAATGTGTTAGTGATTTGCCATCGCTGTAGCAGTCACCGCATCGGTCCATGCTGTGGCGTTTGCAGAAGCCCATAGTGACCGGGAGCCCGTCCCCCTCTTTGTGGTGGTTGCGGCAGCACACCTCCTCTGGGAGGCGTCGCTTTTGGCATGCCGAGCAACGGGGCTTCCAATGCAACTTGCAGGCAAGCACCTTTGCGTTCCTCCTGGCACCAGGGGGGGCAGTACGGGGGGCAGCGCCCCTCCGCTCCCATGGGCGTCCCACCCGGCTGTTGGCCTGCCGACCGCGCGCCGCCCACTGCTGGGCCGGCTGCTGCCAGCCCTCTGGGTAGTGCGGCTGTGGGGCGAAGGTGGCGGCCCACGCCATTCCGCGGTCATGGAATACCGTATCTTGCCGGCTGTGGACTGGCTCAGCCAGGTGTGCTTGGAGGCTGCGCATCACCGATTCAGTGGCAGGGTTCAGTTGGGCCCTCCTCGACAGGCCCGCCGCCACAGTTCCGCCGAGAGCCGTGAGGACCGTTGAGTTGGCAGCATGACCGCAATGCCAGGGCCCTTTGCCCACTTTCGTCACCATACTGCAGAGTCCTTTCAGCGAGGCGGCTTTCCCTAGGATACTGCTCTGGAACACCGTGAGGTCCTGCTGGAGCTTCTGCCGCGAGGCCCCCAGCCTTTCAGCCTCATCCATCGCGGCGTTGCTGAGGGCGTCAGCATCGGTGTTGGATTCCCTCTTCACATGCTCATACGTGAGAGTGAACCTCGGTTGGAGGTCCGCAGCCAGCGCGGACGTGCTGAGGAAAAGAGGACGGAGGGCGGCATCCCGGCACAGGGATTCCCCTCGGAGCTGCCGCAGCACCACCTGGGAGTCGCCTCGCACTGTGACTGGGCCCTCAGGGGCATCGCCCCTCTCGAGGAGGCGCAGGCCTGCTCGTAGCGCCTCGTACTCAGCAATGTTGTTGCTACGCACGTTCAGCAGCGGGAGCACTTTCTCTGAGACCTTGCAGCCGTCTTGGTACAGCACCGCCCCTGCCCCCGCCACAGCGAAGGGGGTGCCGTTGTCGCGCGCGCCACCGTCAAAGTACAGGGTGAGCCCCGGGGCCGTGTCTGCAGGAATGCGCGGGCGGGCCTCCCTCGCACCCTTCTTATTCGGGTCCACGTGGGTAGGGGGGCGGATGCGGCGTGTCACGGTGTCTGGGAGGGTGAGGCCCGTCGACAGCTCGAAGTCCACGGCTAGCTCCATCAGGGTCACAGTTTGCTCACCCCCCTGCGGTCCCCACTTCAGGCCCCTTAGCCAGTCGCAGAGAGCCACCCACATGCCTGGGGGCCGCTTGCCCCACGTCTGCTTGACTTCGGATGGCGCCAGTGCAGGGATGCAGGCACTCTCGGGGGTGGGGGTGCTCCACTCCCAGGGGTAGACTGTAGTGCGGTGGTGGCGTACAGAGCGGTCGAGCAGCCCGTCCTTCTCCTGTCGCGCCGCCAAGACTGCGATGAAGTAGCGGTGCAGCTGCGCCACGGTGGTGATTCTGTCAGCAAAAGACATGGGCAGCGGCTGCTCGTTCTCCGGAACGCCGTATCTGTACACGGGCGCTACCCCACACTGCGCCAGGCATGCCGGCCAGGCAGTTCGGTCCCTCGCTGCTACGGGGTGTTTCTGGCGGACCGGCTCCCATGCCGCGCAGTCCCACCATAGGTGCGACACCGTCTCCGGGGCCCCAGCTGTGCAGTACCGGCACACCTCCCCCAGGCCCGTGCGCCCTCGGGCAGGCACCGCCCCTGCAATGACAGAGCGGAGGAGGCCTCGCTGGTATCCCGTAATTGCGGCGCCCTCCCCCTCCAGGACGCAACGTGTCACCCTTCCGTCAATGCCGTGCTCTGCTCCTTGGAAGTCCTCTCTGCGTTCAGCCAGCTTCCCCGCCGTGGCGTTTCGCAGGGTTTGGCGGAGGTCGTGCGCGAAGATCGCCCAGGCGCTCGGCGTTGCTGCAACAGGGTCGAAGGTGACAGCGCGACCAGCCTCGTCCGTGTAGGCCAGGGTGGTCGCCGTACTCCAGCGCCATCCTATCCCTTGCAGGGCAGCCCAGAAGAGCGCAAGGGGGCCTGTCCCCTCAAGCCTCTCTTTGCTCCCCCATGCTTCCTCGGACAGCACCCTGCTGTGGCCCCACTTTTTGATCTGCTTGGCCCACGTGGTGATCTGCCGGTAGGGAGGAGCGATAGCGGGGTCCACCCGGTGCGCCTGATGGAGGACACACAGCACGATCTCTTGCGCTCTGCGTGGTGGGCCAGACCAGAGCGCGGCGACGAAGAGGCCCCTCCATCGCCTGATGGCCTTGCTGTCCCAACGAGTTACGAGGGCATCGTAATACAGCCGTGCCCCCGCCGTCATCGCAGCCGCCTGCCCTTTCCATTGCACCGGCAGGGGCAGCGCTGAGGTTCTGCGGAGGTTCTGCTGCGCCCCCTCTTTCCGACGGGCGATGCGCTCGGACTGGGGCGCTGTGCGCCCTTCCCTGATCAGGCGCGCGTGCAGCATGGCCCCGAGACAGTCAAAGCTGTTGCGTTGCCGGAGGGGAGTGGCCTCGCCGTCCCTCGCCCGGTACATGATCCGGAGCGGCCCGGGGGATGTTGAGAACACGTGGGACTTAATTTCTGCGCAAATAGCCATCCCGGTGTCGTGAGAGAAATCCGCAGAGTCGTTCACCACCTCTTGTAGGACCTCCGGACTGGAGGCTGTGGCGTACACATCGTCGACGAAGGATAGCGCCCTCGTGTCCTGCCGGTGTTCGACCATCCGCATCCACACACCCACCAGCACGTTAATCAGCACGACACTGATGGGGCAGCCCTGCATGATGCCGTTGGTAGGCAGGAAGCCTTCTCCGATGGTGCCACTCGCCCGGAAGTGCCGCTGCATCGTCCTGTACGCTGCTCGCAGGGTGCGCAGGACACGGGTGTCGAATCCGAGCTCCGCAGCCAGGCGGAAGGTGAGGTCGATAGGCACCGTGTCGAAGCACTTCTTGAAGTCAAGGGCGACTCCGTGCAGCGGTCGCCCCGTGAGGTGGGCCTCTTCGATGCGTGCCGCCAGGTGCCAGATGAGGTCCTCTGCACCGTGGCCAGGCCGGCAGCCGTGCAGGTCCTCCGGTGCGATGGTCTCCAACCACTTCAGTGCCGGTTTCACCCGGATCGCTGCCCACACTCTATACAGCACAGGGGTGATACTGATGGGGCGCTGCGATAGAGGCTCGCCTGAGCTGCCAGGCTTGGGGATGAGGCAGATCATGGCATGCATTAACTGTTCCGGCCACTCGCCCGATCGTTCGACCTCGTTGAACACCTCCGCAAAGAGCTTGAGGAGTTCGTGTGGGAGTTGTCTCAGTTCGTGGACCCTCCAGCCGTGCAGGCCCGGTGAGGTGGACGTGGACATCTTGGCCAGGGCCTTCCCGACGTCTTCTGCTGTGATGGTCTTGCACTCCATGTCAGCCGTCTCGGGGAGAAAGCGGAGGTATCTCTGGCGGAAGGTGTCCCACCGGGGCTCGGGCGTTGTCGCGTACTTGCGGAAATATCCCCCCCACGCCGTGTCGCTTCTCAGCAGCTCGTCCGCCTCCTTGGGGCAGGCCGTGAAGGACCCATCTTCGCGCCGCATGAAGGTGGCTGGGGCGCAGAAACGATCTGCGAGGTACGCAAACACCTGCCCTGCCTCGTATGTCCAAGCCTTCTGCATCCTCGCCTTCCAGGTGCGGATTCTCGCTTCGCGGAGCCTGTCAAACATGCCCCTCTGCGACCCCTCCAAGACGATGAGGGCCTGCTCCAGAATCTCCAGGTCTGGCAGCTGCGAGGTTGTGTTCGCCAGCGCCGCTTGCAGCCCCTGGGGGAGGCCGCCCTCCCTTAGGCGCTTCTTCGCGGCGTTCCAGGCGTGCTCCTCCCCGTTCGTGAGGCCGTATGGTTTTTCTGCCTGCAGGCGTTTGAGGCCTTCTTTGACCAGGCATCGAATGTTCCCTAGCAGCCCGTCCTTCGCCCGGGTGTTCATGTCTCCTGCCCCCCGTGCAGAAGCGGGATGGTGCTTGGTAGCCGTCCGCGACCACTGCATACGGTAGCCCTCCGCCCTGCCCGTGTAGGCCGCTTCCTGTCTCTCCAGGTGGCCCACATGGACACGCTTCAGGAAGCGCTCGCCGCAGGTGGAAGCTCGGTGGAGGAGCTGCGCGGCCGTCGCTCCGTGACGTAGTTCCCCCTCTGCTAGTACGTCCTGCATCACCCCTCTTGCTGCAGCGTCCCCCAGCTTGGGCTTGCCCGCAGGGAAAGGGGTGGGGAGGATGCAGATCTTTTTGGGGCGGCGGAAGGCAGTGAGGTCCAGATCGACGAAGAGCGGGCAGTGTGTGGGTATGTTGTAGTCTCCCCGCTTTGCCACCTCGACTCGACGCAGTGCCGGCGCTGCGCAGGGGTTCATTAGGCAGATGTCCAGCCGGGTGCCGTTCTCCGATGCCCAGCAGGTGTTCTGCACTCTCTGCTGTGCGAGGTCCGCATGCGTCGTCGCCGCGTCGACCCAGCCGCCCACCCGGCACGCCTGGGACAGGACAGCGCTGGTTTCTGGGTTGGTGTTCAGGTCCCCCATCAGCAGGACGGGCACCTGTCCCAAGCCAGCTGCGTGATCGAGCGTCTCTTGCAGGAGGGCTTCCCGCTGTTCGCCCACTTCGGACCCCGAGTGACCGTAGACGCACAGGATGTGAAGAGCCGTTTTGCCGTCTCCAATCGCTAGCACGACGTGTACCATGCGGGTGCTGTCGTAGAGCTTCTTTTCCTGCGTGGTCTTCGGCTGCACCACCTGTGCGACCAGGCCCTCCTTCACCATGACAGCCACGCCCCCGGGCTTCGTTTGTTCGCGGCCGTTCGCGCCTGCGACCCTGGGCATGCCCTTGCCCCAGTGCATAGCCCAGCCGTGGGCTGCGAAGTAGCCATTGTGCGTGCCCTTGCTCGGGTCCGGCGTACGAGTTTCCTGCAGGGCCACAACATCCGCCTTCAGTCCCGCCACGTCGCCGAGGTGCGTTTGCAGCGACGTTACGTTAGCTGTCGCCACCCTGAGCACTCCGGGCGATGATAATTGGTGTGCAGGGCGCCTCAATCGCCGCAGGGGCGGCGGCGCCGTGGGTCCTTGGCTGGCTGAAGGTGCGCGCGCCCCGCCTGCAGCGGCTGGGGCGGGCGTGGGAAGATCTGCAGGGATAGTCCACTGGTTTGCCGGCGTCGCAGCTAGCTCCCGGGCCAGGCTCAGGGGAAGGCGAAGCACATCGTAGTGGAAGGGCCTCCACGTAAGCCCCAGCACCTTGGCACCCTTCCCACACCGGGTCATGTATTGCTTGCTGTTGGAGGCGAGCAGCCACACCTGCGCATCCAGGACTTCTGCCGCAACCCGAAGTGTGGCCGCGTCCCCGTATGTCCCTAGACGCGTCTGTCTCTCGATGTAGTCGTCGTAGGATGCAGGAGCTTGCGGGTCGTCGTGGTCAGGCACGTACGAGGCCCTGCGCTCTGCGTCTTGCCGCATGGATGTCGCCACCGCTGCACGCAACCCTTCTGCTGTCCACTCCGCGCACTGCTCTGCAAGGCCGGCGTACTGACAGTTGCCATCCTTAGGCACTGGTACCCGGAGCGCCATCAGTCTCCTTGCAGCCTGCGTCAGCCACTGCTCGTCCTGCTCTATGGTGGAGGGGGAGTACTCCTGTCCCCCCCCACGGAGGCGCCGGGGTTCTCCTGCCCCTGACGCCACATCTACGGGGTTCCAGCTCTCCGGGGCCGTTGTCTGGGTATCTCCTGCCCACACGGCGGCTCGGCTGGGTCTAGGTGGGGTTGGGGGCGATGTTGGGGTTGGGGTTCTATTTGGTGTTCTATTTGGAGGTGTTTGTGTCGGCCCCGAGACCTCCTGTTTCTCGGGGTGGGGCGCGGCTGGGGGCCCGGCGGCAAGTGTGCATCGTCCCCAGACATGGTCGGCACCCCGGCCAGGGGGAACATCGATCGCTTGCACGGGTCCTCCCCGCTGGCCGGGATGCCCGCCCCCCTACTCCTCCTCTTGCTTCTGCGGGTAGGGAGTAAGGCGGTTGGAGCGGGGCCTCAGATACGCCGTGATGGAGGCCTGCCTGACCCTCCCGTTCCTGCTGGCTCCCGCCTCCCTACCCGGTGGGGCCTTATCCCCGGCATCCGCCGTGGGCGCTAGGTCTCTGAGAGGTGGGGCCGGCGGGGCGGGCTGGGCAGGCGGCGCCGGTGCTGCCGGCGGCACTGCTGCTGGCTGCGCAGGGGTAGGGGCAGCGTTCGCTGTTGCTGGTGTCTCGGGTGCCACGGGTGTCACTGGTTTGCTGTGTGAGTCCCCGGGCGGGGCAGGGGTGGAGGTGGAGGTGGAGGTGGTGGTGGAGGAGGAAGGGGTGGTGGCGGCGGCTGGGGGCGCTGGCGGGGCATCCATAGCCGGACCGGCCGCGGGCTTCGGCGGTGCCTTGCCCTTCGCCCCCTTGGACCCACTCCGCCCTCTCGTGTCGATGCCTAACTCCCGCTTCACCGTGCTTAGCATCTCCTGATGCTGCCGCTTCCGGCCCTCCTCTGCGTCGCGCACCCCCTCCAACAGTCCCTGCCAGCTCTGTCCGAGCTCGCTGGCCTGCTGTGACAGCTGGCGCTGCACCTTCTCGCCCTCCTCCCTTCCGGCCTGTTGGAGGCGCACCATCTGCGCTTCGCAGGCCTCCCGCAGCTCCCCACACACCTCGTCCAGCCGGCCCTGGAGGCGTGCCCCCTGCTCCACGGACGCCTGCGCCGACAGCTGCTGGGCGGCCGTGGCTTCCTTGCGCTGGGCTTCGCAGGAGGCCCGCAGGTCCTTCACCGCGACACCCAGGCGTTCCGTCTGCAGCCGCAGGTCGCACACCACGGCTTCCCCCTGCTGCGCCTCCCACGACTTGCGCAGCTCTGCCACCGCGGCGTCGAGGCGTCGCTGCTCCAGCGCGCGCTGGGCCTCGAGGTCCGCGCGGACCTTGTCGACCTCCGCTTGGAGCTGCAGCGCCTGGAGGTGGGACAGGGGCTCCTGCTGACCCGCTGTTCCCTGCAGGCCTAGCATGGCCTTGCGCGCCTCGTGCAGGTCGGCTGCGAGGCCGTCCCGTTCCACCTGCGCCTGGCGGATCTGGGCGTCCCGCTGCGCAAGCTGGCCCCGCATGTCGTCTTCGAGGGCCTTGCGGCTGGCTTCCCAGCCCTTCCGCGCCGTAGCCATCTCTGCCGCGTGCGCACGGCCCTGCTCTTCCAGGCGGCTACCCATGCTGGCGAGCTCGGTCGCCACCCGCTGCAGGTCGGCGCCTGCTGCCGCCCCTTTCGCCCCCTGCTCCAGCACCCCGACCCGCTTGTGGAGGAGGGGGACGGCCTCGCCCAGCGACTGCTGGGCTTCTGCGACCTTGGCAAGGGACCCCTCCTGCCTCCGGAGGTGCACCTTCACTTCCTTCAGCTCCCGCGCTGCTTCCTGCGTGGGGGCGGTGGCGGGGGGGGAGGCGGGTTTGCGCTCTTGGAGGCGCTGCAGCAGGGTCGCCTGCTCCTCAAGCCGCTGCTCCTGGCGGCCGAGGCGATCCCCCACACGCTGCATGTGCAGCCCGTGCTCCTGCGCCTGGGAACCCAGCAGTTCCTGCAGCTGCGACACCTGCTGCGACGCCTGCTCAGCTAGGTTGTTGTGACCCAGCTGCAACTGCCCCACCTGCTCCTCCAACTGCTGGCGACGCGCGTCCTGCTCCTGCAGTAGGCGGCGCAGACCCAGCATCTCGGATTGCCAGGCCACACCATCACCCGCGGCGGTGTCGGGGGCGGTCGGCGCGGGGTCGTGGCCGAGCTCCCTCAGGCTCCCGGCGATCTTCTCCAGGTCCTTCTGGAGCCTGGTCACCCGCTGTTGCGCCTGCTGGGCGTGCTGCTTTGCTGCTGCTGCCGCACCGCCGCCTCGCCCGGTCCGTCCTACGGCGCCACTGGCCTGCGACTTCGCGGCCCTTCCCGCTCTCGCTGCGTCGGCGCGCTCCGCCTGGAGCCTCTCGCTGACGCTATCGTAGCGCCGCTTCAGGCGGGCTACATCCTCGGCCTTTTTCTTCGCGGCCGCCTCCTGCTGCTTCTGCTCCTCGAGGAGCAGCGTGTCCGTCAGGACCACCTCCTTCCCGTTGACCGTGAGGGTCCATGTGGGGGGGGAGCCGTGGGTGGGGGGGCGCTCGGCGGCGAGGACGGCGACGCCACCCTCTAATCCGTCCAGCACCGCATCCCAGTGGAGGTGCTGGAGGATGGCGCGCACGTGGGTGGCGCCGTAGAGGGGGGGGAGGGGCTGGAGCTCGTATCTGCGAGGCTCTGTAAATTCGAGGGGGGGCAGGGGGGCGGCCTGTTGGCCACCGGCCTGGGGACCGGTGTTACCGGAGGAGACCCCGTGGAGGTCGGCCTGTGACATTCTGCCCGTGTATCCCTCTCTCCTCCTGTGTGTGTGTGTGTGTAGTAAAGGTTGTCTGGGTTGTCACCCCCTTCTCGTCTCTCCGGCGGCTGACCTCCCCCCCCGCCCCGGGGCTACCCTATCTCCCCCACTCGGAACCCATGTGGAGGTGGACACAAGAAACGGCTCGCATTGTTGGGGAGCGAGTCGGTCTTCCCTTCAAATTTAATGATTATCAGGAGAGGGAATGGTAATTCAAGACACCCTCTTCCCTGTACTACTAGTAGCTGCCCCCTGCTCCCTCCCCTGAACCCCCCCCCCCCCCGTTTTCCCTTCGAGGGATGTTCTTTCGATTCTATACTGTTATCTACATCACACCCACAACCCCCCCTCCTTTCCTTCTATTTCAATCCCCCCCCCCCCTAGGGACCGTCTTAAGGTACCGAAATCCGTCAACTTTACGACATTTTTCGACATAGGCAATTTTCGACCAGAAACCCCCCAAAAATGCTGAAAAAGTGGCCAGACCACCCCAAAAACCGCCCCTGGGTGTGGGACACCCACTTTGGTGCCCCGGAACGCGGCTGAAACGCTGTGTTGAAAAAAGTGTCATGGTTTGGTACCGAACCCCTCCCCGGGCGAGTCTCCCGAGCACCCTGTCACCTGCGGCATCAACATCCCCCGTCATGTAACACGTTCTGCCGCCTCTGATGAGACATCTGAGTACTATCGGGCCAAAAAAAATGGTATTTCAGCGAGTGTTCTGTCAGGTTTCTGCCGACATCCTCAACAAAGACCGGGTGTGTCTGCGAATGCAAGGGCGTCGCTCGGGAGGCGTTGTTATGTGCCCTCCCTGAGGTGTCGGATGCATCGGGGATTTCATCAGGGGTAACGGCGACAGCGAAGTGGGTGTGGTGTATAACCTGTGTCACCCCGGCTCCACGGCACTGCAGTGGCACTTCTCAGTGGCGATGATCCCCGTCCTCTGCACCATCACCCCCACTCACGAGCTCTTCATTACAGCACTGCAGAGCTAAAAGAGATGCCGGACGACGGTCAGAATGCTGGGGAACTCAGCCGCAGATGGAAAGGAGAGGCTGGAGACGGTGCGCGAGTGGATTTTGGGGCTGGCGTCTTTGGGAAATATGCCGGTGTGGGTTCCAAAGCCTTATTCGGTGTGCAAACCGACAGTCGCAGTGGTCGGTGTACGCTGCAGCAAGTGTTATCAGGAAATGCCGGCGAGAAGACGCTCCTTCCCAAGCTTGTCACACGCATTTGCTCCCAAATTGAACCGAAGGCATCAGTGCCCACCCAAGACGGAGAAAAGGCGGAATGTTGCGGGCAAGTTGGGCGGGACGGGCTCGGAAGGGTGGTTCAAATGAGGGGGCCGGAACCAAACCATGACACTTTTTTGAGCATGGCCACGGATTGGCTCAGAAGTGGCCAAATACCCCCAAAAACCACCCAGACCGCCCCCAAATACTCCCAGGGGTCGGGGTTTCAGGTTTACTGCCATTTTGTGCGTGTTCCTCGCCTATGTGAAAAATCCCGTAAAGTTCCCCCCTTAAGGTTTTCCCTACCCCCCCCCCCCCCCCTGGTCCCCCCTTGAGGGATCTCCCGACCAACACCCTCATCACCCTCCCTTCGCTCTTGGATATGTACTGTTCTTTCAGCTCTACGACTATGTGCCTCTGGGTTTTGCACGACATTCGTCTCTGCCGTCACTTTGCTCCTTCTCTCTCTCGAGCCCGTCTTGTCGTCTGCCAATCCGATCCAGATCGACAGGACGCGGCGCAGGCGGTAAGGCTTTATGAAGGTTGAGATGCCACAGAGGCTGGTGTTCTGGCGAGTTCTTCAGTTTTTGTCAGGGGATAAGATAGGTCTGGTTTTCCGGTTTTCAAAACCAGGGTTTCCCGGTTCCCGGTTTTCTGGAGAAAAAAAAAAGGTCGGTCTCATTTTTGGCGGTTTTTTTTGTGACTTTGGGACAGTAAAACAGTCAGAAAAAACGCCACAAAAAAAATAGAAAGTGACCCCATCGTGATCCGCACAGAGCCCAAATAGTCCAAAGAAGGCAGAGAAGCGGAGAAGAAAAAATGGACCTAGCGGGTGGCCCGGTGGGTGGTGATGCCCTCGTCATGCAGGTCTCTTCTGTTTTGAAGGTGCACACATGGTGGACTCCAGCCACCATGTCTAAGAGGGAGTCTAAGACTGCAGTCTGTACTGGAGACGGGAGTCTATTTTCCAGTTAGTTTACGCTCAGACTCCCGCTAGTTGAGACTCATGGGAGACACGGTGTACTCCAGCGGAGGTAGGGTAACCTCCGCTGGAGTTCACCGTGTCGTCTGCCTCTGTGCAGCGTCACTCGGTGCCATCGAATACATGGCGACAGCCCACCAACTCGAGACAGATCTGCTTGTCTGGAGGGCTGAGACGAGAACACGAACGACTTTCAAGCAGTCTTGAAGGTCGCCAAGCCTATTGGGGGCAACTAACAGATGAGATTTGTTTGTTGCCTGTCGTCACAGCTAGGTGCCCATCTCCTCGAAAACTCTCGTCTGGGCTCTACGTGGCGGAGATCTCGTGGACCCTTTGGCCATGACAAGGTCTGCCGTGCATCCACTCCACCCACAACGCACACCTGTCACGAGTGGTCGCTCCCACGTCCTCCTCCACCCTGAAGGTTGAACCCTCAAGGACCAGTGATCTCCTGCTGGCCGGGCTGCGATACAGTGAAGCCTTCCTACTTACAAGCGAATCCAGACTGTAGGGAACAGATGTTCACTACCGTGGCCTCCGGCGGCTGGGGGGCTCCGCCCCCCAGACCCCCCTGCGTAAAAACATTGCACCAGACCGGTTTTTTGGCCGAGAGTCCAAACTTTCAAAGCAGCTGCTGCGCCTGCCCCACCAAGCAGCCTCAGTACGACAGGACGCGCGCAGGCACTGGGCCCTCTCAGATTCTGGGAGGGTTTGCGCGGGTCGCGCGCGCCGAAGGCGCGCGCGAAAAATTTTCAAAACCAGAAAAACCGGAAAACGGCGCCAGAAAAAAAGTCTATCTTATACCCTGGTTTTTGTGAGGAAAAAAAAAAGCTGCTTGCGCCGAACAATGGTTTTTTTAAAGCCCAACACAAGCTTTGCTTGTCGCAGCGGAAGGAGGGTCGGGGTGGGAGTGCTCCGTGCGCGCAGTGTGTTGAGGGCAACACAAAGCGACCTACTGGGGGGGGGCAAATACTAGAGGGCCCCTCTATTATTCACCGTGCCAGCCGACGAAAATGGGGGTTTTCGGACCCCCTCCACTATTTGCTTTTTGGGGGGTGGAAATTTCGCGCTCTTGAATTTGGCATCTGTGCGGCTCTGAGTGTGGGGTCGTTTTGTCGGTCGACCACCTGATTTGATCCGAGTTTGGCGGGGCTGAGCGGTCTTATATGCCAAAGAAATCCACGATTTTCCAAATCGGCTGGGTCGATGTGTCAAACTTCATCGAGAAATGTGGGTCAGAGCTGATCCTCAGAGATGTGACTGGGGGCAGCGAACACCCCACCTACCCATCCAGCGGGACCCCCTCTTTGGGTGTTCCAAAACGATATTCCGAACGTTTGGAATTTGTGCAGATCGTAGTGGGTCATGGTGGTAGAGGTACCAAGCTTCACCCATGAAACCTGGGTCTGGTTCAGGGACTGGTAATGGGTGTCCGTAACCCCGTTCTTTTGAACGTTTGGGATCTGTGCGGATCGTGGTGGGGTCATTTTGGCTATGGGGTGTCTGCGAGCACCACTTACGGATGCAAAAAAAGGACTCACACCCCCCTCAATTATTCGGCCAGGTGCGCCGCCAAAACCGCCGATTTCCGTACCCCTCTATTATTTGACCCCCCGCTATTATTTGCCCCCCCCACAACTATTTGCCCCCCCCCAGTAAATCACAGCAAACGCCCTTCACAGGGGCCACAGGCACACCGCCGCTCGAAAACGAAACTATTTTTCCCAAAGAAAATCTGCCGAAATTAAAAACAGCTGATGGCCGCACTTCTGACACAAGTCAAATCCCCTCCCAAGACGATTCGGGTACGCCTGGCCCAACCAGAAGAGCTCGTGCCCAAAGTGAAACGGAAGGGCGAATGTCGGTGATATCCTCGCTTGGAGGGGGGGGGGGTACGGGGTTAAAACCCCACCCCCTCTCCCGGCGATGCTGCAAGGCCAAGGTGCATAATTTTTTATTTTTGCTTCCCTTTCCCCCCCTCGACCTCGGCGCTGAAACACAGCGGCCCCATCTTTCTTGGGAGTGGGAGTGGGAGTGGGTGGGGGATGCGAGTGAGATCATTGCCGAAAGCACTGCTCCGGTGCCACCCCCTCACCCAGAGGGACCCGGTGTGCAGGAGCGCAGTGAAACCAACGATATGTTATTCTCCTTTGATTGCCGATCTCCTTCGCTCCTGTCAGGAGGGGCGGTGACATGCCTCCTTTTACCCCGGGGGGATTGTTTTTTCACACAACAAGAAGCTTGCCACGGTGAAAAAGGATAGTTGGCAGCGCTTTGGGTGACAAAACACAATCCACCTTGCCTTGTTGCTATGACTGTGCGACGCATTCACACCAACCTTCATTAGGCAAACCACGTGAGGTTTGTTCACCCGGGTTTGGCGCACAAACCAACAGCCTTATCTTTTTTACCACAACAGGGAACCTGTCAGTGTCAAAAATATAGTAGGCAGCGCTTGGGCAACAAATTCAACCTCCTCATCAGGCTGCGGAGTTGCTTTTGTTTTGCCCGGATTTGGCGCACAAACAAAATCACAGCGCCTTTCGTCTTTTGTTGGCATCAATTTTGCGCCCCCCCCCCCCTAGGGGGGGTCAAATGGGGGTGACAAACACGATTTTTCAAAAAACCGGCGCAGAGGCCCCAAAGCCCCCGTAAACCCTCCAAACCCCCCCAGATCGGTCCGGAAACCCATCGAACCCCACTTTTCCACCATTCCGGGCACCTCAGGTGCCCGAATTGGGGTACCTAAATTTTGTGCCACCGTTTGGTACCGGACAGTGCCACTGTGTGGGAGGTTGGAAAAGAAAATGCCCCAACACACCACATCTGAGGGTTGCAATGCATGTTGCTTGCCAACCACGTCATCCGGTGGGTGTCACGCGCTATGTAGGTGGCATGAGCCAGGTCTTCGATGTGTTCTGGCTTGTATATGTACCTCCCTGCCTGCGGCACAGGCACTGCCTTTGTCCCCCACACCAGCCACAGAGAGCGTATTGTACTCGGTCCACGGTTGCTGATTCATTGTGATGCGTTGTATCCTCGAGTGAACGTCACACACTAGTGGCACCACCACCCGCCATCCGAGAGCTGTATTGACTTTGCGCCCTTCCGTTGCATTCACCTCGCCACGCATATTGCACCGTTCAGTACCAGTGCTCTTGGGCCAGGCAAAGTAGACCGCAGCAACTACCAATTCTGGCACAATGGGTACCACGACAGCGCACTTCGTGTGTTCCCGGAATGTACAGCTCGTGTTGCAACAGTCGTTGTCAACACATCCCGGTTGTGGAGCACTGCTGCACAGGAATCACACGACCATCTGGACTTGTTCCGTACCTACAGGCAGCCTCCCGGTGCATGGTGGCAGGGAGGTACATATACAAGCCAGAACTCATCGAAGACCTGGCTAATGCCACCTACATAGCGCCTGACACCCACCGGATGACGTGGTTGGCAAGCAACATGCATTGCAACCCTCAGATGTGGTGTGTTGGGGCATTTTCTTTTCCAACCTCCCACACAGTGGCACTGTCCGGTACCAAACGGTGGCACAAAATTTAGGTACCCCAATTCGGGCACCTGAGGTGCCCGGAATGGTGGAAAAGTGGGGTTCGATGGGTTTCCGGACCGATCTGGGGGGGTTTGGAGGGTTTACGGGGGCTTTGGGGCCTCTGCGCCGGTTTTTTGAAAAATCGTGTTTGTCCACGTAAAAGGGTGGCATTTGACCCCCCCTACCCCCCCCCCCCCCCCCCCTGGGCTGCATAACGAGTGAAGGGTGATCATTCTTGTGCTCCCTTCAAATTCGATTTCACTACTCCTCCCCTGGGCTGGCGCTTTCTCCACAAGAAATCATATATCGCGTGCGTGTGGCAGTGCGTCTAAGACACAACCTCGGCGGGGGAGGAAGTGTCTTGTTTTGTCAGGAATCACCGAACTCACCTTGTGCTCCACACAGGCCGAGGGGTGTGTGTGCGTGTGGAAGCGTCAAACGCAAAACAAGGTTGCCTTTTCTCCACTTCCGAGCCTGGGTGGGGCGCGCTCTTTCTAACAGTTTTCCGAGCCTATCTCGGAAACAAGGCCAGTGGAAGGCCTTCGCTCTCCGTGCCGCTGTGTGTCAAGCTGTGTCACTTCACATCCAGTTTTGTGAGGTGGCTCGCTTGCCCTACTTATCTGCACTTCTGAGCAGAGGCCCCCTCTGAGCCACGATAATGCGAAAAACAAGGCGGTGCCCTGGCCGTTCTCCTGTTCTACTATTTCCGCGTTGATACCAGATGCCTGGCAGGGGGGGTTGGTTTCCATTTTCCTGCTGCGTTGTTGTTTATTTTTACACCTTTTATTTTTTCCCCCCGGGTTTTGGCGCACAAACAAACGCCTTATCTTATTTTCTAGATTTTTTTTGTTTGTTTCACACGGATGAAGTGCACCTTCTGCGCCAGGGTGATGCACCTCTGTCACATATCATGAGAGCTGCACGGAGGAGCCAGCAAAGGGCGTGGTGCCGAGCAGCAGAGCACGCTGCGCACAGCAGGGGGGAGGGGGGGGGGGTACAAACCCTGCAGGGCTTCCGGTGTGGAGAGCCCACCCAAAGCACCCACACATATTTTTCACACCCTTTCCTGTCCGAGCAAGCTATTTTTGAGGCATATTTTTTTGTGTAAACCATGCAGTAGATGCATGTAATGCAACGAGTGACGAGCCGGATCGGGTTCGACGATGTGTCGTAGTCTACGCGTATTGCGCGCTGCAGCCTTTGCGAGCGTAAGGCGCTTCGCTGTTGATCACTCATCCGTTCCGCCCCCCGGGGCGGAGGGGGTGAGGGAGAGCGATAGTGACGCCTTTAACTTGGCACCACCCCTGCCTTCCGTTGGTGCAGCGTAGGTTCTGGGGCCCCAAAACAAACGGCTTGCAGTTGCGTGCTTCTTTATATGGTGCGAACAGTTCCTGCTTGTGCATGTGCGCAGGGTGCGTGGTGCCAATCACGGTCCCATTTCGTTTGTGTGTGTGAATAGAGAGCTGCTCTCTCTTTCAAAAAAAAAACAAACACGCTTCGGGCAACATTGTGTGTGTCATGACCTGGTCGTCCCGTCCCAACTCGGGCAGTCGGCAATATTGTCAGGGTCGTGTTCTCGCATCAGGTCTGGTTGGGAGATGCAACGTAATAGCATGGTGTCGTATCCGCCGGTAGAGCAGATGGTGGTGCCTGCCACGCCACGGGCACGCCGTCAAAGACAAAAAATACCTCGATACGAAGAAGCTAAAAGAAAAGGTGCAGCGCAATGCTGCTGGTTTTCTTTTCACACAAACACACACACCGCCCACCCCACCCACACCCTCACCCCTCCATGTCGATCTCCTTGTTCACCATGCTATTCTTTCAGAAAGTTCTATTGTTCTGTTTGTCTGACTCCTCCCACCCTCACTCCCCCTCTCTCTCTCCTCTCCCCGATCACCCACCCCCACCCCCAGGTATGTTTTGCCCCCCCACCCCCCACTTTACCTGCATAACGAGTGAAGGGTGATCATTCTTGTGATCCCTTCTACTTCTACTTCACTACCCACCCCCCCCCCTCCCCACTTTCTTTTTCTCCATCTCAACCGCACCAACATCCAACAAAAAAAACAAGCCCTTGTTTTGATGACTTGCCTATTCTTCAGCCTTTTTAGATCTGGAACAGTTTTGAGAGGTGTCTGTGGGGGTCTTCGCTACGAAGTGATCGTCAGTGCACTTTGGTGAATTTCCTGTTTAATTAGCTGAAAACTGACGGAGATTGACGAAGGATAACGGCCAGCGAAGACCCCCTGTGGGGGTTTTCGCTGGTCGTTATGCTTCGTTATTCTTCGTCAGTTTTCACCTAGTTTCCTTAGGAAATGCACCAAAATGCACTGGCGGTCACCCCGTAGCGAAGACCCCCTGTGTGTGGTATTTTTATTCCACGATGACAAGAAACCTTGCCACAGTGGGAATGATTTTCTTTTTGCAGATGATTATTTTTTTGAGCAGTTTTTCCTGGGTGTGTGTGGGAAACCACACCATCCGCATTGCCTTGTTTGCTATGGGGCTGTGCGCGGGCACAGACAACACCCAACCTTCATCAGGCAAAAGGAAACCACTCGAGGCTTAGTTCACCCCCCCAAGTGGGGGGATTTTTTTGGCGCAACAAACAACGCCTTGTCTAAGGGGGATGCCTTTTTTACCCTCCACTTTCTTTGGAGTTTCAGGGCTAGCACCTCGTGACACCCAACCCCCACCACCAGCAACCTCACGACGTGCCAGTCGGCTCCCGGACTGAATACTGACGAGTCGGGGCTCCCGAATCCTGCGCTGCGTGATGCTGCCGCGTCGTGTGAAAGGGGAGGGAAAACTCTCCTGTGATGTACCTTCCTTCTCCAAGTAGAAGCATGATTTCTGTTCGTCCCACACCAAAAATCTAGTGGCCTATATACGGTGGTCACACCGCCCCCATCGGAGCTGAGCCCCCCCACCCCGCTGGTCTCCCTCCCTCCCTGCCCCCCACCCACTCTGAGAACTCTCCCACACAACAGACTGTCTGGCACACCTGCACTACCCCACCGTTGCGGTCTGAGACATACCGAAAATTAGATGTCCGGTTAAGCTGGCAGTCTGGGCCTTAGTCAAAGAGTTGGGGGAGGAGGGGAGTTTTTTTTTGATTTTATTATTCCGTTCAAAATAAACGCGGAGTCTCGGGGAGTCCGAGAAGAAGAACATATGAAGAAATAAACCACTGGACCGAACCGCACGCACCGCATTCACTCACTCACTCACTCAAACACACAAACACACGTTTAACATATTTTGTTTTTTTAGTGTAGGTCGGAACCCTGATGGGGCCTCCACTGTACACAACAACACAATTGCACAGCCAACTCTCGAGTGCTTCAGGCGTGATGGCGGGCCCGGGTGAGTAGTATCACCTCCCAAAGTGAGTTAGCACGCGGTGGGGAGTGGGAGGGATGTGATGGACAAGCAACAGTACGAACGATCCTCTCAGAAGTGCTGCGGCGTACGAAGCGCGCGGGGCCTCCGGTTCAGAGTGGAGGAAGGATCGACCCTTCGGCTCGTGAAAATCGTCAAAAAGGGGGGAGGTGATGTCACTCACCTGTACCTTCACGGTGCCCGGATTGGATACTCTCGTGCGCTTCCCAACGGAGAAGCTGCGCTGGGTTGCCGGCAGGCGTTCCTCCGTTGGTCCGGAACCGCAACCGAAATATTCATATTGCGGGGCTATTCTTTTGCCTTGAAACTGTGGGCCTTGATTCATGCCCTGCCGAAGTTTTACCTCGAAAAACATGGTCTGAGCAAGAAGGAACGTAACCCCCAACACGTGTATTGGTGCTCCCTGAAAAATGTAAAAGGGCTGCGTAAGACAGCACGGAGGAGCTACGCAAACCAGCCTTTTCAGGAGCATCTGTGGATATTCTACCCTTTTTTTGGGACACAGCGCAGCCAAACAGAAACACACACAGCCCTGGAAGTGTGCCTTTCGGTTTTTCAGCACACTTCGATGTGGGCGGAAAGTGTCGCGTGCTTGTTCGTGCCCTTATCGTGCTCCTCACTCACGACACCATCCTCAGCAGGAGTGTGAAGCGTCAACGCAAAAAGAAACCAAAGCAAAGAGTGCCGAACAAAGCGCAGTGACACTTTCTGCCATACCGGCCAGCGCCCTGCCCCCCCCCCCTAGGGGGGGTCAAATGCCACCCTTTTACGTGGACAAACACGATTTTTCAAAAAACCGGCGCAGAGGCCCCAAAGCCCCCGTAAACCCTCCAAACCCCCCCAGATCGGTCCGGAAACCCATCGAACCCCACTTTTCCACCATTCCGGGCACCTCAGGTGCCCGAATTGGGGTACCTAAATTTTGTGCCACCGTTTGGTACCGGACAGTGCCACTGTGTGGGAGGTTGGAAAAGAAAATGCCCCAACACACCACATCTGAGGGTTGCAATGCATGTTGCTTGCCAACCACGTCATCCGGTGGGTGTCAGGCGCTATGTAGGTGGCATTAGCCAGGTCTTCGATGAGTTCTGGCTTGTATATGTACCTCCCTGCCACCATGCACCGGGAGGCTGCCTGTAGGTACGGAACAAGTCCAGATGGTCGTGTGATTCCTGTGCAGCAGTGCTCTACAACCGGGATGTGTTGACAACGACTGTTGCAACACGAGCTGTACATTCCGGGAACACACGAAGTGCGCTGTCGTGGTACCCATTGTGCCAGAATTGGTAGTTGCTGCGGTCTACTTTGCCTGGCCCAAGAGCACTGGTACTGAACGGTGCAATATGCGTGGCGAGGTGAATGCAACGGAAGGGCGCAAAGTCAATACAGCTCTCGGATGGCGGGTGGTGGTGCCACTAGTGTGTGACGTTCACTCGAGGATACAACGCATCACAATGAATCAGCAACCGTGGACCGAGTACAATACGCTCTCTGTGGCTGGTGTGGGGGACAAAGGCAGTGCCTGTGCCGCAGGCAGGGAGGTACATATACAAGCCAGAACACATCGAAGACCTGGCTCATGCCACCTACATAGCGCGTGACACCCACCGGATGACGTGGTTGGCAAGCAACATGCATTGCAACCCTCAGATGTGGTGTGTTGGGGCATTTTCTTTTCCAACCTCCCACACAGTGGCACTGTCCGGTACCAAACGGTGGCACAAAATTTAGGTACCCCAATTCGGGCACCTGAGGTGCCCGGAATGGTGGAAAAGTGGGGTTCGATGGGTTTCCGGACCGATCTGGGGGGGTTTGGAGGGTTTACGGGGGCTTTGGGGCCTCTGCGCCGGTTTTTTGAAAAATCGTGTTTGTCACCCCCATTTGACCCCCCCTACCCCCCCCCCCCTCCTCATCTTCAGAGACATCGTCAGTGGTGTGGCAGTATCAAACGTATCGGACGAAAGTACAAAGTAGTAGATGGTAAATGACTGGGTTGGGGTGGGGGGGGGGGGGGGCAATTCCTTTTTTGTCACTGTGGCGCTTCTTTCTGGAAAAGTTTGTGTGTAGAAGCGTCAACGCAACAAACAAAAGGAAATTCATCAGAGCGGTTGTAGCTGTGAAGTGATAGGGCGCTTTTGTGTCGAGCGGCAGTTTCGCGCAGTTTCGCGCAATACTGCTCGAGCCCAAGCCCCCCTCCCCCCTCCCCAAACCAAGGCATAACCAGATGGAACGAAACAAGAAACAACACACACCGGGGGGTTTTTTCCGGTTACAACCTCCCAAACACCTCCGCACTTCCCTTCCACCCCCCTCCCACTTCCCATCATGTCCCATGGGGCCAACTCACAGTGTCTTTCTGTTTCTCTACTTTCACAAATCCTTTCCCCCTGATTCACACACCCTTTCATCGGGGAGCGGACAATGGGCTTCGGCCCCACGTGGTTCAAAATAGGAAGTTCGGCGTTTCATCTGCCCCGTCCCCACCCCCCCACAACGCAGGCCGGGTGTTTAGCACTGGATCTCGGACAGAACCTGCATAACGAGTGAAGGGAGATCATCCTGTTGTGCCTTCTGTCTGCTTCGACTGCCCCACCCATCCCCCCCCACACACACAGCCCATGCCACAAATCGGAAAAAAATACTAAATTCTGCTGTCCTTTCGTTCTAAGGAAGTGCGGAATAGTGTTTCGCTGCGCGGAGAAGCTGTCAACACATAACCAACCCCAAATCGACAGAGAGATTGGCAACGAAACCTTTCCTATGGGGGGGGGGGGGGTCTCCAACCTAAGGGCTCGCGGGCGGGAGTCTTGCGCTCAGAGGTGCGTAAAAAAGTGAGGCTGCCTCACGGAGATATGCTGCCGAACTGACACGACACCAATGCACCCGCCCCCAACCCAAGCTGGCCCCTCCCCGAACACCAGCACAGCTTGACACGTAATGTGAGGGTCACGCTGTCTCTTTTTATTTTCGAACCATCCATCCCATTCGACACCAAAACACAGCCTCACCCCGTGTCATTTCGGGCCCGTGCTTTAATCCCGGGCAGCACACAAAGCTGGCGTGCTATTTTTTTCAAAGCAAAGGTCTCTATTCCCCAAATCAACCCAAGCAAAAAAATATATATATTCCCGGTGGGGGTCCTCGCTACGAGTCACTGTGAGTCACGAGTCGTCAGTTTTCAACCAAACATGGCTGACTTCTCACTTTTTCTCACTCAGTCACACTTGGTAGCGAGGGCCCCCGGTGATTTATTTTGTCAAGGCAGGGCTGCATATTCTCCACCAGCCACCTCCCCCCCTCCCCCACGGGATAAGCTTGATGAAGCGCGCTGGTCGAAGAGAGGCCACACACTCTGTGGTTTCCGTTTCTTTTTTGCTACTTTCACTCTTCACTGCCTCCCCACCCCCCACCCCCCACGAGACGAAGCTCATGTTTCCTTTTTTGTCAGAACAACGTGTTTTTTCAACTAAAAAGACTCGTGGCAGCGTTCGGTATCTGCACACATGCACTAGCAGGCACCGTTCGTACAAACAAAGAACGCAACTCCAAGTCATTTTCTGAGGAGGGGCACCCCCCGTCGGACTGCCTTTCCCCCCTCCCCCCCCCCTCTCTCTCCCCCTCCCCCAGTAGAAATGTGTGCCGTGATGGTTTTCTGGGAGTCGGGTAGTGCGGGCCGGTCTCTCACGCTGCGGCCCTCCCTGCGGGGCACTGTTGTTGCGATGTCAGGTTTCGCCCTCGCCCTGCTAACTGCGAAAACGGAAATTTTGTTTTGAGATCTTCTGGGGGAGTGGGGGGGTGGGGGGTGGGGGGTACCTCTGTCGATTCTGCATTTTTTTCACACACAACAAGAAGAAAGCTTGTCACAGTGAAAAAGATAGTTGGCAGCGCTTTGGGTGACAAACACAATCTACCTTGCCTTGTTGCTATGACTGTGCGCACACTCACACCAACCTTCATCAGGCAAAACACGTGGGAGGCCTTCGCTCTGTGCCACTGTGTGTCAAACTGTGTCACTTTGCAGCCAGTGTTGTGAGGCGGCTCACCATTCCTCACTTCTCTGCATTTCTGAGCGAAGGCCCCCGTGAGGTTTGTTCACCCGGGTTTGGCGCACAAACAACGCCTTATCTTTTTCTCGCGGAAAAATACCCCCCCCCCCCCCTCCCCCCTTCCGCCTTCTCTTCCATACTCTCTGCCATAACGAGTGAAGGGTGATCATTCTTGTGCTCCCTTCAATTTCGAGTTCACTACCCCCCCCCCCTCCCTTCCGCCCTCTTCGTTATTCATCGCGCCTTTTTTTGTTCATCCGATACCCTACCCGCTCTTGTGCACCTTTTTCCCGGGGTGTTTTGTGCACCCACCCTTCCCTGCAAACTTCGCCTTTTCTTCACGCGACTCACCCATCCCCATCGTCTTCAAACTACAAAACGAAACCAAAAAAAAACGCACATCAGATTCACCTCACCTCGCCCCGCCCCTCCCCCACATCATGAAACGATCCCATGTGCGATCGCAACCCCTCCCCTTACAACGCCCCGCTGTTGTTTCCTCTGTTGGGCTGATTTTTTGATGAATGCATGTGTTTTTTCTGCCATTTTTCAACCCCCCCCCCCCCCCCTCTTGTTATTGTCATGTTTTAGCGATACTGTGTTGCTGTTGGTCCAACCGCCAGGCCACTGAGAGACAACTGCTACACACCCTCCCGATTGTGCATTGATCTGCCTTTGAACAACACATCTAGTGTGGTGACTACAAAAAGGGGCTGCCGTTGCAAGAAGGTGCTGGGCGACTTGCTTTTTCCATTCAATCTCGACGATCTCCCGTGTGTTTCGTGCGATCAACGATTACTTTCTTTGATAGTTCCGCGCGCTCTGTGCTTCCAAACCCCCCCCCCCCCCGTTCCTCTGTTGATAAGTCTACCACCCGAGGCCTCATGCAGCTGCGTAAGCCTCCACCTCACCCCCCGCCCCCGCCCTGAGTTCACAGCATCACGGGCGGGGAAGGCACATGAACACTGAATGCCGGAAGAGGTTCAAAGACGTTCTTCAGGCCCAAGGAAAGCAACCATCTCACGGGTGGCCCTCGTTTGCGGGTTGCTGAACAGCGACCCCATTGGGTGCCTTCGCTCTGTGTCAAACTGTGTCAGTTGGTTTCCTATTATCGTGACTCACTGAGGCAGCTCGCTTTCCTGCACTTCTGAGCGAAGGCCATCCTGAGAATTCTTGTTGCGAGGCAGGTACAGTTCTGCACGGGCAGCCGTGATGGCGAAGGGCGTGCCCGTGTTTCATGCACGAACAGAGTTTACTCAATCTGTTTGTCTGTGATTTGTTTTGTGTAGCCCTCATGCAACGAAGGAGGGAAAATTAAATAAATGGAACACATTTGAGTATGCGGCACGCGCAGTGCCCCACATCTCACCTCATACACCCAGGCCGAGGTGTGTGCGTTTCACCACACACTCTCTGTCCCCCCTCCCCCCTCCCATTCCCCCGTGTTGAGTGACATGTGTCGGAATGTGTTCCATTATTTTCCGAAACCCCTGTGTGTAGAAGCGGCAAACGCCTCAAGGTTGCTGCTGAACGGTGTTGTGACTTTTCGGGACAGCCCCACCCCCACCCCGCCCTCTGGGCGATGCCCCCCAACTCGACAACCTGGTGAAGGGGCTCCAACTCCGGCGCAACCTCAGGTGATTCCTGGGCTGTGTTGGCAACACCATCACCCCCGTGGTGTGTCCCTCCACACGCGCACACAACGCACATACGTTTTTTTTTGTTTAGGGGGTCTTCGCTACGGGGTGATCGTCAGTGCATTTTGGTGCATTTCCTGTTGAATTGGCTGAAAACTGACGAAGTTTGTCGAAGTTTGTCGACCAGCGAAGACCCCCTTAGTGCACCATCTGTTTGAACTCCGATTCCCCCCACTGCCGCACACACATACACAGTGTTCACGGGGCTAGCGTGAGTGATCAGAAGACAAGATCTGTTTCAAAAACACACAAACACACACTGGCGAACGCCTCACGGGGTCTTCGTGGCGTTTGCTCTCTCTCTCTCTGAGACGCTTATGATGAAAAGTGAGAACATCCCCGTGACGAGAAGACTCGCCCCCCCCGCCCCCCCTTTCTCTCTCCGGTGTGGTGACTGCAAAAAGGACTAACATTGCGAGAAGGTTCTGGGTGACTTGCTTTTCCATTCACTCTCGACGATCAAAACTCCCACCTCCCCCCTCCCCACCGCACCCGGCAAAACCACTACCCCTGATGCGTTTGAACCCCAGCGCCCAACCACCCTGCCCACACCCCTCACTCCTCAGACAGCCTCTTTAAATCCTACACTTTCCGCAAGCCGCACGCTGCGGTGCGGTGTTACAGCGCAAACCACCAACGTTCCAACAAGAGCTCAATCGTGTTCTAAGTGGAGCAGGGGGCGGGCGGGGGGAGAGTGGGCAGAATTAGGGCGATGCTGTCCCTCCCCCCCCCCCCCCCCCCACTCAAGGGGGGGTGGGTAGGTTCACCTTACAGCCTTCCAGCCCAGTAGATCCTTCCTTCCCAGCCACCACCCCCCCGTCCCCTCCCACCCAGAGCTCTCTCGGTTCTTATTTTTCCTCGTGCATGGTCATGTATGGCCTCCGTCCTTTATTTTGCCTCGGCCCTTGTTGTGTTTGGCAGAAACGCGCAATAAAATCGTCCTTGCTCGGGGGAGTGGGGGTGAAAAAAAGCGTGTTAGGCCATGCGACGATAAGGAGCTGTGGGTTTTTTTTGGCAAAAGAAAGGGGAACGTGGGGCATGGTTTTTTTATTACGCACGCTTGTGAGCAGAAGATGTCACGACGCCACAGCTAAACGTGCTCCGCACACCTATAGCCTCCCCCATCACAGGGGTTGAGGCATTTGTGTGTGGAAGCGTCAACGCATCGCAAACAAAATACGAGCAAAAGGAGTGGCCAGTGGCATTTTTTATTTCTGATTCTCTGCGACACCCATTATTTTTCTTTGATTTCTCTTCGGATTCGGAATACTGTTGTCACCTTTCTTGGAGATTAACTCGCTCCCCCTCCTCCCCCCTCCCCCCTTCCCCTCCCCCGGTTGCACAAACAAGCTCTCGCCGGGGGTGGGCGCTGTCAGAGCACGACCCAACAATCGTTTAAAATCACGCCATGTCAGACGAAGGCTTATGGCAGCGTTCGGTATCCCTGCACGCAAATTGCACTGGCCTGGCAGGAGCCGTTCGTACAAACAACGCGCTCCCGAGGTATTATTACGCACATATGTGAGGAGATCGTGTCACTAAACATGCTCCGCACAACCAGCCCATGCTCCCCATCACAGGAGGATTCGTGCATTGTTTGTGCGTGAAAAGCGCCAGTGCATCACGAAAACAACAGCAAAGCAACGACACGATCGGAAGAAGAGATGCGTGTGTTCAAATCCATAAACTTCATACCCGTTCCTTACACCACCCCTTCCCCGCTGTGTCACTCCGCACGCGCATACATGCCGTCGCCGTGTCGCCCCGCCCCCTCGCTCTTTCATCGGGACGGACCACTGGTGTGATCTGTAGGGGGTAGGGGGGGGGGGTGGGTGGGTAGGTGGGTTCGCCCAAGAGAGTGGGGGGGAGGGGAGACTTTTTCATTCTGATGCATCAGAATGTGCATCGAAAGTGCCACACCCACCCCCCCCCCCCTCTCTCTCTTTCTATCTCTCTGTCTCTTTCTCTCTCAAGTGCCCCGATACCCGTGCTGCCCGCCGTCCCCCCCTATAGCTCCAGCCTGCAACGCAAAGCGTCACGCCGAAGCAAACGGCACGTGGTAGGGGCCGCTTTCACGTTTGTAGTTTCGGCCTTCCAATATAATACGACACCCTCATGGGGCAGGTCTCCGCAGCGGGCATCAGCAAGGCCACCAGGGGAAACCTGAGGTAGCTAACCTCAGCCAATGGGTGTGTCGATAACCCTCCACCCCCCTCTCCACCCCCCCTCGTTGCGTCGTATGGTTGAAGTGTGAATATCCTCTGAAGAATATTCGCACGCTTAACACATGATTTGGTGGGCTGAGGTCAGCCCACCACTCAAAGTGGACCCACGCGCAAGCCTTTCTCTCTCTCTCTCTCTCTCTCTCTCTCTCCTCTCCAGTGCTTGACAGCGTGGCGCTGGTGTTGCTGCTCCCCTTTAAGCTCCAGCCAACGCAAGCGTCAGCCGGGAAAAAAACTGCAAAAAAAAAGTAAAATAAAACGCCGCATTTCAATCAACCCCCCTGCCAGTGTTTCACCCCTACACCACATGGAAGATGTCCCACCTCCCCCCCAACCCCCATCCTTGCTTTTTCATTCACTCTCAACAATCAGACCCACCCACTCTCGTCTGCCCCCCCCCCCCTTCAACCCTACTAACATTGCAAGAAGGTGCTGGGGGACTTGCTTTTCCATTCACTCTCGACAACCAACCGACCCCCCCCCCCAGTAGTTAGAGAGGCCTCGCCAGGCATGTCGCTAAGCGTCGACCGTCGACCCAGTGATTTTGGGTTTCCCCCCCCATAAAAAAGCGTCGACCCAGCGTCGACCCAGTGGACTGGGTTGACGCTTGGTCGAGGCTTGGAGCGTCGACCTAGTGGAACTGGGTTGCCATTCAAGCCTGGACCAAGCGTCAACCCATTTATTACACTGGGTCGACGCTAACCTAGCGTTGGCCCGGTTACACTGGGTCGACGCTCACCAAGCGTCGACCAAGCGTCAACCCACTTTCACTGGGTCGACGTCGAAGAGAGTATGGTTTTGCAGGAACAGATGCTCACTACCGTGGCCTCCGGCGGCTGGGGGGCTCCGCCCCCCAGACCCCCCTGTGGCGTATGTCTCGTACTCAAGTCATTCGATTCCCACCGGGTCAGGGAATCCACCCACTCCAGTAGCCTCAGGAGGACGCAGCCAACTCACACAGAATCTGTACGCCCACAATGAACAGATGCTCACTACCGTGGCCTCCGGCGGCTGGGGGGCTCTGCCCCCCAGACCCCCCATCTCGCGTGCCCGTCTAGTAACCAAGTCCTTGCGCTTTGACGGCCGTGACATATCAGGGGGCAGCGTCGAAATCATGGTCCCGAAAGCCATTTTTTGGTTTCCTCCGGCACCCGACGGCGCGAGCGGGAGAGGAACCACGGAAGGAACCCAGCGCCTCACACCGTGCCCACCTAGTGGTCCACCGATGGGAAAATTTGGCAACAACACGAGCGCGCGCGAAGCGCGCGCGAGAAAAATTGACCCCTAGTGTTTTCCCCCCTGATCCCCCCCCCAAAACAGGAGCGTCAACCCACCAAATCTCCAAAATCGAAAAGTTAGCGACAGGCCTGAGGCCTCGCTTTCCGGCCAAAATTTTTCAAAAGCCGCAAACCCATCTAAAAAAGATAACTTGCGATAGCATTTTTGTTTGTTGGATGGGAACCAGGCGCGTGTGCAGAATTTCGGGGGAAAATTACTATTGCGAGGTGTGCTCCCCGAAAACCATGCCCGTGCCGTTCCTGGAGACCATCCAGTGACATACAGCAACTATCGTAGTGTATTCACGAAAACCATACAGTGACGCCTAGCTAACCATCTCGTACCATCTCGATCAATCTCGCTTCCTCGAGTTATAGTCAGAAGCACCAGTGTAGTAAAAATCCGGGAAAAATCCGGGAAAAATCCGGGAAAAATCCGGGAAAAATCCGGGAAAAATCCGGGAAAAATCCGGGAAAAATCCGGGAAAAATCCGGGAAAAATCCGGGAAAAATCCGGGAAAAATCCGGGAAAAATCCGGGAAAAATCCGGGAAGAATCCGGGAAGAATCCGGGTAAAATCCGTAGGCAAGACGGTAACAATCTGGCAGCGTATGGGAAGAAACAGTCACGCAAGAAAGATGTAGACAGCAGCCACACCTCCCTCCCGCGAACTCTCCCACCCATTTTTTCATGCAAGCTTTGGCAGTTGTGTTTCCTTTGTATCGCCAGCCATCCAACCATACACACACTACCCTTACAGTTTCCGACACATCCCTCCTCACAACACCTGATGAAATATGGTCTCTTTCATCTCTACCGTTCTCAATAATATACTTGCACCACCGATACCTGAGGAACAAGTAGTGAACTATACGGACCTCTTAGAAGAAGCCAATGACTATTTCTATAAGGACAAAACGCATGGATTAGTCATAAAAGCTGCTTTCAAGAGGAAATACTTCACTAACAATAATCCGAAGGTGTTGATTATCTGCTGCTCCTCTTCCCCCGAGGATTGTTTCCATGACAGTTGCCCACGATTTACCTCGAGCGTAACTGTCAGAACGCTAACACAGCTAGTGCGATCCTGTCGTCTCGAATTATTACGGGAGGAGAAACTCGATACGGAGAGGTTGTTAACCCAGAACAGGATATCACAGAAAAGAAAGAGGGGTGAGGTAACAACTGAGGTCACGATTCTAAAAGAAGAAGAACAGGATTTAGACCGCAAAGCAGCGTACGAGGCTAATGCAGCTGTTAAAAAACGTTGTGAGAGGGATACTCTTCGCTACGAAGATGACATTGAAACAGCACATCGGAGAATTGGCCTTGCAAGTAAACAACGGGCTGCTGAAAAAGCCGGAGAAGAAGCGAGGAATGAAGAAGCCCACAATTATATAGCCGAATACCAAAATAAAATCGATGTTCATTATATAAGAGAACCGTATATTTTTTCTGCTGCGATCTTTGTTGCGAATGCTGGTACAGAGGCGAGGTGTGTTGCACGGTCCAAAGTGTTGTTCTTCGGATTGGTTGCTCCTTTTACGTTTGCCTTCATCAACTTCCAATCGGCTTTGTGCTTCAGCTGTTGCAGCTCCTTTGGAGACTTGGCTATCTTCTCTGCGTGGGAATAACGGAGGTCGTGATGCATCGCTGCATGATCGAAACTGGTCTTTGGCTTGGTGATTACATCGCTGTCGGGAATGTCCTTACCTTCGTGCGATCTCTCAGCGTTGAGGGCCAAGTTCTTAATGCGTTTCTCCAGCTTTGTACCAGGTCCAGCAAAGCTTGCCGATTCCAGCTTACCTGTCGAGTCGTTAATCACTGGAAGGTGCAGTTCCTTACCGAATGATGCAAGCGCTTTCTGAATGTCACCTCCTTCCTTGTTCTTCACAATAGTTGTCTTGGTGTTCTTGCATTTCTTACACCTCATCTTGACACACATTGTTCCATTTGGATTGAGCGTTCCACCGAGGATTGCTGTCTGATCTGTCTTTCCTTTACACCGTACGCAGTATGTTGGTTTCGTCATTATATTACTCCGATGAAAAATTTATACAAGAATTAGTGGCTCGTTCAGTCCCTTCCTATAAACAAGCTCTGATGCTGGTGCGTTGTGGTCGATCATGATGAACTCGAACTTGCTCTTATCCAAATTATCAAACCAAGACTTAACAACGGATTTATCTACATGAATACCAATATCATTATACAACCTCCCAACATCAGCAGGACAAAGTTTGTACAGAATGAGTGAAGTCAAGTTGTCTCTGATTGTCTTTGGGATCTTGAAATACGATTGGCTGATGTAGATAACACTCGCGTTGTAGTGTCGTCCTCTGCTGAATAACTCGACAAAAACCTTCTGCTTCGGGTCGAGCATGATGTCGTCAAAAACAATGAGGTTCTGGTATTGTTTATTCACAGTCTGCTCCCAATCAAACTCACTCACAATGTCGTAGAAGAATGCAACCCTGTTGGCTTCGACTGCAGCTTCAATCTCTTCTGCATCGAACCGCGGGACCTTTTGGTTCGTCTTCGCGTCCACAATCGTCTTTGCTGTCAACTCCTTCCGAATCTCGTTTAGAGATTTGTCGAAGTGGTTTATCAGATACTGATACTTGGACTGAGAGAGAGAAGGACTGATGAGGTACAACCTGTCGTACGAAAATACGGGACCTTCACGACTAATCAACATGTTCAGCAACAGGTTTGTCTTTCCGCAGCCACTACCGCCGACAATACCCATCCGAAACGGGTGCTTGGGTAGCAGGAGTGATTTGGATTCACTTTCGAAGCCTCTCCCGGCAAGGGTGTCGAAGTTCTGGATCATGCTGTGTTACTGGAAAAAGTTTAACTTATATATTATACAGGGCTGTTCCTAACTGGGGGGCTTGTTCCCCACTTTCAGGATTCTGAACTTTTTTTCTAAGAATTTTTGTAAGGGGAAAAAAAGTTTTTTTCTAAGAATTTTGTTAGGGGATTTTTTTCTAAGGTTGTTTCGCAGAGGAAAAAACTTTTTCTAAGTTTTCCCCAGTCGACAGGGCGCGCACAAGGATGGAAGGGAAGTCTGTCCCACGTACCGTTCGCCTTGCTGGCCAACTGGAGAGCCAGACGTTCACTACCGTGGCCTCCGGCGGCTGGGGGGCTCCGCCCCCCAGACCCCCCTGTGGCGTACGTCTCGTACTCAAGTCCTTCGAATCCCATCAGGTCGGGGTCCAACCACTCCAGTCGCCTCTGAGGACGCAGCCAACTCGCACAGAATCTGTACGCCCACACGAACAGATGTTCGCTACCGTGGCCTCCGGCGGCTGGGGGGCACCGCCCCCCAGACCCCCCATGTAGCGTGTGCCCGTCCATCTATCTCACTTCCCCGGGTACAGTGCAGCGTAGGAGGTCAGCGCCGCATCCATGAAGCGCTTCTTCGAAGCCTGACTGACATCGGACAGGAGGTCGGGCTTCCCCACCTGGGAGGTACACTTGCCGCGTTCGCGACATGCGTGACACGCGACACGCTACCTGAAACGTGAGTGTGCCTTGCTCGGGCATTTCAACGGTCTGCCGACGACCGTTCCCCAAACCAGTAAACCAGCAGTTTTGGAAAATCGGAGAGATCACCCTACTGCGCTGAATATGGTGCGCACCACTGCAAAAATCCCCGGGAGCTTTTGGGCTTTCAGACCTGAAGGGGCCAGCAGGTGGGTGGCGTCGGGGAGTGGCAGCTTTGTAACTGTCCTCCAGCTGCTGGCATGTCCAGCCCTGCGAGAGTGCCAAGGTGTATTGAGTCCCTGCGGAGCACAACCCCCGATGAGAACGAGTGCCAGATGATCCTCATTCATTTTCAGCTGTAACGCGCATGAGGGGCACTCTCTGCCGCAAGCATCTCTGGGCATCACTCGAGAGCTGTCAATGATGACGCGGAGAGAAATCAGAGAAAAAGTCCCGCCTGACGGGCACGCGCCTGGAAACTGTGGGGGGGCGAGCAAAAAATCCCTTGTCATACATCGGGCGTTATTGCGTTACCAGTAACGGTAATACCGTTATTTTTTCGGTAAAATAACTTACCGTTAATAACGTTCCAGAACGGCCGAATAACGTTATCCGAAAATCGGTAACGTTATTTTTCCGCGTTATACCGTTATCGATAACGGTAATACCGTTATTACCGTTATCAGGAACGGTAATAACGTTATCGGTAACGTTATTACCGTTATTACCGTTATCGGTAACGGTAATACCGTTATCAGTAACGGTAATAACGTTATCGGTAACGTTATTACCGTTATTACCGGTAATACCGCGTTATTTTCGGTATTTTTGGGCAACTTCTATAGGGGGACCCTTTTCGAATTTTTTTTTCGGGGTGGCCAGAATGGGCTGTTTTAGGCTATTTGAGGCCATTTTCGAGCAAATTTTTGGGTTTAGAGCCACGCAAAGGGTCTAAAATGGGCATGCCAATCTCAAAAAATGCTCAAAATTCCGAGAGATTTCAGATTTTTCGAATTTTTTGACCGAGAAAATTCTGACCCCAAAATGTGGTCCTTGTGGTCTGGAACTGTCCGTTGTCGAAGGAATTGGTGAAAAAATCGTGATTTTTGGCCTCTGGATCACCCATGCCGTCCCAAAAATCAAGCAAAAGAGGTTTGGTAGGTGCATTTTTGGGTGAACATGAGCCATTGTGCCAACCTGCTTGATTTCACCCGAAAATTGGAATCCGTTGAATATGGTTTCTGATGAAAATGTGAAAATTTTCGACCTTCTTCGCAGTTTTTGCCACTTCCTTGCCCCATCTTTCCCACCCAAAATCGAAGTACCGTGAATGGTGTTGTTGAAAGGTCCAAATTGCGTTGGTTGTGCGTAGTTCTGCCGAAATCGTGCACACGTTGTGCATAGTGCATGTGTAACGCCATTTGCGACCAAAATGTAAATTTCCTGCACCCGAGCGTTGACGCTTCCACACACCCTTACAAACCCACTTGCCTGATGAAGGGGGTGGTGTGTAGAGCACGTTTGGCAGGGCTGAATGACACTTTCCGCGCGAAGGTCGTGTGCGTAATTAAAAAACGGTCCGAGGGCCGGAGGCCCGAGGCCTTTTTTTACCTGCACGAGGGTGCAATTGAGGCCGATACGGGGTGCAGATGATGGTTTCTTGCACAACCCAGTCATGTTTTGCACATCACGACGAACTCGGAAATTCCTCATATTTGCACTCCAGGTCTCATATTTGCACTGGTGCAAATATGGGACCTGGAGTGCGTGCAAATAATGACTGGGGGGTGCAAGAAAGTTCAAATTGTGTAGTTCCTGCGTACTTCGTGCGTAGCCCGAGCGTACTTTGGGTAGTTCGTGCGTATATTGTGCGAAGCGTCTTTGACAGCACCAGTAACGGACTTTTGGAACGTAACTATTTTAGAACGGACCGGGAAAAAATGGGCACGTCGCTACTTCGCGCTACTTCGTCGCTCGTAACGAGTAAAAATATCAGGTGGTTTATACACCGCCAATGTGAGGTGTGCGGGTGTATTCCTGAAGGATTCACTTCTGCGTCCACACTGAGTGATTTTGGAGTGATTTTCACTCCAAATTTCACTCCAGGAACATTGGATGCTGCAAGGTTGCAGGGGTTTCTGCAGTATTTGCCTTGAAAAAGCCAAAAAACATGATTTTTTCACGAAACTCGACATGTCCGTGCGTTATTATCCAAAAAATGGTCCCAGGGGGGTATTCTGGAGCCATCTCCACCAAAAACTACACCATCCGCCCGCAAAATTGTCCGAATAACGCAAGTTTTCATGAAAATAACGGAAAAATAACGCGTTATTTTAGGAGAAAACGTTTTCCAATTTTTTGACATCACGGAGTGGCCCCCTGGAGTGATATTTTACCCAAGAAAATTCTTTTAGGGGGGGTAGGGACCACGCAGCTCAACCCCGGCCAGTGCGCGGTTTGTTTGCCCTAGAGCTTTGTTGTTCGTGTAGTTCATGTTACAGTGCTAAGAGCCCGTAGAAGCAAAAGTAGAACCTGCTGCGCTAGCCCCACCAAGCAGCCACAGTACGACAGGACGCGCGCAGGCACCGGGCCCCCTCTCCTAAAAAAAAGGGTAGGGACCCGAGTTTCGGGTCAGATTCACCGGGAAATGCTGCCTTTTTTGGGGTCAAAAAATAACGCAAAAATAACGTTATTACCGTTACTGGTAACGGAATAACGCCCAATGTATGAGCCTTGTAAAAATTCTTAGAAAAAACCTGGTTCCCCGACCCAAAAAACCTGGAAAAAGGGCTCGTTCCCCGCCCAGGCCTGATATTATATACGAAAAATTATGCTGGAAAACACAAACGATCGTGCCAATCTGCTGAACCAACTTGCGAAGCTCAAGGAAGAATCGAGACGGCATCGACTCGAGCATGCAACAGGGGAAGCACAACACAAGAAACAAATTAAGGAAAATGCGGAGCCTATTACTAAAGCATTGAAGGACCTCCGAGAAGAGAAAAATATAAACGATGAGCTCGATGAGCTTCAGGAAGAGCATAAAGAGAGATTACGGAATGTAAAATCTCGAGAGAAGGTCTTAGCAGCAATCGATAAAAAGGAAAAGGATAAACTAAAGATGGAGAAGGAACTTCAGAGGTTGAGAAGTAAGCAGCAAAAAGAAGGTAGCCTGATACATGTAGGCAAGTCTGGAACAGAAATGAAATTGCCTCGAGAGCTTCGAGAAATTGCATCGAGGAAGTCTAGCACACCCAAGAACAAGAAGAAGAATACACCTGTCGTGTCAGGAAAGCACCCTGCGAAGAAAACTCTCCCGAGATTCGGTGACGAGAATGAGGTATGGGAAGAATTCTTGAGGTCAGATGCAACCTCGAGTAAAGTGGGGAGCGGAGTAACCTACCTCAAGGACTACAGACATGCAATCGAGAGGCTGGAGATAATTATCGGTGAGGTGTTATCAGGCAACACATCTGAGGAGATGCGGAATGAGGGTATTTCCATTGCTGACATCCTGTTTGATACGAAGAAAATTACAGAGGCTGAACATGAGGATATTAATGTGTTGTTGATTAGTATGTAGTTTCAGAGGAGAGGTGAGTAACGTTCGGGACAATTTATATTTGTTTTTTCTATTACCGTATACGTAAATATTTTGGAACGTAAATATTATGGAACGTAAATATTATGGAACGTAAATATTTTGGAACGCTGGTGGGTTGGCGTTCCAGATTTTTTTCGTTCCATAATATTTACAGGGCTTTCTGCGACTCGGGGACTTGGACCAGGTGATCGGACGGCGTACAGAGTCCCTGACGGGACCTACTCGTGCACTTTTCGCGCGATTCCTGACGCAAGCCGTCCTCACCACCGAGTCCCGAACTGGCCCTGTAAATATTTTGGAACGTAAATATTATGGAACGGACCGGCCAAAAATGGGCCCGTTCCATAATATTTACGTTCCATAATATTTACGTATACGGTATATAGGATGTCCGAGTTGTACACCATCGAGCTCTCGTCGAATAATCATAATAAATCAAATGACTTCACCACACACTTTAACCCATCAATCGCTCTGAATCCTGCAAAGAACTATGGAGTAGGGTTGATAAGCTGCAACATGATGTACTCCATTGTTAACATCTCCGAAAAGCTTGACAACAACAAAATCACCATCTACGATCCCAACGACACATCAATACCCGGCGATACATATCAATTCATAATTCCGGACGGTACATGGTCGATCAGCGAACTAAGTGATTTACTCCCTGAGGGGATCACACTTACCGCTCAGAGGTCAACACAAAAGGTCCATATTAACCTAGCCTTTGGCATGGGTGTTCTCTTCGCAGAGGGGAAGCTTCATGAGCTGTTGGGATTTGAGGGGAAAAAGGCTTATGCTAACGATCGTGACCCGACGATTAACATCCTCACAGTCGAAGGGAAGTACAAAGCCAGGATTAACAATGGGTTGACGTCCATCCTCATCAACTGTTCACTTGTCGACAGGGATTACAGTTACATTAACGGCGAGTTAGGGCCAGTACTTTACTCCACCGGATCACCCGATAAAAAAGTTGGCAGCTTGCTGAAGTTCAATCCCGATCAACCGTACTTCCTCCCCATTGAAGGACACAGAATCGACAAGATTCGTATGTGGCTCACTAACCAAGATGAGGATGTGATCGATAACGGTAATGAGTTGGTGCAGTACCATTTAATCGTAAAAACATTATAAAAATACGTTACCGTATACGTAAATATTATGGAACGTAAATATTATGGAACGGGCCCATTTTTGGCCGGTCCGTTCCATAATATTTACGTTCCATATATATTCCATATATATTTTATTCCATAATATTTACGTTCCATAATATTTACAGGGCCAGTTGGGGACTCGGTGGTGAGGACGGCTTGCGTCAGGAATCGCGCGAAAAGTGCACGAGTAGGTCCCGTCAGGGACTCTGTATGCCGTCCGATCACCTGGTCCAAGTCCCCGAGTCGCAGAAAGCCCTGTAAATATTATGGAACGAAAAAAATCTGGAACGCCAACCCACCAGCGTTCCAAAATATTTACGTTCCATAATATTTACGTTCCATAATATTTACGTTCCAAAATATTTACGTATACGGTATATATAATGCATCAAGGACAAAGAGTTCTCGGAACAGGACTTGTGCGGCGGCAACGGGAGGAACAGACAGGTGGATCGATTCAAAAAGATAACAGTGAGGATATTATGAAAATAATCGCGAAGATAAAGAAGAGGCACGGTGTGTAAGTAAACGGTAATTGTTTTTTCTGATTAATTTTTTTAGATGCTCTTTGGAGGATTCTTCATATTCCTGGATTTCCCGAATTTCCTGGATTTCCCCCGGCCCCTTAGGCGGTTTCAGGGCGGACAGGGCGGACATGCCCGGACCCGGAAATCCGGGTGTCCGGATGTCCGGGTCCAATTTTGACCCCCCCCCCCCCCCCCCCCCGGACATTTCCCGAATTTCCCGCCCGGACATGTCCGGGCGGACATCCGGACATCCAGAAATGTCCGCCCCGGACAGGGCGGACATTTTCTGGTGTCCGGATGTCCGGGCGGACATGTCCGGACCCGGAAATTCGGGAAATCCAATTTTGACCCCCCCCCCCCCCCCCCCCCCCACGGTGCGCTAGTGTTGGCAACCACTAGTGGAGTCGACAACTGAAACCTCGACAACTGACTGGGTTGTTGACGACAAGTGCCAGTTGTCGACTCGACAACTGGCACTTGTCGAGTCGACAACTGGCACTTGTCGACTCGACAACTCTATACACTGTACTGCAGGAAGAACGCCCAAGTATGAAGGGGAAAACGCACAGTTGGGTGTGTGCTTGGGATATGAGGTGTGGTGGCATATCAGCGCTGGACTTTGTTGCGAATTTCCTTGTGCCGTTTCTCCCTCCCACAACCCACATCACCAGGGTCTTGCAAGCCCTGACCAGATTACCTCCATTGTTGAATAGATACACACACGCCAACAGACACACACACACACAGCTATCAATCATGCCTGCCTCTGCCAAAACCACGGCGAAGAGAAGCAGAACGGAGGAAACCGCCCCGAGCTCGGCCCCCCCGACGAAGCAGCCCGCCACTCAGCCGGGCTTTATTCAACTTTTTGTTGAATACTACGTCGAGCCGGAGGAGGGGGGGCGGCTGTCGAACACAGCCCTGAAGGCACTGATCGGGAAGATCACGGGCAAGCCCATAAAGGGCAACGACGGGACCGTGAGCGCGGCGATGGGGGCCAGGTACAAGGAGTACCAGGGGGGGACGGTGTCGGAGAAGTCGGCGAAGGAGGCGCAGCTGGAGAGGTACTCCATCCGCACCAAGGGGGGGACGGATACGGAGTTCATTGGTGTGAGGATCACACCATCTCCATCAGCCTCCGCCAAGTCCAAGGCGAAACTGGAGCAGATGCAGAAGCTGCACCCGCACGCCGCCCTCACCTCGGGCGTAAAGATGTCCCGGCTCTACGCCGCAGAGGTGAAGCTGGCTGCCCCCCAGAAGACGAAGGCATCCTCGAAGGCAGACAAGATCTTTCCTCAATACTCAGGAAGGAAGAGAGACGTGTCGTCGTTGCAGGGAGCAGCCAACACCTTTGCTCCAAGAACCGTCGGGGGATTCTACGAGTTCATCGTGGAATCTGGGCTGTCGACGGTACAGAAGGTGACCCAGAATGGGCACATTCTGCGCCTCACCCTGCGGAGGCTGCGCGCAACGCAGGACTTGGAGGCGAAGGAGTACGAGGTGGACCTGCACATCCCCTCCAAGTACCTGCTGGACCCGGGTCACGCTGCGCAGGTCAAGGACCGTGAGGGGATCGTCGTTGTGAGGCAGCTGCTGGTGGATTCTGGCGGCGAACAGTCGATACAGGCAACGACTGACACCGGCAAGTTTACAGACTTGCTGGATGGCGACGAAGATGAAGAAGAGGAACTGGACGATGAGGCAAGTGAGACTGCCCCCCCACCTAGCCCAAGCCAATCTAACTCAGGCCCAACGCAGGTGGATGTGGATGACATTTGATGATCCAGTGTGAGTGTGGAAGCGTCAACGTATATGAAAGCAAACGGAAGAAAAGGTGCAGAACGATCGCAGTGACACTTTCCCTTTTTTGGTTATCACTCTTGACGTCATCCTCCCCCCGCCGGTTCCTCAGGCATAGCCTTTTTTGTTGGGATGCACACACACACCACAGGAGAGCCGGGTGGGAATGGTTCCGAAGAGACAATGCAAGATGAAATGTCCTTGATGGCTGAGGGTATTCGCAGGTCACGATTTGTGGCAGGGACGTCCATCCGGAAGTGCGGTGAAATCTCGAAATGCATTCGAGAGACGTTTCGGGAGCACGGGAAGGCGCCTGAGAGGCACGGGCTCTCCCCGGCGACGGTGAGGAAGCATGAAGAGCACCTCCAGAGAGTGGTCGAGGCAAGGAGGGGTAGTAAGGGGAAGCAAGATCTACTCAGCCTGTGCCTCGGAAAGGACTATGGAGCGCGACCTCATTCTTTTCGAGATCCAACAACTTCAAAGTTGGGGCGAGAATGGGCTTTGGGGGGGTTCAGGACATACTCCGAAGTTAATGACCGCCGTTGGGGCATTCAATGTGTGTTCATGTGTTGTTGCGGGCAGCTGGGAAAAGGCAACAGGATCTCTCTACCGAAGACTTGAGTCTGCTGGGCTGGCGGACCACGTCAAAGAGAGAGGTCAGAGCGGGTGTGTCTTTTGGATTGATCCGAAAAAACCACCGAAAACCATACTGAACGTGTGTGTGTGTGGCAAGGAACCTTGGGGTGTGCCTCCCACCCCTACTCAAGAAGAAACCCAGTCTCTCCCGGAGGAGGTTCATGAATTTCGATGCATTATTTGTGACTACTCCTCAGCAAAGAAAACGTCTCTGTTTGCACACTACGATGCAAAGCACAGACCAGGGAGCAATGTCCCTTGCTCGTCATGCACAATCGAATGCAAAATATGTCACACAACAATAAGATTGAAGGGACAAAGCCAGCACTACCTGGCCCACCACCCCCGCTCTCTCACAACAAAACGTTGCTTACTTTGCTTTGAGACCTTCCGTAGTGTCCGTGAACGCGATCTCCACATGAAGACTGACCATCCTTGAGAAGGGGACAAGGAAATTCGCAACAAAGTCCAGCGCTGATATGCCACCACACCTCATATCCCAAGCACACACCCAACTGTGCGTTTTTCCCTTCATATTTGGGCGTTCTTCCTGCAGTACAGTGTATAGAGTTGTCGAGTCGACAACTGCCAGTTGTCGACTCGACAAGTGCCAGTTGTCGAGTCGACAACTGGCAGTTGTCGAGTTTGAGGTTGTCGACTCCACTAGTTGAGGTCACTCGTAACTACCAAACTAGTGCACCGTGCCCGGACATTTCACCACGGACTAGTCGCCCGGACGACTAGTCGGGACGACGGGTGAAATGACGACGGGTGAAACGACGGGTGGACCCGTCGAGTCGACGGGTGGCACCCGTCGGCACGACGGGTGAACCTGCTGAAACGACGGGTGTTCCAGCCATTTCCTGTTGATATGGGCCAATTTCCATTGAAAACTAGGGGAGTACCTTGCATGGCATCAGGTTATTTTTCACGCCGAGCTATCTTCCCTGCACAGACCCACCCCCCCATTACTTTCCATTTACAATTCCTAGTTGGTGAAGGGGCTGCCCACCGGTGGACCACCAGGAGGGGGGTGAGCCATCCAGGTGGGCAGGGGGCCTGGGGGTGGGGCCTCAAAACAACTCCCTCCCACGACGTCACTCCGCTCTCGAGGACAAACAAAATCACCTACGTACCTGAACTGCCAAACACCCCCCCCCCCTCACTTACGGGTGCGCGGATCTCATGTGCTCGTCGCGCTTTACAGTGGTTTTAAAGAGCTCGAAACAAACACAGCAACGCTTTTTCAGCACGCGCGAATGGTGACTGAGGTAGTGCTGGCTCAGTCCCTTCGGTTGTCCGTTTGCCGCACTCCTGGCATGTGACAGTGCAGGTCTGACACGGCGCGTTGTTTTGTGACCGATGTGCAGCATCATAATGCGCAAACAGTGCTTCTCTCGTGTGGGCAACTTTGGAGCACACAATGCAGATATGCTGCTGCACAGGCACTGTACCGGATGGCGTTGGTTCTGGCACTTCTGGCACATCCTCGCTGTTGCCCCAGGATTTGGACTTGCAGATGCATGCGAGCAGCGTTGCCTTTGGAGTGGTGTTTTCCGGGTCGCCCAGAAATTGTTGGCCCCATCGCCCCCTTTTTGTGACGTGAGATCCAAGGCCGAGGGACTCGAGTCTCCGCTGCAGTGCTGCCGTTGCTCCCTTCCAACAAGCGTTCCTCGCAGTGACACGGCGGCAAAGCTTTATCGCGCCGAACTTCAGGAGGGTCGGTTGGTCCAGCAGGCCGCACCCCTTGCCTTTGGTCCTCTGCATTTCGAAGAGCAGCAGGTCCCGTTCGGCGGTCTGCTGCGATGTCACCCTCAGGGCATGGCGTTTGGAGACGCCATTCCCCCTCTCCAGTTCCTCGTCACTCAGGGCGAGGGGGTGTGCATCTTCTGGATCAAACCAGTGGCTCATCGAATATGGATATATGTAACACCACGCCCCTCGGATGTTCTCCCAGGTGACACCCACTCCAGGACAAACACAAGGATGTGCATTGCGATGAGCGAGAAGATGAACTCTTTCGCGCACTTTCCCTCCTGGTGGTACTTGATGGGGATGTCGTTGTAGCGGAAATGCACAAGCATTTCCATTGCAATACAGAGTAGATGCTGCACCCCTTCGTCTTGGCAATGGTGAGTAAGCGACTCAGAACATCTCTGACCTGGTTTCCCGTCATGTTGGAACACGTTGAGCTGCCAAGGACAGCCTTCTGCACGGCAGGTCCATCAGGCAAGATCTCTGCGAGTATTGCGATGAACCCGTTTATGTCGTGCAGGGGGTGTGATCGTGTACGCTGTGGAGGTGAACACCCCTGCGTACAGGCTCTCAAACCCAGCTTCATGAAGTTCCTGGATGCTAGCCCTGTGGCAGGCGTGGAGCTGTTTCAACCAGTCATTTCGTGGTGTGGTACAAAACGCGCTCCTGTGCGAAGATGACCCCATCTTACTAAATGCCGACCACAGCTCAAGATGGTCCCCTGCTACCCTAAGCAGGCGAGCCGAAACATCACGTTCGCCTTTTCGAAAACCCCTCTCTGCACTCTTGCGATTTGCTTCAGGAAGTTGAACGTGAACCACGTTCTGTACTCATCCTTCTGCTAATCGGCAACTGTCACCAACCGTGTTGCGAAGGCACCGTCGAAAATTCCTACGGCCAGCCTGCTCTGCTGGGTCTTCTGTGCCTGTTTCTTCTCCGCCTCGTACAGCTTCACCATAGCTGCAGTGCCGCGGGGCAGGCGTCGGCCATCTCCTTGAGCCCTGTCGGGTGGTCCTTCCCGTTGCTCTTCCGGAGGCCCAACCCGACAAACTCGATGTCTGACCCGCTATTGACACGGGCAGCGTACATCGTGCGACCCTCCTTCGCGGTCGACTTGCTGATCACCCCACCCCCCAGCTTCTCATACTTTTTGTACAGGGCAAGACTGATGATGGGATCAGTCGACTTGATGGTAGTATCCGCCAGCTTGCCGAGAAGCTGCTTCAGGGCCATGTGGCTCAACCCATCAGCATCACGCTCGACAACATACGTGTTGATCCAAGCACGTACAAACACCGTCATGTCCACAGCGCTGGCGAGGGCCTGCGCTGCAGTACGCTTTGCCGCTGGCATTGATTGGTGTGGCTCGTCTGGGTGGCCTGGGTGGTGATGATGGTATCTTGGGGTATCTTGGCCTGGGTGGTGATGAGGGTACGGTATCTTGGAGACTGCCTTGTGGGTTGTGCAAGGGTTGGGGGCTGGGGCGAAAATTTGCCTGGCAGAAAAGTGATCACCTTCATGAAGTAGGTTGCTCTGTCAAACTGACACAGTTTGTCAGAGTCAAGATCCCTCGAACAATGAAAATCCATGAGAACAGCCGTCGCACATGCACTTGAGGCCCCATCACCAACTAGGAATTGTAAATGAAAAGTAATGGGGGGTGGGTCTGTGCAGGGAAGATAGTTCGGCGTGAAAAATAACCTGATGCCATGCAAGGTACTCCCCTAGTTTTCAATGGAAATTGGCCCATATCAACAGGAAATGGCTGGAACACCCGTCGTTTCAGCAGGTTCACCCGTCGTGTCGACGGGTGCCACCCGTCGACTCGACGGGTCCACCCGTCGAGTCGACGGGTGCCGCCTGTCGAGTTTTCACCCGTCGTCCCGACTAGTCGACCCCACCCGTCACTGCCCGACTAGTCCGTGGTGTTCCCGAATTTCCCGCCCGGACATGTCCGGGCGGACATCCGGACATCCAGAAATGTCCGCCCCGGACAGGGCGGACATGTCCGGGCGGACATTTTCTGGTGTCCGGATGTCCGGGCGGACATGTCCGGACCCGGAAATTCGGGAAATCCAATTTTGACCCCCCCCCCCCCCCCCGGACATGTCCGGCCAGGACCTCAATAGTTTGATTTTTGGTCCAGAAAATAGTTTGAAAATTTTTGAAATCTGGGTGCCCAAAAAAAATTTCCTAAGACCGGCGATTTGTAGGGGGACCCTTTCGAATTTTTTTTTTGGGGAAGGGTAAATTGAACGTTTTTGGCCAAATGAAGCCACTGCGACCATTCCCGGGCCTCGGAAATCAGATTTTGGCCCCTCAAATGCGGTGCCGGTCCGGACAAAAAACCGAAAAAATCGTGAAAAATGGCCCATTTTCCCCAGCCAAAAATGGGCCAAAAATGCCCCCCGGACACCCCCAGAGACATGTCCTAATCCGGGGTGCCAGTAGGGGGGACCTTTCGATTTTTTTTTCGAGGAGAGGTCAATCAGGGTATAAGATAGACTTTTTTTCTGGCGCCGTTTTCCGGTTTTTCTGGTTTTGAAATTTTTCGCGCGCGCCTTCGGCGCGCGCGACCCGCGCAAACCCTCTCAGAATCACACCTAACACGGCTGGACCAGGCTCTGCCGAACAGCAGTGGCGTGTTGCTCCACGCAGCTCCCCGAAGGGACGGAACTGAGCTTTCAATGCGTCCACGTACTGACGGAGCGCGGCTTCGCATCACCTCCCGCATCAGGACAAACCCCCCTGAGGGTGCTGCTCTGCTGGTACGCCTCACGAAGGGCAACTACCTTCATGGTCGAGCTTGTTGCATGACCACCCCCTTGAGGCAGTCAGTCAGACGATGCGCACAACGTGCGCTCATGCGAACACCAGCGGGTGTCTCCAACACTGCACAAATCGCGGTCCCGCCAGAACCCGAATCCGTCGATCCTCTCCAAAGCGGACATGCACTCCCGAAAACATCGGAGTTTGCATGTGCCATCCCCAGCAAGGCAAACGTGCTCGAGACAAGGTCGTAGCTTGCGTGGATGACAGGGTGGTCCTTGGCAGTGTGCACCGCAACGAGATTGAGTGCATGCGCTCGGCAAGCCGCCCAGAAGGAGTACGGTGCGGTCGGAATGATCAAGCTACCGGAGTATCTCGAAACTTCAAACAGGGAAGACCCGCATGACGAGGACATCACCACCCACCGGGTCCCGCTGGGCTCCTTTTCTCCGCTTCTCTGCTTTCTTTTGACTGTTTGAGCTCCGTGCGGATCACGATGGGGTCACTTTCCATATTTTTTTGGCTAATGTTCCCACTGGTTGACTGTCACAAAGGTTCCCCAAAAACCGGCGAAAATCCGATCGGCCTTTTTTTTTTTCCAGAAAACCGGAAACCGGGAAACCCTGGTTTTGAAAACCGGAAAACCAGACCTATCTTATCCCCTGGGTCAATTGAACGTTTTTGGACATCTGAGGCCACTGCGACCATTCCCAGGCCTCGGAAATGAGATTTTTGGCCCTCAAATGGGGTACCGGTCCCCACGAAATTCCGAAAAAATCATGAAAATCGAAAGGTCCCACGCACCAAATTCTGCCCAAAAATCGTCAAAAATGGACATGTCATACGCAGCAAGGGGGCAAACCACTCCCCAATGCTCAATGATTCCACGGCAAGCCAGATTTTCTGATCAATTGGTTTGTTTGAGCATGTTCCTGGCCCTTGTTTGGAAAGTAGATGACCCCTGGCTGGAGAGGACGGTTGTGCTCGACCGGACGGAGAGAGAACCTTCTCCATAACCACTCCACAATGCCACAAGTGGCAGGAAGGCCGGGTGTTACAGGCCTCAACCAGGGTTCCAAGGCTCTCTACTTCCTGGCTGCGTCAGGGATCACCGGGTACAGCGAGCAGGATTCCCTGTCCTGACACCCCAGCATGTACCACCGGAAGAACCCGAAACAGCAGCCCCCCCCTCATGGGGGTTGCAAGAGGCACGGAAATCGTTCAAATCGGACCAAGTCCGAAAATTCGGCACTTTCTTGGGTACAAATTGCGGTCCGAAATTTTCTGATTTTTTGAAAAAAGGCTAATTCTGTAAGGGGGACCTTTTCGAATTTTTTTTTTCGGGCACTTTTTCCACAAGGAAATGTCCGCCCTGTCCGCTACTGTCCACTACCGATTTCAAGGATCCTCCTTTATATAATTACAAGCATGAGCCTTGCCGATATTCACGATGTTCCAGCTCTTGACAAGAAGCTGATTATGTCCGATTATGTTGAACTCCGTTCGACTTCGGGCACATTACCTACTAACCAGTTCCGTAAGGTGGAGAGGGACTTCAAGTTCACCTTGACTGATGTTAACTCCTACATTAGCCTGGCTTCTTCGTATGTGGATCTCTCCTTCCAGGTGATGCAAGAGGATTCAACGAAGACAGGTTATGAAGTACGCAATTGGGATGCCACAAATGATCAAAATCATGACAGCTTTGTAGCCATCTGCGACGACATCAGCCGAATCTTTCGGAGGATTCGGGTTACAGCAAACAGAGTACCCATCATGGAGCTGGATGATGCGGATATCCTGTCAACAATTACAAATGCGATGGACAACAACGTACAGTGGAGGGAAACACAGGGATCGATGCAGCTGAAGGATACGAGTGTACAGGGCAATGATATCTTTCAGAAATCGAGGGATATGGCTGCTCTGAGCCGTGATACTGCTTACTCGACATTCTCCAACATGGTGATGCAAACGGTGAACGGAAAGCACATCAACTGCTTGATCCCCCTTGCTCAGCTCATCCCCTTCTTCAGGTCTTATGATAAGGTTTTCCGCGGTGTCCAATTCGAGTTCGAGTTCAAGATACATGATGATGTTGAGATATTCAGACGCTATCCCCTGTCGGTTGATGGAAAGGATGAAAATACCGTCGTACCTGCCTTGAATTGGCTCGACACGGGTGTAAAGATGATGGTACATCGTGTCAACTTTGCGGGGAGAGAAGAAGCCAAGCTACTGAAACAGCTCAGCACACCAGTCAAGGTGTTGTACCCGAACGTCGACATTCATCCCCATGCATTTACGGAGGCAACCAGCAATCCTCGTTTCACGCTCTCTTCTACGGGTTTGATCCAGAGGGTTGTGGTCGTCTTTACTGGGGGGGGGCAAATACAAGCATACATGCTAATACAAGCATACATGCGAATACAAGCATATTTTGATAATCCGGATTTATATAAAATTTTCAGGCTAATAGAAGCATATAGGAGGGTGTCCGGTACTCCGGATTTTCCTGATTTTTCCCGATTTTCCGAAAGTTTTGCCACTGGTTGACACAAGGGCAAATTTCGAGCAAAATCCGAAAATCAGCCACCAACGATTTCTTAAGCTACAGTTTCTGTACTTCATTGGTATACACACTCGCGCTCCCCCCCCCCCCTGGTCGGTTGGGTCGGTTGGGTTCTCCCCTCCCCTTTCAAAAACCCCTCCCTCTCCCTCCTCTCCCCCATCCCTTTTCCCCTTTCCAAACTTCTTCTTGAACTTGCGGGCGGGCAGAGTCGGGAGGGCTGGTTGGGCTAATAGCGTATCCCCAAGCAAAAAACCACTCCCCCTGGGGCCACTTGTCCCTCGGGCTCTGTTCCCCTTCCCTTCCCAGTCCCCCCCTTCCCACCCCCGACGCACGCGAGCGCGAGTCGTGATGGAGGCGCGAGATGCGCCCGGCCGTGGGCACGCGAGGAGGCGAGGGCAGTGGGCCCTCATGGCGCTGCTGGTGGCGGCGCTCACGCCCCCAGCGGGAGAGCAGCCCGGGCCGCCCCCGGTAGCGAGGGAGACGGGGGGGTCGCAGCCCCCCACACGAGTGCAGCCCGGGCCGCCCCCGGTAGCGGCAGCGGCGCGGGGGTCGCAACCCCCCGCACGTGGGCAGCCCGGGTCGCCCCCGGTAGCGGCGGGAGCAGCGGCAGCAACGGCTGCGGCGGCGGCGGCAGCACCGGGACAGGCGGAGCCGGGGGAGGGCGGGGCCCACACGGGCCCCCCCCCAACAACAGCACACCGGTCTGACCCACCGGCTTCATGCACCCCCCAACGGCACTCCCCGACGGCTGCGGAAGGGCCGCGGCCCCCCCCCGAGCAGGCAGCGGCGGTCACCGCTGCAGAGACCACGCCCGCAGGGCCTCTGGAGCGGCGGAAGCCGCTTAGCCGCCCCCGCGGGGCCAAGTACGGCGCCCCCGGCGTGATAGCTGACAGGGGGGGACGAGATGGGCTCTGCCCGCGTTGTGGGGGATGGTGGGAGGGAGTGTCGTGTGGTCCCCCCCCCGTCCCGGGCGCCCCCCTCCCAGCTTATGTCTTTCCACCCCCCTCCCCCGAGCTCCCCCCCCTGGGCGGGTACTGGGGGGTTGGCTGGGTAAGGGCGACTCTTGGGTGGGCGGTGGTGGTGGCGGGGACGCTGGGCTGGAGCTGGTGGCCGGCTGTATTTGCCCTGAGTCGGTGCCGGGCGCGAGGCTGGTGGGCAGTCGGGCGGAGACGGGCGACGAGGCTGATGCACAGTGTGTGGGGGCAGTCGAAAGCGTGGAGAGCAGCGGTGGTGGGAGGGTGCTGCTGGGTGGTGGCGGGCGGGGTGGAACGCGCCTGGGCCTCGTCAGCTGCTGCGTGCTGGGGGTTCGTCTTCGTCTGGGAGCCTAGGTGGGTCGCACTACAGGGAGAGACGGCCTGGGCCTGGTGGTGGGGGTTGGGGGTCCTGCCCGTACTGCTGGCTGCGGGGCTGTCCCCATCAAGAGCGGCGCGGGGCATTTCCTGGGCCCTAGGGCGGGTGAGCCGGGTGGTGCGCTGGCTGAGGGTGTCGGGCAGGGCGGCGGGTGTGCTCCCGGGGTTCACGGAGGCGTGCGGGCTGGCGGCGGGCCTGGGCGGGGCGGCCGTGATCGCCGCCGGCGCGCTCTGGGTCGAGGTCCTATCTGCGAGCGATCTACGGGCAGGAGTGGTGGCGGCGTCCGCATACGGGCTGGCGACGGGCGGGTGGGTGCTGGTGGGCTCGGCGATGGTACGGCAGCGCCGCCTGGCCAACCGACGCGGCTGGCTCCCTCGCTGGTCGTGGAGGGCCCGCAGGCGATCCCGATGGGTGGCCCGCAGGCCGCGCCTGGAGGTTCTCCTGCCTGCCTCCGTCCGCCGCTCGGAGGACCGGATCGGCGCCGGGCTGGACGCGCTGCGTCGGGTGAGTCGGGCGGAGCGAGTGGCAGAGGTGTTGCCGGTCCTGGCGTCGGCGGGGGCCCTGTCGGGCGGGGTCTGGGGGCTGGGGTTCCTGTCGCTCGCGTGTCTCGTCTGGGCTGGGGTGGAGGTGGCCGTGACGGCAGCGCGGCTGCGGGAGTCGGAGATGCGGGACGCGGTGACCCTGGACTTGTGGCGCTCCGTACAGCCCATGAGACGGACCCGCCTCCTGTGCGCAACGTCAGAGCGCCCCCCGCTCTTCCTCGGCCCGCGCGACCTGTGCGGTGGGGACCTGGAGATGGAGGAGGACTGGACTGGGGTGGACGAGGTCCTGTCGCAGTTCGGGGGGTCCAGGGTGCCGAATCAGGCGACAGGGGACTGCCTCTTCGCGGCACTCACGCCCACGGCCGCCCTCCCCTCCCACGACGACATAGTGGGCATGCGCTCCGAGCTGTCCCGGCGTGCAGGGGACGCCTCGGTGAAACCTCAACTGCTTCACTTGTTAGGGGACGCCAGGCGGGTCGAGGAGTATCGGGCGGGCCTGGCTGGTGCGGCGCATGGGGACCACCTCGCGCTGCACCTGGCGGCGGGAGCGTGGGACTTGTCAGTGGTGGTGGTGCAGGAGGGCAGGGGTCAGGCAATCCGTGTGGACCCGCGGCGCCCTAAGAAGCAGGGGCCAGCCCCCGCAGATGTCAGGGTGGTGGCTCTCTCTGGCAACCACTACGAGGGAGTGGCCATGCCCCTTGCCCGACGCAGGGCCCTTCGAGAGAGCGCGGCGCCGGCCCACCTCAGCCCAGCCACGTGTCGAGACGCCTGCCCGGCGGCCCTAGGGGAGGGTGCCCAGGAGGCAGAAGGGGCGGGCCTGGGGGATGTGCGTCGCCGCTGGTTCTGCCCCCTCACGGCCTGCGCGGGCTCGGCTCTCCACCGGCATACGCCGTATTCGTCCAAGGAGACGCTCCGCAAGCACGCCCAGGCGCACGCAGACCAGGGTGAGGAGTTCCCGCCGAGCGCGCTTCGTCTGCTGGGCATGAAGAAGTGCATGTGGTGCTCGAAGGTAATGAGCACCTCCTTGGACTCCTGCGTGAAGTGCCGCCCACGTGGCGCGACCCCTGTGGTGCCGAACAGGCGCGCACCCTCTGCGGCGGAGGCAGCGGATGCGGGTCGCCTCCCTCCCCTTGAGAGCATCCACACGGAGCGAGTGGGGGTGTCGCTGTCGGTCCCCGGGGCGATCCTCCGCCCGGCGGCGGTAGCCTATAGCCAGGCCCTGTGGGATGTCGCAGCGAATAGTTCGAGCACCACGGCGTGGCTCCGCCTCCTCTTGGTGCCCAAAACCCTCTTCCGCACCTACCGTGGAGGGAAGAAGAAGCAGCTGCTGGCGAAGCGGGCCCGGGAGGAGGCGATCATCCTCTGGCGGGAAGGACGCGCGTCGGAGCTCTGGCGCCGGGCCCGGACGGAAGCCCCGGGCCCGGGACGGGTGGAGGCTGCCCCCACATGGGAGGAGACGGAGGAAGCGGTGGTGCAAGCGGCGAGACAAGGGCGGTATTCGGCGGCGATGGCGCGCACCAGGAGCGCCGGCCTGGCGCCTGCCACCCCTGCCACGAAAGCGAAGCTCCTAGCAATGCACCCGGAAGCGGACAGCCCAGCCATCTCCGCGGCGACGCGGGTAGTGCCCGCGGATGCCACCCCCGCCGAGGTGTTTAAAGCGCTGAAGGGGTTACCGAGGGGCACGGGCGCCGGCCCCTCAGGCCTGAGGGCGGACCACCTCCGGGAGCTCGTCCAGGTGGAGGGAGTGGATGTGCTTCCGGCCCTCACGGCGGTGGTGAATGTCCTGCGCAGAGGCGAGGCCCCCCCGCAGCTGGCCCGGCACATCGCGGGCGCGTCTCTGGTCGCGCTCCCCAAGCCAGACGCGGGGATCCGCCCGATCGCGGTTGGGGAGACCCTCCGCCGCCTGGTGGCCAAAACCCTCACCGCAGACGTCAGGGAACAGGCTGGGAAGCTCCTCCTGAAGGGGAGGCAAGTAGGAGTGGCGGTGGACGGCGGACTGGAGGCGGCCACGGCGGTCGTGAAGGACTTCGCGGCGCGCAACAGGGGGGCGGACAAGGTCCTGCTGAAGATCGACTATGCCAACGCCTTTAACATGGTTAACAGGCAGGCGTTCATCGATGCTGTCAGGCGGGACCTCCCGGAGCTGTCGGCGTGGGTCGAGTGGTGCTACGCGTCGCCCTCAGCCCTGATATACCGTGGCGAAGTGCTCGAATCGCAGAGGGGGGTACAGCAGGGGGACCCCCTCGGGCCGCTCCTGTTCTCCCTGGCCATCCGCCAGCTGACCGAGGACCTAGGCAAGCTGCCGGGGGTGGAGGGCAGCGTGTGGTACTTGGACGATGGCACGCTGATGGGCTCCCCCGGGGCGGTCGGCCACGCGTTCGCGATCCTCGAGCGGCGGAGCGCGGAGCTGGGCCTGGTGGTGGCACGCCGCAAATGCGAAGTGATCTCGCTGAATGGGCACTCGGTGGAGGGCCTCCGGGGAGCGGGCCTTGATGTAGCCGCGACGGAAAAGGAGCGCGCGACTCGCATGGACCTCCTCCACCACAACTTCGAGTTCCTCGGGGCTCCGGTGGGGGATGCGGAATTCTGCGAGCGGGTGATGGATACAAAACTGAGAGAGAAGTTCATCCCGAACCTGCGCCAGCTTCACCACCTCCAAGACGCGCAAGTGGCCATGACCCTCCTGCGACACTGTGAAGGCTTCTGCAAGCTGGTCTTCCAGATGCGCGCAATTGGGTACGCCGGGAGAGAATACCTTCGCCAGTATGACAAGGAAATCGGGATGGTGCTGGCATCTGTGCTCGGGGACAGGGACGGGACCCTCCCTGACGATGCGCGAGACCAGGCGGCCCTGCCCGTCAGGCTAGGGGGTATGGGCATTCGGAGGTCGGAGGACCACATCACCGCTGCGGCTTTGGCGGCGGCTAGCTCCTTCTTCCCCCTATGTGTGCAGCTGGACAGCGGATATCGTTGGGATGCGGATGCGTGGCGCGTGGCAGCGACCGCCCACAACGAGCTGGTGGCGGAGGCGGACTGGGTGGACCCTCACAAGCGCCCGGGCGAGCCCCTCCGCCAGCGCGACCTATCCCTGGCGATCATCAGCCGGCAGCACGAGACCCTACTGGCGGAGGCTGACGTGCTGAGTAAAGGGCGTCAGTTGTCCGCGTCCCTCCCAGGCGCAGGGGCGTGGGTGACGGTGACGCCAGAACAACAGTTTGCGATGGGGAGGGAGGAGTACCAAGTGGCGGCTCGCCTGCGCCTGGGCCTCGTCGTCTTCGCCCCTGGGTCGCGGTGCCACGAGTGCGGGGACGCCATGGACGTCTTGGGCGCCCATGTGTTCAGCTGCCAGGCATCGGCGGACCGCATCAAGCGCCACGACGCGGTGAAGCTCGGGGTGCTGGGGCTGGCGCGGGACGCGGGACTCGGCCCCCAGCTGGAGCCCAACCACCTCCTCTTGGGCGGGGGCAAGCCGGCTGACGTGTTCCTCCCGTGCGGCATAGGTGAGTCGCGGGGCCGGGCGATCGACGTGACCGTGTGGTCGACGTGCGCGGAGTCTGCGAGGCAGGGTGCGGCGAGAGCGCGGGGGTACACCGCGTCGCGGGCTGAAGCATCCAAGCATCGCAAGCACGGGGCGCGGTGTCAGGAGGTTGAGATCGCCTTCTCCGCGTTCGCCCTGGAGCAGTCGGGCGGGATGGGTCCGGAGGCCGTGCGGCTCTTCAGGCACTTGGTCAGCTTCGCGGTGGACCACAAGCTGGGGGACAGGGCCGAGCTCACTCGTTCCTGGGCGGCGCGGATAGTGGTGCCGTTGATGCGGGCGGTGGGGCGGTCGTCGCTCCGCAGGGGGGCGCTGTGCACGGACCTGCGCTCTGGTCAGACTCGGGAGCGGGTCTTGCCGGATCCGCTGGTGGGCGTGGAGCCGGACTACTTCTTCGCGCCTGACACGGACCTGGCCCCCGCGCCACACTTCGACGGGCACATGGACGCGGAGGATTTCATGTGTGACCCGGATGACGCGGCGGGCCCCGAGGAGCCGACCCCTGAACCCGAACCTGCCCCTCCCCGCCGCCCACGCCCGCCGCCTCCCCCCGCGGAGGGGGACCTCCCGCAGCCGGCGGGTGGGGTGGCGGCTGACCCCCTGGCCCAATTGCTGGAGTGGCGCGGCCAGACGGACGGGAGGCTGAGCTTGTCGTCCCTGCAGCAGCAGGCGCGGCTGGGCCTGGTCGAGCCGGACGGGTGGTCGTTCCGGGTGGGGGACTGTGCTTTTGATGCGTTGGCCACGCTGGGTGCCCGATCGGTGAAGCAATCCAGCGGGTGGCTGCGCCAAGAGGCAGTCCGCAGGGCGATGCGCGACCCGGACCTCCGGATGCGGGTGGAGGAGGGTCCGAACCAGTGGGCCGAGCAGATGATGCGCGCAGGGAGCGACGACGTGCGCACCTGGGCGGACTTCATCGCCCTGGCGGCGGCTGCGCGCGTGACCAGATGCGTCGTCCTCGTGCTCATCGACAACCACCAGCCGATGCTTCTGTCCCCAGTAGGTGCGGGTGCAGTGGTGGACGCCCACTGTCTGCGGAGGACGGGGGGGCAACATGGGCACTACGTGCCCCTAGTTATGCCGGAGCCCATGCGTCAGCACCTGGCGGGTCTTCCCCCGAAGCCGATGGCAGCGGATGTCACGGGGTGCGATGGTGATAGTCCCATGCAGATGGTGCGTCAGGGGGGCTCGGCGGGCCAGGTGGAGGAGTGCGAGAAGTGCCGCCGCCCGTTCGACCGCTCCGCGAGGCATCACGCGTGTGGCAGATGCTGGCGCAAAGTGTGCGCGTCATGCGCAGTGCGGGGTGAGCGGTGCCCAGGCTACATTGACCGGGTGGCGGTGGATGTCGACGCTCCAGACCCTGCGGAGCAACCCGCGGTCACCCCGGATCTGCGGGAGGTCCTGGAGTCCGCCCGGGCGCGCCCCCGCCGGCGGAAGCCCATCCCGAGCCGCATGCACGACACGCCGATGGGGCCCAGGCAGCCGAGTGCCCCGCACGACTCGTCGGGGGCTGCGCACCATCCAACGCGGGTGAAGGAGGAAGTGGCGGAGGAGCCGGTCGCTCCCGGCCAGGACGTGGAGATGCACCAGGGCGGAGGCTCCCAAACCTCAAACACAGCCCCCTCTGGTGCGCCCTCCGCGACCCACGGCCACAGCGTGCCCCCGGCGGAGAGTGCCTCCCGGGCTGCCCCAGCCCCCATGCAGGGGCAGGCCCAACATGCAGAGTGCCCGCCGTCGGGGTCGGGGGCCACAGAGAACCACCAGGGCGGAGGCTCCCAAACCTCAAACACAGCCCCCTCTGGTGTGCCCTCTGCGGCTCCGGTCACGGCGGCAGGCGCCCAGCCGTCTGGCCCCGCTCAGGCCGCGCGGCGCCGCCAGGGCGGAGGCTCCCACACCTTCAACACAGCCCCCTCTGGCACCTCTGGCGGAACAGCCCCCGGTGGGGCTGGCGGGATCCAGGGGGTTGCTGCGACGATGATGCGCAACGCCGCGCAGGCCCGCCGGGACGGGCAGCGCCGCAGCCGGACGGCCGCGTCCTCGAGACGCCTGGAGGAGCTGCGTCAGGGTGACGCGGCGGGCCCCATGGAGTTCGACGACGACCCGGCGAACGTGTGGGAGCCCGAGGACGACCTCCAGGCCATCGACGCCTACGGGGACGACGAGACGCCCGCGGCGAACATCCCCGCTCTGCAGGAGCTTGCGGCGTCCCGTGTCTGGGCCGAGGGGGTGGTAGCGCGGGCCCGCGGCATGGCCCCCTGCGTCTCGATGGGAGGAGCCATCCCCCGCACCGTCGAGGCGTGGAGGCACTGCTTCCACCCCAGCTATGGCCTTTGCCCCCTCTCGCCCAGGGTGGCAGGTGACGTAGCGGCGGAGTGGCTGCAGGCGCGCATCCTGCAAGGGGGCGCGCAGGCCGAGCCCGGGAACCAGACGAGGGAGCCGGGGGTCAGCCTGCGCGTCTACATGCGCAAGCTGCAGACGGAGGTGGAGCGGGGCGAGTAGGCGGAGCAGCGTCCCCACCCCCACCACCCCCCCCCCCCCCCCCCGGGACCTTCCCCCCCCCCCCTTTCATAGATGTGTGCAGGTGGCCGTTGTGAATGGTTAGACAGGGGCTGGCCACCCCCTCCCCCGGGCTCTGCACAGCAGGTCTGGGTTAGAAACAACATAACCCCCCCCCCCCCCCTTCCTCCCCTCCCTTCCTCCCCCCTCCCCTCCCCTCCCCTATTGATGTCCCCCCCCCCCCCTCCCCCAGCGCTTTGCCGCTCGTGTGAGTACCGCCCTGACTGGGAGAAAGGGTAGGGCTGGTTGGGTTGGCGGAGTTGGGCGGATGGGCGAAACGGAAAAATCGACGAGGTCGCAGCGTCAGGGCGTTCTGGGCTGGCTGGTGGTGGTTGGGACAAGACCGACGAGATTAGAAGCGGCACTGGTAGACGGGTTTTGAGGCCCCCCGCCCCCAGGTTCCCCCTGCCCACCTGGACGGACCCAAGTGCCTCACACCGGATCTCTCCCCACCCGGTGGTCCACCTGACGGATACGAAAAAAAAAAAAAAAAAAAAAAAAAAATCAGGAAAAATCGGGAAAAAACAGGAAATCCAGGGGGGCCACCGGAGACCCTCCCCGAAAAAATCCGATTTTTTTGGGTCGAAAAAAAATTTTTTTTTCCGACCCGAAAATCTGTATCTGCGGACTGCCACACTCTGAAAAACCGAAAAATTTCCGAAAAAAATCGAAAATTTTGGCCTTTCCTGGCCTGTGTGGTCCCAAAGGGCCCAGGTTGCCCGGTTTTTCTCCCAAAAACACCCCAAAAATTTTTTCAAGGACGTCGGTAAAGCCGAGCCCTTTGTACAACCGTTTCACTCTGACTTCTGTCTGTCTGTCCTGTGTGCCATCAGTGTGTCCCCGTTCCAGTGATTCCGCTCCATCCCATTGAGTGTCTCTCAGTTCTGCTCGTTCTGACAGTGGAGGTGGTCTCCTGCGACTGCGTCGGTTTCTTGGCTGCCCCGTGTCTGCAGTTCCACTTGTGTCATGGACTCGTTGTGGTTACTGGTGCTCTGCAATATTTTCGCTGCTGCTCGTTAGTTCCGTCCCGTTTCATTCCCAGCTGCTCAGGGAGAGCTGCCCTGTGTTTGCCGCAAAGGGCGCTGCTGATCCTTGTTCCTCATCGCGTTGTGACTCCCATTCAGCCTGGCGGGGCAGTCTTCAGCGTTCAAACTACCTGATAGTTCCCGAAGTTCGCGGATTCCCCCGCTCATCTTGCACCATATGGGCACCAAGCCGGCAACGATAGCCTGTGGCGTTGAGGCGCCATCGGCTGTCTCCCGGAGCATTTCCAACCTCACATCCGTGAGGCCACCCAGGTTTGTGGGTTCCATAAAGAACTCAGGCGGGTGCCGCTCTCGTACCCCCGCATGCCTCACCCGCCGCGAACGAGGGAGGCCGCCACGCATGAGGAGCTTCTCTTCGCCACCTCCCGCTGCTCGTCAGTCAGGGAGCTACACCCCGTTTTTTCGGTTGAAGTTTTTTCTGATCAGAGTTGCACCCACCGTTTCTCTCCGTCCAGCCCGAGAATGTCGAACCCTGAAAAATCGACAACACCCCACATCCTGCACCTGAGACGCGGCTTCCTTATCTGAGGGGCCGCGTCCAAATACACGGACTTTGCTAAACTGGACCCAACTCCCCACACCCTTTTTTTTGCCATTTTTTCAAAAAATCCCCCAAAATTTTCCAAATTTTTCAAAAATTTCCTAAATTTAGGACACCCTCCATATGCTTCTATTAGCCTGGTAGAAAATAATGGGTATTTTTGGGGTTTTTGGGGGTTTTCCACCACAAAATTTCAATTTTTTCTACCAGGCTAATACAAGCATATATGCTTGTATTAGCCTGGTCAACAAAAATTGGGTTTTTAGTATGCTTGTATTCGCAGTATAGCCATTTATAATTTTTCCAGAAAGCCCCGCATTATGCGAGCTGGCACGCTTAATACAAGCATATATGCTTGTATTTGCCCCCCCTCAGTAAGAGGACTCCTGTTGAGGATAAAAGCAAAGCACGTTACAAATTCCGAGGGAAGAATGCAGCCGGCACAGCAGCAGCAGACGTTGGAGTTGATGAGCGGTGGGTGATGAACCAGCGCGACTTCTCCGATCCTGTTGGTCTCCGCTTCGTCAACTGTAAGGTCAACGGTCATTCTGTACGCAACGGAGGGTTTAACGTGCAATCCGCTTCGAATATCTTCTACCATCACAACTCAGGCATTGCAGGTGACCCCCTTCATGCTTACCCATCTCCATTCCTTGGTAACTACAACTATAAAGAAAACTATGCTGCGATGCTTGCTAGTACGGGCAACTATGGCGCAAGTATGGGCGAGGGTTGTGTAACCTATGATAAGTTCAGCAAGAAGACACCGATGTATGTATTCGATATCCATGATTCTACCGACCTGATGTCGAGTCAGAACAACTCCGTTGAGATTGAGGGAAGGATCGAGCTTCCAGCTGGTGTGAAAGAGCGGAGAGATTACACCATGTATGCAGTTGTCTATTCCCTGGCTGCTGTGGAGATGAATCTCGAGAATGGCACCGTCGATTCAATCTCGGTTTGAAAAATATTTTGCCTTCCTTATAATATATGACTTATCTTCCCGTTTATGTCAAGCGGTTGTCACCCAGCCAAGAAGCAAACATTAAAGCAGCGTTGAAGAAAAACGAAGGAGTAACTCTTACACTCACATATTCGAACAGTGGTGGAAGCAAGCTTGGTTTGACAGAGACGCAATTTAAAAAAGTGTCACTTCAACTCTGCCGCTCTTTCTCTACTGTTGATACTTCGTTTGATGCGTTGACGCTTCCACACACACTTACAAACCCACTTGCCTGATGAAGGGGGTGGTGTGTAGAGCACGTTTGGCAGAGCTGAATGACACTTTCCGCGCGAAAGTCGTGTGCGTAAAAAGTGTCACTTCAACTCTGCCGCTCTTTCTCTACTGTTGATACTTCGTTTGATGCGTTGACGCTTCCACACCCAGGACCCTCTTCCGGAGGGACGTGCTCGTGCACCGGTTGGTCATGTAATCATACGGTGCCGAGTGCGGGTTACGTGGTGCTGCGTGTTGGTATATGTGCTGGCTCGAGGCGGATTGCCCGTTCGGCTCGTGTTCCGCGCGTGTAGGTGTCAGCCCGCTGCTCGTCGGTTGGCACCCACTGGGGGTTGAGCCGCAGTCGCTTCGTCCGTGCCACGAGGAATATGCGCTGCAGTAGCAGGTTGCCTCTGTGGTTCGCGCAGTGCCCTCGCCGCATGCAAAATACTAGGGGGAGGTTGTCGATGTTGCACGTCACAGCGATGTCCTGTGAGTTGATGATGCGTAGCCCTTGCCACACGGCGAAGGCCTCCTTCAGGAAGATGTGCGCATCCCGATCTGCCCCGGTGAACACCCCTTGTGTGACCGTCTCCTCTCCCAGTTCGAGTATCGCCGCCCACTCCGTCGATGACGCGTCGGACCACAGCGTTGCCCGCGATGTTGGGTCTGCCTGGTGGTGCCAATTGTTATCGCGCATGAACTCCATCCGTGCTGCTGTCTCCCGGATCACTGAGTTCGGCACTCGTGTGTTGACATCCCACGCCGCGTTGTTGTCGTGCGCCCGGCGTCCTATGCGCCGGATGAAAGAGAGGATTGCGGGGGCGAAACACAGTGGCGCGCGCATGACGTATGACTGCCAGACGATGGATCCGAAGATGCGGAAGGCCCTCCGCGGCGTTGTTGTTCCCTCCAACGTCTCCGCCAGCTCCTCCCGCTGTGCCACCTTCGCCACCCATGCAGGGTCCATGCGGAATCTATGCTCCACCAGGTCAAACTGGATCCCGAACGTGCAGAAACGTTGCGTCGGCATCCCGTGGTCGGCATCGTCGAGGTTCAGGGTCGCGTTGACGTAGTCGCACCTTTCGCGGAAGACCCTGTACTTCGCCTGCACCTCGTCCAGTGTCTCGGCTGTGACCACGAAATTGTCTATCCAGACGATGCCGTCTCTTGGAGGGAGGAGCACCCTCGCACTCCGGTTGGCAATTGCTGGTGAGTGTGACCACCCCATGCACATCACCGACAGAAACGCTGGCATAAATTCGTCCCGCTTGTCCCCGAAACGGATCCCGAAGTAGCGCTGGATCTCCTCCTCCACCGGAAACTGGTAGAACCAGCTCCTCGCGTCAGCGAGCACAACCCAAGTTGACTCAGCGATACGGCGCGTCACCTCCAGGATGTCGTCCAATCTCATGTCTGGCGGTCGCGCCATGTACGAGTTCAGAGTACGTGCGTCGACGATGAAGCGTGTCCCCCCTGACTTCTTCGGCACGGTAAAGGCTGGTAAGGTGAGTATCGCATGAGTACAGGCTATAGCGATAACGCCGTAGGCGATGAGGTCGTCGACATGTTTCAATGTATGGCGTGATATCATCCTCCACTTGTTTCTGAAGTGGTCGCGTGCTCCGGGGAGCAACGCATTCCTGAAGGCTTCGGGGTCTGTAATGAGGTCCAACACGCCTCGCAGTTCCTCGTTGGAGTCCAGCTCGCGGAGTCGCGCCAGGTTGAGGCGCGTGTCGCAGATCGGAGCAAGGCGGTCGTCTTCAGATGGGTCTTGCCTTTCATGGGCAGGTCGCACGATATGTCCTTTGTGGTGCACGCCGACACTCTCCCCGTATAGATCGGCGTCTATGCCCGGTCCGTGTTCCGAGTCGGTGTCCGTCGTGTCGTCGGAGCTGTCGGTTTCTTCAGGAGGTTGGTATACTTGGATGGAGAGCTGAGGCCTGTGGTATGCCTTTGGGCGCTCTCTCGGCTGTGCGGCTGGGTCCCCTGCGCGTGCCGCGTCATCGTTGTGAGTCGGCCCGGGCCCCGCGCCGGTGCCGTCCTTTCCTCCACCGACCCCTGCTGCGCCGCCCCCTGTCGGGTAGTCATACCGTCGTAGTTCACGTGTGATGTCTCTCCTCCTTTTGTACGGGAAATGTGTGCTAAACTCTGGTCCCCTGTGTCTCACGCGCTCTTGGCCAGTTCTTTGGACAGTGCCGCTGTGTCTGCCACACGCTGTGTCGTTGCTGCTGGTATGTATCGAAACACCGCGTCGGGGGTCGCATGTCGCGACAGCATCATCAGCTTCTCGACTGGCACCCCGTTGCGTGCCAGATGGTGGAGGGCCCCCCTCCGGAGGGAGTGCGGCGTCAATTGGGCATCCACCCTTTTCACCGCCGCCGCGATGCATCGGTATGTCACGCTCGGGGGAAACAGGTTCCCTTCTGTCTTTTGCTCTTTCATACGGCTCCGCAGGATCTTCAGCATCTCCGGTGGCAGTGACATACCCGTTGTCTTCCCCAGCTGGAAGGGGTCCGACTTCGTGGTGGTCCACACGATGGTGATCTGGTCTGACTTCGCTTCCGTCTGGATGTCCCGCGTTGACAGTCGTTGCACATCCGACGCTCTCGCCGCCCCGTGCCACATCATCGCTACGGCCAGACGCACCAGCGGCCGCGGTTCCTGAGTCACTGCCTGTGCTGCCTGTTCTTGAGTCGCGGGGTGCGCCTGTTGTGCTGGCTTCAATGCTCCGCTGCGGCACAAGCTTCGCTTGAAGTCCCGTAGCACGTGTCCTTCCTGTTCCCACGACTCGAAGCGGCGCAGGCTCGCGATGATGTTGCCCAAGTACTGCAGTGCCGATGGGGCGGACAATCCGTTGAGCCGCAGATGCGTGATCCACAGGGTGATCCCCTCCTCGTGTCGTAGTGTGCGGCCCTCCCCCCTGCACCACTCCTCTCTGAACTCGCGGTACCTCTCGTAGCTCCTGCGCAGAGCCGTCCAGTATGAACTCGACAGTGCGTTCCCCAAAGCCTCCTGCGTGGCCTCCATGATGATCAGCCTCATCTCGCTCGACAGTGGTTGTTGCTTGATGCGGGGGCGGCCCTTGTTGGTTTGCTTCTTTTCTTTCAGGATGAACTCGTACGGGGATGGTGTGGGCGGCGTTGGGCTGGTTTCTGGGTGGGTGGTCTGCTGGAGTCACTGTCCCCCGCGGGGCCCTTTCGACCCCTTTCCCACTGCCCTCTGCTCCGCCCCCTTTCCCGTCTTCCCGGTGGGGTACGGCGTGTAGCGCGGGTCAGCCCCCTGTTGCACACGCGGTGGTACCAAACGGCGCGGGTTCGCCTTCGCCTGCGCATCATTCGCCTCTCCCACCAGCCGCTGGTGCAGAGACGCCGAGAACGTGAGGGGTGGGATGTTCTTCGCCTTGTGCTCGTAGTAGGCACGTGCCACATACCCCGTGAGGCAGGCCAGAGCCGACATTTCGCACACGATGCGGTGCAGGGGCAGCAGGCTGGGTTCCTCCTCCGTGTTCATCTTCATGAGCTTTAGTACGTCGTCGAAGTGCTCGAAGCATTTGCGGAGGCTGTGCATCCATTCCCCCGCATCTGTGCCCGACGCTGGCAGGCTCGCCTCCCGGAACACGCGGGACACCTCTGCCCGGATCTGCCGCCGCACCGCGCCCTTCCATATGCCAGGGCGCCACGTCGCGACCGCGTATGGCGAGAAGTCGTCCGGCAACCCCTCGTCAGCCTCCTGCAGCTGCCTCTGCAGATCGGCGATGGTCTCGGCCTGCTCCTCCACCTTCGCCTCCAGCCGAGTCATGCGCGCCTCCATGTTGAGCCCTTCACCGGCTCCCAGTTGGGGCAGCGCCCCCAGCCCGTCCTCCTCTTCAGCGGCCTCCTCCGCTGCTGCCGCGCCGCCTGCCTGCATCTTCGTCCACGCGCACATTGGGCATACCCATCCGGCGCTGCCCATGTGGGCGACGAAGGCGTCCGCCACCGCCTTCGGGTGCAGATGCGCCCGCACACATGTCCTCGTCGTGGCTTGTCCGCAGGCGTTGCATGCGTGCGCCGTTCCGCCCTCATGGACGGTGGCGCATGTGGGGAACACGCAGTGCTGCATCGGCTCCGCCGCGGGCTCCATAGAGAGGGCCGGCACCTCGACCAAAGCCCAGTCGACGTCCATCTTTCCTCACTACTCTGCTTGTCGTACGCCTCTAGCTGTCCTTCACACCCGCTGATCCTTCACCCCGCTGCTTTTGTTCACACGCTTTGGCGCCCCTGTAAAACACACACGCTCTGCTGTCCGTCACCACCGCTGGTCCTTCACCCCGCTGCTCCTGTAAAACACACGCGTCCCCGATGATTTTGTTCACGCGCTTTGGCGGTCCTGTAAAACACACGCGTCCCCGCTGCTTTTGTTCACGCGCTTTGGCGGCCCTTCAAAAACACACCCGCTCTGCTGTCCTTCACCACCGCTGGTCCTTCACCCCGCTGCTCCTGTAAAACACACGCGTCCCCGCTGCTTTTGTTCACGCGCTTTGGCGACCCTTCAAAACACACCCGCTCTGCTATCCTTCACCACCGCTGTTCCTTCACCCCGCTGCTCCTGTAAAACACACGCGTCCCCGCTGTTTTTGTTCACGCGCTTTGGCGGTCCTGTAAAACACACGCGTCCCCGCTGCTTTTGTTCACGCGCTTTGGCGGCTCCGCTCGTCCCTTTTCGCTGCTTCTGACTCTTCTCACTAAAAATAAATATGCGTTGACGCTTTCACACACACTTACAAACCCACTTGCCTGATGAAGGGGGTGGTGTGTAGAGCACGTTTGGCAGAGCTGAATGACACTTTCCGCGCGAAAGTCGTGTGCGTAAAAACTAAAACAATCCCATCCCAAAGGTGTTCGCACCACTTTTTCCCCAACACAACTAAAAGCAAACAAAAGCGGTGGTTTCTTAGCAGGCTTGGCTCCAGCTCTTGTAGCTGCTGCACTAACCCCTGTACTCTCATCGACAGGTAAGAGGGTAGGTAAATGGATTGAAGGAAATGGATTAAAAAAAAAGAAGGGTGCGGATCTCTACCTCGCAGGGGAGCAAACGCTCTAAGTACATTTGATCTCATCAGTTTGCTACCTGGTGTAAAGGTTCTCAACCGAGAGGATGCTTCATCGATTAAGGCGGGTGGTTCGTATGTGATAAACCTCGATGATGCCTCAGGGTCCGGAACTCATTGGGTTGCTCTGTACGTGAAGAAGAACGAGGGTGTCTATATGGACAGCTTTGGGATGCGTCCTCCTCGTGAACTGAAGCTAAAGAGCCTGCTCTACAACGGTAACCAACTGCAGCACGTGAAGAGTCAAGCATGTGGTTACTTCTGTATTAGTTTTCTGAAGTGGATGCAGAAGGGTCTTTCGTCCTATGATTGGCTCCATCGTTACATGGGTAGTGATACACAAGCGAATGAAAGTTTGCTAATAAAAGAATTCTCTCTCTAGGAGGATTCTTCATATTCCTGGATTTCCCGAATTTCCTGGATTTCCCCCGGCCCCTTAGGCGATTTCAGGGCGGACAGGGCGGACATGCCCGGACCCGGAAATCCGGGTGTCCGGATGTCCGGGTCCAATTTTGACCCCCCCCCCCCCCCCCCCCCCCCCCCCGGACATTTCCCGAATTTCCCGCCCGGACATGTCCGCCCGGACATCCGGACATCCAGAAATGTCCGCCCCGGACAGGGCGGACATGTCCGGGCGGACATTTTCTGGTGTCCGGATGTCCGGGCGGACATGTCCGGACCCGGAAATTCGGGAAATCCAATTTTGACCCCCCCCCGGACATGTCCGGCCAGGACCTCAATAGTTTGATTTTTGGTCCAGAAAATAGTTTGAAAATTTTTGAAATCTGGGTGCCCAAATTTTTTGCTCCTAAGACCGGCGATTTGTAGGGGGACCAGGTGTGGCTCTATTTTGGGGGTATTTTGGCCAATTTTCGAAATCCTATTTTGGTTTTTTTGCACTTTTTTTGGGTGCTTTTTTGCACGATTTCTGTGCCTCAGACACAGATTTTGGTGTGATTTTTGCGCTATTTTGATTCACTCGGCCTGACCGATGCATACGATTCGAAAAAATGGCGAAAAAATCGCTATCAACAACGGTGAACGAATGGAGGTAGATGGGGAAGTGGGAGAACACATCACGCCCTCTCACTGATCGCCATCTGTACACTACCTCTCTGTTCAAGGCGGTCAGTGTCACTTGATGGCGCTGCACACAAATCACTGCTACATCCCAGGGCGCCTTCCCTTGTGAGAATAGCGGAACTTCTGCGGTTGCAGTTTGGTGGTTGAGGCCGGCGGTGATATCACTTTGGTGACTGTGCTTCCTTCCCCCTGAGCTCGATCAGATCCAGGTCGACCTGGTGCTGCGTGGCTCCTGGTGTGCCATCTCTTGCATGCCACGGATGCCCACCAAGTCGAACCCGAAACATGACGACCCTTTCGAGATGTCATGGCCGCAAGCCCGCAAACCCGATCGCATTCGCAAGGTGGTTCGTCTCTTAGAGATCAGTGCTCGGGCCCAGCCTTCCGCGAGGGTGCTGGAACCGCAGCCCCGTACGCGCAAGGACTTGGCTCCAAGACCAGGCACATGCCACAGGGGGGTGTGGGGGGCGGAGCCCCCCAGCCGCCGGAGGCCACGGTAGCGAACGTCTGTTGGCCTGGCTCCATAGTCGCATACGCTCAAGTACAACACAACTGACAGATAGCACATGTCGCATGGGGGGACGATAAATTGTCGCGCAAAGACACGCCACAGGGGGGTCTGGGGGGCGGAGCCCCCCAGCCGCCGGAGGCCACGGTAGGGAACATCTGTTGGTTTGAGCTCGAGAGCAAGCCTCTCACACCGCCCTCCGACCCCCCTCTCCACCCCCCAGGTGCAACATTTTTTTGCACCCGGAAAATGTGTTCTTTTGACTGTTTGAGCACATCCAAGACCGGGAACATAGAAGAATTCTGCCAATGCCAAGTAGGGTCACAATAAAACCCAAAGGAAAATGGTGCAAAAAAGTAGTGACCACCACCCCCATCCCCACCTCCGGGTGCAAAATTTTTTTTGGCCACGGAAAATGTGTTCTTTTGAATGTTTGAGCACATCCAAGACCGGGAACATAAAAATTTTCTGCCAATACCAAGTAGGGTCACAATAAAATCCAAAGGAAAATAGTGCAAAAAAATAGTGCAAAAAAATATTTTTCCCCCAAATTCCTATTTTCATTCCGTGAAATAGATACACGCCTGAGGGGGACCCTTTCGAATTTTTTTTTGGAGAAGGGTAAATTGAACGTTTTTGGCCAAATGAAGCCACTGCGACCATTCCCGGGCCTCGGAAATCAGATTTTGGCCCCTCAAATGCGGTGCCGGTCCGGACAAAAAACCGAAAAAATCGTGAAAAATGGCCCATTTTCCCCAGCCAAAAATGGGCCAAAAATGCCCCCCGGACACCCCCAGAGACATGTCCTAATCCGGGGTGCCAGTAGGGGGGACCTTTCGAATTTTTTTTCGAGGAGAGGTCAATTGAACGTTTTTGGACATCTGAGGCCACTGCGACCATTCCCAGGCCTCGGAAATGAGATTTTTGGCCCTCAAATGGGGTACCGGTCCCCACGAAATTCCGAAAAATTCATGAAAATCGAAAGGTCCCACGCACCAAATTCTGCCCAAAAATCGTCAAAAATGGACATGTCATATGCAGCAATGGGGCACCAATCACTCCCCAAATTTTGCTCGATGATTCCACGGCTAGCCAGATTTTCTGATCAATTACATACATTGGGCGTTATTCCGTTACCAGTAACGGTAATAACGTTATTTTTGCGTTATTTTTGAACGATTTTGAACGATTTTTGGCCGTGCTCGTAGCATTCCCCGTTGAGGGGGTCGCTATTTCGTGTTCTCCTGGCCGCACGGAGGCATTGCCTTACGTCGCCTCTTCCTCTTTTCCTTTGGTGGTGTGTTGGTCTGGCACAGAGGGCGGGACCGTGCTGATATGCACAGTGACGACTCTCCCTTTTGTTTTGTGCCCGCCTCCACCGAGATTCGGCTGATGCCTCTCAGACTGGGGGCGGGCGGTCGCCGACCCTTTTCTGTACGAGGTTTTCCACAGGCTGCACACCTGCCCCGCGGCTGTGTGGCAGTCTTCGCGGAGTGCAATGCGAAGGTCTGGCCTGACGTGGTGTGACTATTTAGACTCCAGGTGTCTCCACCCTTCCTGGTCTGGGGAGCCTCGGTACCCAAGCAGTTTTCGGTCATGCCCTGGACCACGGCCGTGCTAGACTCCTGGTGCAGGCACCCGTCATGGTCCGGGGACGGCCCCCCCAGGCAGTTTAACGTCTTACCCAGGACCGTTTTTTGACCCCAAAAAAGGCAGCATTTCCCGGTGAATCTGACCCGAAACTGGCGTCCCTACCCCCCCTAAAAGAATTTTCTTGGGTAAAATATCACTCCAGGGGGCCACTCCGTGATGTCAAAAAATTGGAAAACGTTTTCTCCTAAAATAACGCGTTATTTTTCCGTTATTTTCATGAAAACTTGCGTTATTCGGACAATTTTGCGGGCGGATGGTGTAGTTTTTGGTGGAGATGGCTCCAGAATACCCCCCTGGGACCATTTTTTGGATAATAACGCACGGACATGTCGAGTTTCGTGAAAAAATCATGTTTTTTGGCTTTTTCAAGGCAAATGCTGCAGAAACCCCTGCAACCTTGCAGTATCCAATGTTCCTGGAGTGAAATTTGGAGTGAAAATCACTCCAAAATCACTCAGTGTGGACACAGAAGTGAATCCTTCAGGAATACACCCGCACAACTCACATTGGCGGAGTAAAAACCACCTGATATTTTTACTCGTTACGAGCGACGAAGTAGCGCGAAGTAGCGACGTGCCCATTTTTTCCCGGCCCGTTCTAAAATATTTACGTTCCAAAAGTCCGTTTACTGGTGCTGTCAAAAATGCTTCGCACAATATACGCACGAACTACCCAAAGTACGCTCGGGCTACGCACGAAGTACGCAGGAACTACACAATTTGAACTTTCTTGCACCCCCCAGTCATTATTTGCACGCACTCCAGGTCCCATATTTGCACCAGTGCAAATATGAGACCTGGAATGCAAATATGGTAGCTGGAGTGCAAATATGAGGAATTTCCGAGTTCGTCGTGCTGTGCAAAACATGACTGGGTTGTGCAAGAAACCATCATCTGCACCCCGTATCGGACTCAATTGCACCCTCGTGCAGGTAAAAAAAGGCCTCGGGCCTCCGGCCCTCGGACCGTTGTTTTATTACGCACACGACCTTCGCGCAGAAAGTGTCATTCAGCCCTGCCAAACGTGCTCTACACACCACCCCCTTCATCAGGCAAGTGGGTTTGTAAGGGTGTGTGGAAGCGTCAACGCTCGGGTGCAGGAAATATACATTTTGGTCACAAATGGCGTTACACGCACTACGCACAACGTGTGCACGACTTCGGCAGAACTACGCACAACCAACGCAATTTGGACCTTTCAACAACACCATTTACGGTACTTCGATTTTGGGTGGGAAAGATGGGGCAAGGAAGTGGAAAAAACTGCGAAGAAGGTCGAAAATTTTCACATTTTCATCAGAAACCATATTCAACGGATTCCGATTTTCGGGTGAAATCAAGCAGGTTGGCGCAATGGCTCATGTTCACCCAAAAATGCACCTACCAAACCTCTTTTGCTTGATTTTTGGGACGGCATGGGTGATCCAGAGGCCAAAAATCACGATTTTTTCACCAATTCCTTCGACAACGGACAGTTCCAGACCACAAGGACCACATTTTGGGGTCAGAATTTTCTCGGTCAAAAAATTCGAAAAATCTGAAATCTCTCGGAATTTTGAGCATTTTTTTGAGATTGGCATGCCCATTTTAGACCCTTTGCGTGGCTCTAAACCCAAAAATTTGCTCGAAAATGGCCTCAAATAGCCTAAAACAGCCCATTCTGGCCACCCCGAAAAAAAAATTCGAAAAGGGTCCCCCTATAGAAGTTGCCCAAAAATACCGAAAATAACGCGGTATTACCGGTAATAACGGTAATAACGTTACCGATAACGTTATTACCGTTACTGATAACGGTATTACCGTTACCGATAACGGTAATAACGGTAATAACGGTAATAACGTTACCGATAACGTTATTACCGTTATTACCGTTCCTGATAACGGTAATAACGGTATTACCGTTATCGATAACGGTATAACGCGGAAAAATAACGTTACCGATTTTCGGATAACGTTATTCGGCCGTTCTGGAACGTTATTAACGGTAAGTTATTTTACCGAAAAAATAACGGTATTACCGTTACTGGTAACGCAATAACGCCCGATGTATGCAATTAGTTTGTTTGAGCATGTTCCTGGCCCTTGTTTGGAAAGTAGATGGCCCCTGGCTGGAGAGGACGGTTGTGCTCGACCGGACGGAGAGAGAACCTTCTCCATATCCACCTCCACTCCACAATGCCAGAAGTGGCAGGAAGGCCGGGTGTTACAGGCCTCAACCAGGGTTCCAAGGCTCTCCACTTCCTGGCTGCGTCAGGGATCACCGGGTACAGCGAGCAGGATTCCCTGTCCTGACACCCCAGCATGTACCACCGGAAGAACCCGAAACAGCAGCCCCCCCTCATGGGGGTTGCAAGAGGCACGGAAATCGTTCAAATCGGACCAAGTCCGAAAATTCGGCACTTTCTTGGGTACAAATTGCGGTCCGAAATTTTCCGATTTTTTGAAAAAAGGCGAATTCTGTAAGGGGGACCTTTTCGAATTTTTTTTTCGGGCACTTTTTCCACAAGGAAATGTCCGCCCTGTCCGCCCTGTCCGCTACTGTCCACTACCGATTTCAAGGATCCTCCCTAATATATACACGGTGGACTCCAGCGGCCCTAGCGGGAGTCTGGGAGCGGGAGTCTGAGCGGGTGTCAAAGACTCCCGCTAGCGGGAGTCTATACTCCCGCTAGGGGGAGTCTGACTCCCCCTAGCGGGAGTCTTTTCACCTATTTTCATCCATTTTTCCCATGATATAGTTACAGTCTACTGGCGTGGGGGGTAAAATCATGGTGGAAGAGGGATGGGGAGGGGCTTGTTTTGCTTCTGTCAGTTTCCCCGGACTATGGACTACCTACCTATCCTCCTGGTAGCGGCTACACCTGCGGAGGTGAGCGGTTAGAATTTGAGGTGTCAAAGTGCGGCCATCGCCTGTCGTAGTTGTGTTACACCTTGGGCAAGACAAGCCATCCTGCAGGCCTCATCTTCTTCGTCAGAACTGTCATCCCCCTCCTGCTGTGCGCGTTGGTCAAGCGTGCTCAAAGTCGCCTCGGATGACACGAATGGTGTGAAAGTCGCCCCCAGCGGGATTGGCATTTTGCACAAGCAGAGCGATAATTTGCGGTGTCCTTCGGGGAACCGGAACAGGAAGTAGGGCGCGCTGATGGGTTCAACGAAGTCCTGTGGGTTGCAGTGCACAAACCCCTTCTGCAGCTGTGTCAACTGTGTGCAAAGAACATACACAGCCAATCTATGAGCGTGTCGGGTGTGCAGACACGGACACAGGATGACTTCTCTATACCCGAGGATCCCGTCCTGCGACAGGTGCGCAACCTTCCAAGGCATGCCCGATGCGCGCCGCTTCTCTTCTGTAGCCTCATGCAATGAAGGAGGAAATGGAACACGGAGAAAGCAGGTCATTCGAGTTTACGGCACGCGTAGTGCCGTAATTGCAGAGCCACATCTCACCTCATCACAGGTCGAGGTGTGTGCGTTTCACCACAACCTCTCCCCTCCCCATTCCCCCGTGTTGAGTGACATGTGTCGATAGTGTTCCATTTTGCCATCGCAAGATCTCTCTCGTAAGTTGCGGAGCTGGCGATTGTAACGGCATCTTTCTTGCGATGTCCGTTCTCTGCTTCTTCAAATTCGTCGTTGTTCTGCAGAGGCACTGCATCTTCTGGAGCCCACCAATGATGGAGACTGTGTACGTAGGCATTGCGCGTTGATCCCTTTTCGGCATGCTCCATCAACCAGTGAAATATATGCCCTGAGATCCGAGCACGCAAGAAGGGAATCCGGGCTGACTCATCCTTGCATCCCCAGAAGCGCCAGGGGATGTCTGCATACCGGAAATGCATGAGGTCTGCAAGGGAGACAAAGAGGTAGCGGAACAAGCCCTTGTAGGTGTGTCCTGTGACAGGCAAGCACGACCTTCCGGAACTGAGCACCTGTCCCATGCTGCGACACATTCAGTGCAAGGTTTGTACAGGTCTTGTCGAATATTTTTTTGTTGTCTCATCCAGCAGGGGTGGAGCTTGAAATATGGGGTTGCGGGCTGGATCGGGTCAGATCGGGTCAGCCAATTTTTTCTTATGGGTTCCCCCCCGGTTCGTCTCAGAGATCAGTGCTCGGGCCCAGCCTCCCGCGAGGTACCGGAACCGATATGCAGCCCCGGACGCGCAAGGACTTGGTTACAAGACAAACACATGCCGTAGGGGGGGTCTGGGAGGCGGAGCTCCCAGCCGCCGGAGGCCACGGTAGTGAACATCTGTGACTTGCGGGCGTACGGATTCTGTGTGAGTTGGCTGCGTCCTCCTGAGGATACTGAGATTCCCTGATGTAAAGGGCTTGGGTACAAGACAGGCACATGCCACAGGGGGGTCTGGGGGGCGGAGCCCCCCAGCCACCGGAGGCCACGGTAGTAAACGTCTGTTGCACGGTACGGGTTGGGCAGCTTCATTTGTCCTCTATTGTGACTGTTTGAGGCCTGTGCTCATGTCGCTGGGGTCACTTTGCTCACGAAACGCCTCCTGGTCACCTTGAGGCCCCAAGGCGAGGAGCCAACTTTTCCGGTTTCCCGAAAATCTATATTTTTTTTTCTTTTTACCCCTGACCTGATTTTTTGTGAGGGCCTGCAGAAAATCAGGTCAGCTGACCCGAAAAAACCCCCAAGCTCCACCCCTGTCATCCAGTACCCTGATCAGCCGCATGGCGAGCCCCTTGCAGTCATGGAGTGCTGGGGTGACGTAGCGGGCATTGGGAAGCACACCTGCCAAGAGGGAGGGGTAGCCAGCCTCTTTCATCTCAGAGAGAGTCAGGTGCGGGTATCGATGCACCTGTTGATACCAGCGTTCTTCTGGGATGTCGCACAGTGAGCATCGGTGCCCTCGCCCCCCGCATCGCCTCATTGTTGCCCACTGCTGATCTATACTCCCGCTAGCGGGAGTTGGACTCCCCCTAGTTGAGACTCCCGAAAAGGGTTAAACCCGGTAGTGGTACCCTACCCCCGCTGGAGTCCACCGTGCAAGGCCGGATCAGCCCACGGGTGGGTTTGAGGAAGAAATCTGGGGGGGCAAATTTTGCTGCGACTTCCGGTTTCACCCGGCCGAACTCCAGCATCTATCCAGACCCACGGTGCCAAGCCGTTCGCCCGTGTCGCGATCATTCGCGGCTTCAGGCTGCCCCCGACGACACGTTTGTATCCTGCACCTTGCCATACTTCGCCTCCACCTTGTATATGACGGAGAGCGCCCTCCTTCCGCATCGTTGCGACTTCCCTGACAGCGAACTTATCCATGTCAGGGAAGACATGGCGATGATTGCGTTGGCCACCTGGGTGCTGTGCTTGTGGAGCTCCTTGCTCAACACCGTTGCTAGGAGCCTTCTAATGGATCCCAGTGTCAGCACACTGCCCCCTTTTTTAACAGGGAAGGCCGTGCAAAAATCATGCACAATGTTCGTCGCCTCCGCAGCCTCGGGACTCTCTGCGCTCTTCTTCTTCTTAATCGACTTTGCCGCCGGCTTCGCTGCCGGCTTCGTTGTCGTCTTCCCCATTTTTGTGAATCAGGTCTGCGAGCTGGGATGGGTGGAAACGTCCGTTTCGTTTGGTGTGGCTGTACTTCAGTGACGAGTGCCACATTGCATAGGTATCATGGGAAAAATGAGTGAAAATAGGTGAAAAGACTCCCGCTAGGGGGAGTCAGACTCCCCCTAGCGGGAGTATAGACTCCCGCTAGCGGGAGTCTATACTCCCGCTAGCGGGAGTTGGACTCCCCCTAGTTGAGACTCCCGAAAAGGGTTACCCTACCCCCGCTGGAGTCCACCGTGTAATGAACTCAAATGTTATCCTCAGTGCAAACACTTGTTCGAACGTTAAAATAAATAATACAACAACCAGATCCCGACACCCCGATTATACCCAAGAGGATGCTCAGCGTGATTGCGTCTTCGACTTCTTCTGTAGGATAAAGAAATGGATATGTCATAGTGTCATAACGGCCGTCATGGAGGGAGTGGATTTTCTGAGAATTCACTACCTCAGTTCCCGCTACCGAAATATAAAAACGGCCGTTTTCATGTTTTGTTGGCGAAAAAACGGCCGTTTTTTTCCCCCTCCTATTTTCCTTTGGAGATTCGCCTCCTGCGTACCGTACCGAGCTGAGGAAACACACTTGACAGCTCCCTGTTGCCTGCACATGACATTGGGCACTGCGATTCTCTGTCGACTGTACAAAGAAAAATGGCTTCCGCCCTGCCTGTCGCTCGACAAGCAGCAGACACCCGAGAGCAGAGAGGAGTGTAGCAGCCCGGTTCGCCCCCGGGTTGTCCCAGAAATCCAGCACACCCTCGGAACGTGGTGGCCTCGTCGTAGATCACCCAGGCCCTGCTCGTGACCTCCCCGAAACAGAGGGGAGGTGGCACCGGAGTTCTGACACCCCTACGACTAATGCGGCCGTACGCGCTCGGGCACAGACGGCGGACCGCAAACCAGAAGGACTTCCCTGATTCCGTGCCGTCCCACCTTCTGCGCATGCGGTCGCCAGCCCAGGCCAGCTCCCCTGCCAGGGGCACTGGGGGGTCGTACTTCCCCACCTCAGACACTTTCTCGATGACATTCTCAATGTCGGTGTACATGCGTCGACAGGGGCACGCCGTTGGCACACCCAGCTGCGCATACTTCTGGAGCAGCGATGCGAGGGGTGCCGTCAGGCGGACGGCGGCCTGCAGGTGGGACTCGAGCCCAGCGATTTCGTGGGCATCTCTGCCAACCGCAGAAGCGACGCACACGTAGCAGGGCCGCTGTCCTGCAGCGGGCCCGGAAGATTGTATAAATGCCCGGGGACGTGGTGCAAGGTGCAGATCCACTCAAGCGGTGCAGGTAGTGTGTGTCGGAGAGAAGCGGGATCGCACGGCCGGTGGTGCCGTCTTGCTCGCCTGCTTCTCCCTCTCAGCTGCGTCAGAGATGTGGCACAGCACATCCTTCAGCGCCAGTGCGGTCGTGAACCCATCCAGCTGGTGCTGCATATTGCCCGGGATGATCGCCCGTGCCTTCGGGAATAAATCAGCGAAGGCGGTGTCCTTCTCATCCGGGGTGCTGTCGCCGAGATCAAGGGAAAGCTCTGTCGGAAGAGCCCTGATGCCAGTGAGCGACACCTGCCCACCTCTGCCTGCACGGTCATCCACGACACACGTGCCTAGATTGGCCGCAACCATGTTCAGCCCCTCCTCGGGACACACTTCTTGACAGCATCATGCACCATGCCAGCCGGTGATCCGGTGAACAACGCACCCCGGGCGATCCGAAGTTGCAAGCCTGCCACTGAGGGTATCGCACTCCGACAGCGCCAGCTGTTTCCCTGGCTCTGCACTTTCAACGCTGCGTTCTTCTTCTTCTTGATATGGCGCGGTCCGCCAAAGTGGTCCACAAAGTCTGAACTCTTCGCATCATACTTGAAGGCGCGCTCACAATGCTTGCTGCAGGGTATCCCTTGCAGTGGGGAGGCACTCCTGGTGGTGGGATCTCGCCTGCTGACCCACGCCCCATACAAAATCAGGGGATAAGATAGGCCTGGTTTTCCGGTTTTCAAAACCAGGGTTTCCCGGTTTCCGGTTTTCTGGAAAAAAAGAAAAAAGGCCGATCGGATTTTCGCCGGTTTTTGGGGAACCTTTGTGACAGTCAACCAGTGGGAATATTAGCCAAAAAAACACGGAAAGTGACCCCATCGTGATCCGCACGGAGCTCAAACAGTCAAAAGAAAGCAGAGAAGCGGAGAAAAGGAGCCCAGCGGGAGGCCCGGTGGGTGGTGATGTCCTCGTCATGCAGGTCTTCTCTGTGTGAAGTTTCGAGATACTCCGGTCGCTTGACCATTCCGACCGCACCGTACTCCTTCTGGGCGGCTTGCCGAGCGCATGCACTCAATCTCGTTGCGATGCACACTGCCAAGGACCACCCTGTCATCCACGCAAGCTACGACCTTGTCTCGAGCACGTTTGCCTTGCTGGGAATGGCACATGCAAACTCCGGTGTTTTCGGGAGTGCATGTCCGCTTTGGAGAGGATCGATGGCTTCGGGTTCTGGCGGGACCGCGATTTGTGCAGTGTTGGAGACACCCGCTGGTGTTCGCATGAGCGCACGTTGTGCGCAGCGTCTGACTGACTGCCTCTAGGGGGTGGTCATGCAACAAGCTCGACCATGAAGGCAGTTGCCCTTCGTGAGGCGTACCAGCGGAGCAGCACCCTCGGGGGGTTTGTCCTGATGCGGGGGGTGATGCGAAGCCGCGCTCCGTCAGTACGTGGACGCATTGAAAGCTCAGTTCCGTCCCTTCGGGGAGCTGTGGGGAGCAACACGCCACGCTGTTCGGCGGAGCCTGGTCCAGCCGTGTTGGGTGTGATTCTGAGAGGGTTTGCGCGGGTCGCGCGCGCCGAAGGCGCGCGCGAAAAATTTCAAAACCAGAAAAACCGGAAAACGGCGCCAGAAAAAAAGTCTATCTTATACCCTGTACAAAATTCCCAGGTAAAAAAAACGGCCGTTTTTTAAAATGCTGAAAATCAGCGGCCGTTTTTGCAAGTCCACAAAATACAAGGGATTTTTTAAAACGGCCGCTATGCAACCATGATATGTAGCATACTTTGTTTGAAATAATTCGGTGAATATTAATTTTTTCTTGTGGGGGCCCTCGCTACCAGTCACTGCTCGTCACTGCTCGTCAGCCAGTGAGGGGAAGTGAGCCGTGGCTCACTTTTTCTCACTCAGTCACACTTGGTAGCGAAGGCCCCCTGTGTAATATAATGGGGCTGTCGGGCCAGTCGAAAGTTTTTGGGGTCAAAAAAAATCGCAAAAAATCACAAACGGACCACAAAAAATCGCAAAAAATCACAAAAGGCGGTCGCGATTTTTTGCGATTTTTTGTGGCCCCAAAGCAGGCAACGATATGGGAGCAACCTAACAGGGGAGGTGAAGAGGGCACGGGTCTTAGCCTGATGACACACTGCAACCTCAAGGTGACTGGCGACACCTCTCCCACAGTCTGCGGCGACTCTGCCGTGGCGACAAGGCTTCCTGTCATGGGAGATCGCTGCGTGGATCAACGTGGCACCACCCGTGTGCTCGGCAGGTTGTTTCGGCACCTGTTTTCTCCGTGTCATGCTTTTCGTGAGCGTGTCAGGGATGTTGGCACACGCTGGGGAGGGTTCACATGATGACATAACATATATCAGAAGCACACACCCACGTGGCGCTGTCCTTGGCAGGACTTTGAAAGTGCCGCCTTGATATCCTTGTTGGATAGAACCCTCATATCACACCCTCAATCAGCTGACGATTTTTTGTGTTTTTTTGTGATTTTTTTTGCGCCGGAAATTTTTTTTGGGTGGGGGTACCTGTAGGAAAGTACCCCTCTGGACAGGGGTACTTCACCCAATTGGAGTTTCCCAGTAAGGGGTATCAAGAGGCACCCCATGGCCAAAATGACCCCACCACGATCCGCACGGGCCCCAAATATTCAAAAGAACGGGGTTTTGAAAAATCCGAGGGGGGGGGTCCCGCTGGGTGGGGAGATGGGGTGTGGTGTGCTGCCTGCTGAGTGGGCTGGAATGGTCCAGCCCTCTTTTACGCCGCGGCCTCGCTACAGCAGCTCAACCCCGGTCACGCGGCTTGTTTGCCTTCGAGCATTGTTGTTCGGGTTGTGCATGTTTCTGCGCTAAGAGCCCGACGGCAAAAGTAGAACCTGCTGCGCTAGCCCCACCATGCCAGCCTCAGTCCGACAGGACGCGCGCAGGTACCGGGCCCCCTCTGCACTGGAAACTCACAAAAAATCGCAAAAAAATCGCAAAAAATCACAAACGGGACACCAAAAATCACAAAAAATCGTATTGCAATTTGGGTTAGCGTGCTGGCATCGCAGCCTGGCCCCGAAGGACCATACCGTGAGGAACCGGGCCCGCTATCCTACTCTTGCTCTACGTGACACCACACGGTTTCGCTCTCCTCCTCGTTGCGCTGTAAAGGAGGGGGGACACACACACACTGGAAGCCGGAGATTGCGCCTGCTGATACTGAGGCGCAATCTTCGCGACGACGCGTTGAAAAGAGCGCGGAATAGCCGCCGAACGAAAGATGGTGGGAGAGGGGATGCAGCGGGTGCGCTTCGGAACCGCACGCAACACCCGCTTCTGGAGGAAACGTGAACGAGAAGGACGGACAGCACGTGTCTTGCGCTCCAAGAAGCGCAAGGCTTGTGAGGCCCGTGGGAAAGGGGAAGGCACGCCTGATCTAGCTGTGCTGATGATCGTGCGGGAGGAAGGAAAACCTGCTCTGTTGTTATGAAACGAGCATCGCTCCAGGGCAGATTCGTCTGCCTCCCGCATGTGCGCTACACGTTTCTGCGCGCGGGGAACCGAGGACTCAGAAGGGGAGGAAGGGGAGAAAGGAAGTCGACGCCCCACGCAAGGGCTCGGCGACGTGCACTCGTGGGAGAGCGTGTCGCTCCCCTGGTGAGACGGCGTTTCTGCCTGCCAGTCGGGAAGAGAGGGGGTTGCAGGGTCTAAAGGCACTAGGGGCTCCTGACATGGAGAGGGTGGTGGGGGTGACACAGTGTCTGATGGGGGACTAAGCCGAGTGTCGACGGGCTGAAAGCCCGGCGAGTCATCCACAACAAGGGAAGGTGCAGGCGAGAGAGGAAGGGGGGAAGCAAGTTCTGATGGGGGCATGATACTATCCTCGTCAGGCCGAAGGCTTGACGCTGAAATCGGTGAACCAGGGGACACGGGGGGTTGAGGTTCTACTCTTCTCTTGTTAAAGGAGCGTTGCCCCAGGGCAGATGCGCCTGTCTCCTGTATGGGTGCTACCCGCTTCTGCGCGCGGGGTACCGAGGACTCAGAGGGGAGAGAGGGAGAGAAAGGAAGGCGGCGCCCCACGTAAGGGCTCGGAGATCTCCGTTGCGTGGCGCTCTCTGGGAGGGGCGGCGAGCCCGTCTGCGGGGTCTGTAGCCCGTCCAGCAGGTCTGTGTGCAGCACGAGCTCCGGAGCCGGAGAGGGCGCCGGAAGCGGTGCTGTGTCTGCTGGTGGAGCGAGACGAGCATCATCAGGCTGGGAGCCCGACGATTCATCCGCATCAAGCGTAACGTGCTCCGCATCCATCTGACGTGGGGTGGGGGAAGCAGGGGTATTCATTCGAGGGGAAGGCGAGAAAAGAAAACCAGGAAATTCGCGTGGGGTCAGCGCAGATGACTCCGCAGAAGAACCCAACTCGCCCTCACTGGGCTGATCGTCGGGGCAGTGAAGAGCCAAATGCTCAATCACGCCCGGCCAAAGAAGAAGAAGAGACGCACACATGTCCCACTCTGGCTGTCGCACACACACTATCCCAGCCCCCCAGAGGGACGGGCCCTCGTCAGAGTGATCTAAACAAATGGCGGTGCGTTTCACGGCATCCTGCCCCATCGAGTCCTCGTCGGAGGCGTCCAGAACGATGGCGGTGCGTTTTACCGCAGCAGCAGCCGTCGTGTCGCTATCCATCACAGACGAGGGAGGGACTTCCTCGCTGGTGGAGCCCGCATCATCAGCGTCGTCTCCATCATGCTCAGTGGCACCAGAGCTGCCCTCCTCTCCCTCGCTGTCAGAATCGTCATCGCAGCTGCTGCTGTCGTCATCCGTGCTCGCAACTTGGTCGACCCTGGGGGCGCGCCCATGGTGGCCGGCCGCGCAGCATGTCTTCACATTGGCGCAGGTGCCGCACCGCGTCATGTGGTGTGTCTCACAGCACATCACCTTCAGGCCGTCCGCGTGGTGGTGGTGGACGCGGCAACACGCAGCTATCGTCAGTGCGTAATTCCGCTTGGCGGTATCGCACTCGTCGCATTTCGGTTTCGAATGCGCGTTGCACACTTTCCGGGGGCCCAGAGACGTGCTCGCGAGCGACCGCGGCACTGGTACAGGTATAGCGCTGCGCGGCGGGGGCGGGCGTGGCCCATCCCATTGTGAGGCTCGCGTGGTCCGGCCGCGCGTTGAAAATAGCGCGGGACCTTCCACTTACTGGGAAGGAAGTCTGATGAACGCCTGATCTGGCGGGGGGGGTCAAAAGGGAAAGCCCGGGCTCGGAAACGTTTCTGCCGATGGATCTTCGACAGACGAACCTTGTGGGGAATGGGGTCAATCGCGCAAGGGGGAAGTAACCACCTCCATGCCTTGACTTTAGCTGTAGTGAGTGGCCTGCTTGGCGCATCAAACAGGAAGCCGGTAGCCACTGCTGGAGGTTTCGAGTCAGATTGCCCAACGGCCTTTGTTTTCGAAACAGGGGCGCCCAGGGGGCGGGGTGAGAGGAACGAGGGGCAATGAGTACCCTTGCAGAGGGGTAGGGGAAGTAAGCCTGGGAAAGGCCGGACGTCCAAGGCGCTAACCGTTGCGCAAGTTGCAGGCGTTTTTCCCGGTGGCGGGATGTCGGGCGCGCCAAGGGCATCCGCCTCTCTCTTTGCGGCAGATGGGACATGAGGGGGCAGGAAGGTGAATCCAGGTTCAGACTGCGACGACTGGGCAGTGCGCTTTGATGAAAGCACCTTTGTTGATTTGCCGAGCCCGCCGGCTGTCTGTGTACCCGGGTCAGTGACAAGACGAAAGGGAGGTGGGGTGTTCTCCGGCAAAGGGGGAGGGGATGCCACGTTGGGGAAAGGTCTAAGCGACGAGATATCAGGACAAGGGCCACTCAAGGAGCTGACTACGGTGCAGGTAGCTTGTCTTTTATTGAAAGGCGCGGCATCAGCCACGTCCCGCACGTCAGCCAGCCTCTTAAGCAAGCTAGGAAGAGGCAGGGAAGAGAGAGAAGGGGCTGGCGGTAGCTCGAGGTCGCAGCATGCCACAACCTCGTCCACACCAGGAGAAGACACATCCGAACAGGGGGGTTCCACCCTCTCTGGCACTGGGCCACTCTCATAAACATAACTGGCGGCGCTCTCAGTGGCAACCTGTCCCAGTGCGGTCTCACATCCCTCAGATGGGGGTCCATCATCATCATCGTCGGCGGCCGCCGAGGGCGCGTCGGCGGCTTCGTCGCGCTCGCTGAGGCCGGCATCCCCGTCTCCGCCCCCAGCGGCAGGGGGACTGTCCCCATCCGCGTCGTTGTCGTCGCAGGAGTCCACCTCCTCGTCACCGCCGTTCGAGGGGCCACCCGCGGAGTGCCCATCGCCGCTGCCGTCATCATCAGCAGAGCACATCTCGCTGTCCTCGTCAGTGGGGGGTTCGTGGTGGCCCGCCTCGCAGCAGGTTTCCGCCTTGGCGCATGCACCACACCTCGTCATCTTGTGCTTCTTGCAGCACCGTACAGACAGGCCGTCGTCATGCGAGTGGTGCGCGCGACAGCACGCTTCCAGATGCGTCTGGTAGTTGCGCTCCTGGCCTTCGCAGAGGTCGCACCTAGGTTTTGAGTGCGCGTTGCAGACCCGCGTCTTGTCGTGTATGGCCAGGTGATCAGGTACAAGCACTGGAGAGGCGCTACGGGTCGGTCCAGGCCCGGGGGTTTCCCACGCTGCGGCACGCCCTGCTCTGTTAATCCCGGTGTAGTCTGGGTATACGTCACTACCCCAGGTCAGGTCGCCCTTCTGGACCCGCGCGGCACGTTTGGCGCTGTTCTCAATGGCGGTGATCGTCTCAGCGCCACCGGCAAAGATGGGTCTGGGGACGACGCCGCCCCATACTTCCCCTGCGCCGACGGAGGAGAGGCACCCCACTCGGTCCTGCCGCTCGGCAGGCCACGGCTTACCGAGTTGTGTGCGTTGGCAGAGTTGCATCATGTGCTTCATCAACGTCCATAGGACACGTC